>ML677335.1:456677-846539 GCA_007922305.1 Dermatemys mawii | reverse complement strand
AAATGGCTCAATAGGCTGTGACCTTGTCTCCAGAGAGAGAAGGGCTCTGTGGAGGGTCACAGTGAGCTGCTGAGGCTAGTAAAAATCCACCAGGAAACGCAGGATCCACAAAGATAAGGACAGAGCTTTGTCACAATACCCATGCTAGGTCTGATCAACCTACTGCACTAAAAATAGAAATGTAGCTGCAGTGCCAGGAGCTATGGAACAAGTGAGTTCTATCTCATCTGAAAGAGATAGGAATGGGGGAGGCAGACAACCAGAGCCAGTGAATGTGGAAATAAGACAACTGAAGAGAGAGAGAGAAAGAAAGAAAGAAAAAAAGAAAGAAAGAAAGACAAGTCACAGAAGAAAGGGGAGAAAAAAATAGAAGAAAAGGGGAGAAAAAAATAGAAGAAAAGGAGAGGAAAAAAACCCAAGATATTTACAGGGTATAAAGACCGTGTTCTAGCACAACTCATAAGGTCTTACAAACCTAACATCTGGCCCTACTTGCCTCTTGCTTCACACTGCTTTACCCGTTCCACACTGCAGGCTACTGTCACCAATGATAGGTGTTGAAATACTGACACACCTTTAACATAATGAGTAGATTTAATTCAGACACACCAGCAGGGAAGGGCAAGCAACCTTTTCTGTTTGGCCATTCAGTGGACCATGTGAATGAAGCCTACCAGCCATTTAAAAAGTGTGTCTCTGCTATTAGAAAAAGCAATTAGATATTAAAAGCTTCACCCACTTTTTATAAGCGGTGAGGCCCAGCCTAATTCATTTTGCTTGAACTCGGTCATGGTCAAAAATATCTCTGATATGCTAATGACAATGTGCACAATCGAATCTAAATACACCTAAATATAATCATACTTTGGCATATTCTAAGATCCCAAACTGCGTGTTTTCAAGAGTGTTTTCAGCTGCCCAAATGCCTGGAAAATTTGTTTTAGAATGTTTTTAGTAAAACCCTTTTCCATTCTGTTTTATGGATCTTCTACCTCCAAAAACCACCATTCTGGATCATTACTGATTACTGATAATTACTAGTTATTATATCTGAGGCCTCCAGCATTAGAGGTGTGAGCATCTACTACTGGACCTAAAGGGTAACTCCATCAGTTGGCAGCTGTAGTAGACTCTCATCCCCTGTGGACCCGCTGTGGGACACACAGAAGACATTGAACTAAGGGATCCATGTAGTCACACCATTTCTGTAAAGAGTGGCCCTCCTGCAACCATGCTTTGAAATGTGCATATTCAGTTTGCAGGGGAAAACTACTGTAGAGGAACTGGATTGCTTAAGGACTGATAATACTAAATATACAGAGCCTTTCACACCTTAGCCAATAGTTCAATATTAGCCCACATCCAAAATCTTTCACTCTTTGATGTTTGTCTGCTCTGGTTGCCTACAAGCCAGTACCTTGGAGCAGGTTCTCAGATTTAAAAAACCCAGCCCACTATTTGATACTGTTTGTTCCATTTGTTGGCAATTTCATCATAGAGGCTGAGTACCAAATAGACATGGCAATGAACAGGGTCCCCAAAACAGGGTTGACAGATAGTAGTACAGCAGTGTGAGGAAGCCTGAGTTGCTGCTACCCACATTTTGTGGGAAGTGATAGAGACCTTTCCACCTTCCATTACACCAGTGTAAATTCAGTCACCTTCAGGGCTTAACAGCATCCTTCATGAACTTTCTGTCCATTAAAACAAACTTTCAAAAGAAACTCTATAGTATTTTTTTAAGTACTCTGGCTCTCAGATTACTTAAACTCTATAGTATTTTTTTAAGTACTCTGCTACTATTGTCATGTATGAGTGAATGGCAAGGCCAGCAGTTGCTTTATAGCTCAGCCTGAAAGATCTGCCAACACTCCTTGGCCAATGCAAGGACAGAGTAGTCTATGTTTACACAGAGTTCCCCTTCGTCTCTTGTAAAGCGTCATGAGGTATTTATAGAGCATAGGATTATATCTGACACCCACATTTCTTTTTGGTAGGATTTCACTTGAGAATTCTATTCCTAGGGAACCTCCAGCTCCAGGTATGACGCTAATCAATTCCAGAGCTCTGCACGCTGATGGAAGCTGCCTCTTTCTTACTATCTAAATTCCCCGTAAAACACACAGACACATGGAGACTTTCCTGCAATTACTTTATACAGTCAAACAGAAAAGGTGGGAGGACATCCCCTACCCATAGTTGAAAGTTGTGGGCATGTATTGGGTCAGCCCAAGACCCCACTCTCGTGGCTGGCTGAAGTAATGTATTTCAGAGTTCCATCTGGCTGGATAGCTGGCAGCCAACAGACCCACCCAGCTGCAGAAAAGAAAATGTACATACATTACTAGAGAAGGAGCAGAGAGAGCCTCTAATGTTATTTTTCTTTGCATGAAAATGTAAATCTATCTTATAATTTCTGAATAACAAAATTGTAAGGGTCAGCATTGTATCTTTACTCAGCAAACAGTTTACTAAACACAACTTTTAATAGGAATGCAGCATAAATGTATGAAGCATGCTCACCTCATTCTTAGCAACGGAGATCTAAGTACGTTGCATCCCAGAGTAGCGGTATTGTAAGAGGGAGAATAAAATAGAGTAACGGAGTGCAGAAGTACATTAATTATACTATTATAGCCAGTGGCCTTATCGTAATTATGGAAACAATAGTATATGGTACTCTTAGTGTGTGTGTGTGTGTCTGTCTGTTTCTGAACAATTATTTATTTTTAACTACTACATACTGTTTTAAATTCAATTGATAAGTATCAAGGTTTGGACTATTATTGTTTTTCTAGAGATTTACTTAAAATGAATTAAATCACAATTATGTGTCATTTATTTTGCATAAAATGAGCCCTAAATAGTCTTAATCATATGGCTATGAAAAGAACAACCATACCATTGTTTTCAATATTTGAACAATAATTCTATATTTAAACTTAAACATTATAATTTGCAGCTTTGTTTGCCTTGCTTAGAAGTTAGATAGGTAAGATTGACACCTCATTTTTGACTCCAGACATTAGATTTAACAAGCATAATTTTCATTCATTTAAGTCTAGACTGATTTTTTTTATCAATGTATTTATTGTAGAAAGCAAATGTATATAAAGAAAGTTGGCATATTTATGAAGGAAAGCTGAATTGACTTTTATGTGCTACTTTGTCCAACTGATAAAATACCTACTGGCATAAAAATACTTATAATAAGAATTGAAATCATACCAAACTCTAATTGACGTGTGGTTTTAAAAATGCTCAAAGTAATAATATACTATCTCCTAAATAAAGATTTTTCCGTTCACACTTTATCCATTTTCAAGAATCTTTTTGTCATGTAAATTTGCATTGATTAGTTTTTAATTTGAGTTTCTAAAAATGTGCTCTGCATATTAAATTCTAGCAAAAGAAGATTTTTTTGCCAGTTTTAATAACGATAATTGTGATCCACAGATGAAGAGCCTTGTTGGATATTTTGTAATATGTCTAAAATGTCTGCTTCAATGATCTTTAGTTTAGGTAATGTCTAATGTTATTTACCTATGCTGGAAAACTTTAGTGTTGAATCAAGTGTGGATATTTAAAGGGAACAAAGCCATTTAGGGCCTAATCCTGCAGTTATTGCTCATGCAAGCAAAACTGTCAATCACTTCAGGACCAAATTGCAGAAATAGTGCAGGATTTTTCCCTAAAGTGAATGGGAATTTTGCCTGAGTAAGAACTATAGGTGTGAATTCACTAAAGGCCTGACCCAAAGCCTATTGCATTCCATGGGAGCCTCTCCACTGGTCTGAGCAATCTTTGGCTCAGGCCCTAAATATAAAATGGATTTTCTTTAAGAAATCCAGGGCCAAATCCTGTAGTCCTTATTTAAGCAATAGGAGTTTTGTTTCTAAAGGACTGCAGGATTCCAGTACCTATGTAGTAATTATATGCATTGTCCAGTACTATAACTTTATCATAAATTGCAATGGAAGGAGTGCACATACAGGTGATGAATGGGGAAAATGAAGATGTATATAAAATTGAAAAACCCAAAATAAATTACCTAAATTAAAAGTACATCTTAGTAGTAGAGAAATATGTATCTATCAAGAAAACAGATGTAAGTGAATAGGTGTGGAAGAACAATTGTCACATGAAAAAGAATAAATAATATGATTAACCAAGGAGAGAAATTAACCCAAAATGCATTTAAAATATTAAACAATTTGTTTACATATAGCTCAGTTTTTTCTAACATTAATCTTTTTCACTTTAAAAGAGTACTTAAGGGTTGTGTTTTTTTTACTATTGTTTAAAGACAGAGTTTCATAATAACAGAAGGTTTCTGATGGCTTTCTAAGACGAGTTTTTAAAGGTAACATTTCTTTGCTCTTTCTGGACATTCAGAACTTGTACAAAGTGCCATTCACATCCATATTTTTTTTATAAATAACATTCATAAATTACTTTTGAGTCAAGCTTTTTCTCCTCTTTCCCTTTTACAGCAAAAACATATCAAATATTACAATTTAAGCATAAAAACAAACCATGTCTGGAATAATCTAAAGACTAAACTATATTTTTCTTAGCTGATTGCATTATTTAAACAATAATGTGTTCATAAAATTATTCATCTGACTGATGAAAGAAAGCACCTGATATGTATTTTTTATTCAAATATTACTCCTGCGGAATATTGCAACATTTTATGTTTCAGCCTAAGCTATAAACTCCTTCAGAACAAATCAAATGTCTTTAAAGAATATTTCTGTTTGAAAAGGAATTAAGCCTTCCTGAAAGAATTTTAAAGGTTGTGATATTCGCAGTCTGATAAAGCAGCACCTTTAATGAAATTCTAATTAGCAATTTCATGCACTTTGCTATTAGTCATATCAGATTAGTGCACATTTTCACAGCCTTTCTTTAATTAAGTGCACTTATTCCAAGTTTCAAACACTCTTCTTATATGATGAAAACTGTGCTGAAATGTTATTTAGTAAACAGCAGATGTGAGAAAGTGTAGGTGTACATGTGTGTGTTGATGGACATTTTTAACTGTCCACAGACTTACACATTTGCAGTTCCTGCCACTTATGTTATTTGAAATGTTTTCTGTTTGTTGGCATACATTTCTGTTGTGCCTTTAAAAACCATAAACAGATGAAGGCCTATGTCCTGAATATTTCAAGGAACATCCAAAACTTTCCAGGGACTGACATTTCTGATAAATGAATGTCAGTTGCTATAAGAATTTCAGAACAAATTGTGGTTTCAGACATCCATGGTTTCCCTTAAATACATCACACCATTTCTCTTAAAATCCTTGGTGTAAAACTATCTTTGGGCCCAATTTTACTAAAGTCGTTGGCAAAACTCCCATTTACTTCAGTGGGACCAGAGCCTTATCTCCAGTAGAAGAATGCTGCACTGCAAATAATTATAAAATATTATACACAACACTCATCTCTGTGCAAGGGTTGATTGACTTGTATGGTCGGCATTGTAAAAGGTGAGAGATTACAAATAATGCATTAATTCACAGTACACCTTGCTCTGCATGATATGAGCAACATGAGGATTGATTTAATACACATAATGATAAGCAAGCCTGTTATGGACATATAGATAAAGGATATCACACATTTCTTGCCATTTCCATAATACCCAGAGCTATAAACACACCAAAGCATGTATTTTTTTATTTTACCATAATATTTTCTAAACATATGCAATGGCTTTCCAGTTAGAGGGAAATATGTTTTCTAAAATACCCATGAACTCTCTTGCTTTAGCTAAGCTCTTTACCTCACACTACTGTAGCCTATTTTGGTTGAGATTTAGCATTATAATATATTAACTAATTGTGTGCATTTTTAAAAACATGCTGTCTTGTTGATGTCATTCATTTAGACTGTAACATTTCTGACATTTTTAGATAGTCCCTAGAGGCTCATAGCCCTCTTTCAGTGAGGGCTGTTTGCTTTATGATTACTGACTGACATCTCAATAACTTGGAACATATTGAGTAGTGCATATCTATTGAACAGCTTTTTTAAATGCATGGTCCACTTTGTCAAGTCATGTGTGAGCCATAATTTAGGCTAATAATTACCAGACATGAATGCTATGAAACATGGGTGTCTACACTCTACTTTTTTTTTAAGTACTGAATTTTAATAGATTTAGAAAACGTTTGCCTTAAGGCTAAGATAGATCACTCCCTGCCTCCCCCCACCAACCCTCCCAAAAAACATATGGAAGCACTTTAAAAGTGATAAATGATTTGGAATCTACATTGTCTACTGGTGTGCGTCTCAGGAAAGAAAATTAGAGTTAACAGGTGTTAGATAGGGAATGGTGAAGCATTTTAATAGAATTGTCAAAATGTTGGTACCAGATGTTGACATTAATGCATGCAACAAAGAATGTAATACTGTGCAGCTACTTAAATGATTATTTGCTAAATTTCAAGTCATAGCAGGAAACACATATTTTGCCCACCACCTTTATGTACAGGCCATTCCTCCTGTACTTTCCTCGATGATTTGCATCAAAGTGTAATGATTATACGACTCACATCTGCATGCTTTAAATAATCCATGCCTGTCAAATTTCATTTTTTCCTCTCAGATCATAACCATCACAATCTCTTCTGCACTAGCCTTGAAGTCTCTATAAATATATTTGTGTATTAGAAAAAATGATTTAAATACTGTAAGTTACAGGATAATTAATCTTTGAACTACTCTGCAACTTTGAATGTATTTACCAAGTAATCTGCATGAATTTGTAATTACTATGTATTTATATGGTATTTTCCATGTAATCACAAAGTTATATGGTTATATGAGCCCTGTAAATTATAGGAATACCAGGGGAAAATACCTAATCTCTACTCCTTCCACTAAAAAGCTTTTCCAGAAATCTTTGGAATTCTCTTCACTTAGGTTGTCTGAGGAGGCACCGAAAATATATCCTTTAGAGATTAGTAGAATTTTCTGCCAACAAAATAGATCCAAAATCCATGGACAGTGTAAAAGAGGCATGGATTTTTGTTATCTCTTTTATTTTGTTTTAACACCAAATCAATACTCGATTTTTCTAGAGAAAATGTTATAGTTTACAGACCACTGGAAGCTCAGCATCCATTCATGCTTCAAAGACTAAAGAAATATTTCCCTTCCCAGTCTTTGCTGAATCCTAAATAGTATGTAGCCTATAGTTATACCCTCGCAGGCTATGATCTTGTCAGAGCTCTGCCTTGGCTTTGCCTCAGTAAGGTCTTTTACACTCTTTTCAAAATACTAATCATGCGGTTTCTCCTACAAGGTTGAAAGGATGCAAAAGAAATATATGATTATTGCTATTTCTATTTTGAAATTCTTGGGAGTGAGCACTCAGATGCTACAAAGATGGAGTCACATCAATAAACAAATAGCTACATTAGATTAATTGGATCAATTGAGCTATAGTGCTGGTTAGATCATAAAGATAAGGTCAATGTTTGTATATAAAGCCACCATAGAAAACCTTGTATGTTCTAGGAAGCAGTGTTGGTTACTCAGTCGCTGACATTCTCGCCTCTCTAGGAAGCTTTTCTCTGGCAAGATGCTAGGAGCCACTGTATTGTTGGAATAGTTGTCATTTGGATTAGACATAAAATCAAAGACTACCTGACCTCTTGTATATATTAGTGATCCCATAGCACTTTCTACAACAGGGGTGGGCAAAACTTTTGGCATTGCGAAATTGTATGGAGGGCTGGGTAAAGAAGGCTGTGCATCTCCAAATGCCTTGTCCCGCCCTCCCCGCACTTCCCACCCCTCTCAGAACCCATCCAGCCCCCCTGCTCCTTGTCCCCTGACTGTCCCCTTCTGGGACCCCCCGCCCCTAACCATGCCCTAGGACCACACACCCATCCAACACTCCCTGCCCTCTGTCCCCTGACTGCCCCAACCCCTATTCAGGCCCCCAGACCCTGGGACTCCCACGCCTGTCCTGCTCCCTGTCCCCTGACTGCCCCCCAGAACCTCCACTTCATCCACCACACCTGGTCCCCGTTCCCTGACTGCCCCAACCCCTATCCACACCCTGCCCCCTGGCAGCCCTCCTGGGACTCCCATGCCCTATCCAACCCTCCCTGTCCCCTGAGTGCCCCCAAGAGCCTCTGTCCCTTATCCAACCCCCTTGCTCCCCACTCCCTTACCATGCTGCTCAGAGCAGCAGGAGCTTGTAGCCCAGCCAGAGCCAGCCATGCTGACCACACTGCCCAGGAGGAGCAGCAGTCCAGAGCGCTGGCAGCACAGTGCACTGCGGCTGCAGGGGAGGGGGAATAGTGGGGAAGGGGCAAGGGGCTAGCCTCCTCAGCTGGGAGCTCAGGGGCCAGGCAGGATGGTCCTGCAGGCTGGATATGGCCCGCGGGCCATAGTTTGCCCACTTCTGTTCTACAAGAATAAAAATATTACCCAGTGGGCATAATGATGTTTTTCTTACTTGTAACCTCTACCCTGCTTATAGTCAGGGTGCTGGAACAGTTTGTATAGTGGGGGCGCTGTGAGTCATTAAACCAAACTGTAATCCTGTATATAATGGAAACCACTTCAAGTCACGGGGTGCTGGTAGCACCCCCAGCACCTCTAGTTCCAGCACCTAAGCTTATCATTTAAATTCAGTGTGGTTGTCTTTTTATCTTCCTGGTCCAGACTATTGTGTAGTGTTCCAGTGTGCTACAAGATGTGTTCCATCCCAGAGGAAGATGTATTTCAATTGTGCTTGTAAAGAGATTTCTTCTTATGCATTGCAGGGAATGTCCTACTGAAAATTTATGGTACATTAGATCATTTTGCCAAACATCCATAGGTACATTTTTACTATGCACATTCCTATTTTCATATATAAACCTTATGACCAGAAGCTCCAGAGAGGAAAGAATTCTTTACTCCCTCTGTTGGTGAAAAGGGAAAAGTGCTGCCATAGATAGGCTTATTTGTATAGGCTAACTACCCACAATTCCTCTAGTGACGATTAGAAAGCTGTCATTACTCTACATGAAGTTGGATTTTGGTAATGGACTTCCAGAGAGTCTCTGAGTGTCAAAGAGCTCATTTCCAAGTTGCCAGGATGTTGTTCAAGGGCTCTTGGCTTCCTCACCATGGGGATTTTGCTGTAAGAATTGGTGCAGAGGACTCTGCAATGAGAAAGAGATTGAGGGTTTTGTTGCCAAAACAATTCAGAGGAAAGCAGCAGAGCTGAGCAGCCACCAGTGAGGATTGCGTACCCAGCACCTTCATTAAGCTGAATCACTAAACTGGTGGCACTTCTTTGCCGGACCAGTTAAACAGTTCCCTTGGGCCTGGAGACAAACCTGCAAAGAGACACTTGGACTACGGATACTCTGATCTAAACTGCGAGTGGTGTTGAGTGGATGGTGAGGTGGTGCAGTCCAGAACTATTACCTGTGGGACATTCTTACCAGTGGGTGAGAAACGAGTTAGATGGACCACTGCCGAAGTTACTGGATGGGCAGAGGTTACTCTTTATTTGCATTTATGTTCTGTTTCTGTGTTCTCCCAAGTTTATGACTGTTCCTTTTCCCCTAATAAAGATTTCCTTGTTTGTACACAGTCTGAGTACTTATGAGTGGGAAAGTTTTGCCTATTAAGAGCACACAGGGTGAGTGTGTTTAGTTTCCCCAGGTTTCTGGGTTGGGACTCGAGCTGGTTTAGTTATTTGTCAGAGGGACCTTAGCTATATTGAACCCTGTCCTTTCTGCTGCTAACTACCTGATAACTGTAGTTAACTGCTGTTAACTGTATATAATCGTATACACACTTGCCAGATGCCAGACCAGTATTTCCATGTGACCCAGTCACCTCTTCTGTCACAATCTCCTCAGCCAGCCTGATACAGATACTGAACTGTATAACTAGTAAACACAAAACTTAAAGATGGGACCAGTTGGGAAAGCTCAGATCCAGGCAGGAATCTGGATTTTCCCAAGTTCAAGAGAGTTCCAATATCCTGCGGCTTTACTCTGGGCCCATTTCTGTTAACCATGATTGTCCTATAATGGCAAATTTTCTACTCAACACATCAGAGGGAAATAAGACATCATAAGACTAGATGCAGTAACTATGTTTTCCTATAGGGAATTACTTAGAAGATATATTGTATAAAAAAACAAACAAAAACAGATAGATACAAACCTTAGTGCCCTCTGCAACTAAAACTATACAAATGCATCTTCTCTGTTCATACTTTGGTTGAGGTAGAGTGTATATCATGATTTTTTTTCTGTATTCTCATAGCTATGCACTATCTTCATTTCTCAGTAAATTGTAGGAGTCCTGCTGAAATGTTGGTGGGGAAGGAAGCATGCTGCCAGCAGGTAGCATACAGGAGAGCCATCTTGAGGATACTGGGCAAGATGATGAGGTCAGGTAGCCAGTACTGAGCTGTGCGAGAAGTCGGTTTTCCATTTCAAGGGAAATTCTGTGATTTCAACCCATTTTTCTATTCCAAAAGGGAATAAAAGCAAAAACATGATGAATTTCCTACAAAACAAAATTCTGGAAAAAAAAATTGGGGTTGATTGAAACATTTAGTTCTGACTAAAATGAAACATTTCATTGTGACTTCAATGTTTTATTATTCTACATTGTCGAATGTCAGAGAAAAGAAAAGTCATTTTGAAATGGAAAATCAAAACCTTCCATTCCCAAAAGAACACTTCCTTCCGATTCTCCGTCTCTTTGAAATGGTGTTGAAACGCACATGTTTCTGCAAAATGTTTTGATTTTTAAAAATGGCACTTCCTGACAGAACAATGTTCTGTCAGAAAAATTCCAGCCAGCTCTAAAGATTACACGTAGGGCGCACAGAGCTTTTCCTTTGAAGAGATGCAGCAAGTGCCCTCAGCCTGGCAACTGTAATATGTGTGATACCAGCTGCAGGCCTACCTATGTTAGTGGCTTATAGATCTTGTCCTCCTAAGAGCGTGTTGTGCCACCCATCACAATAGCTGACCACCTTTCTTGCATTCTTTTGAACATTAGGTATGAATCCTGCTCTGTGAGAGAGTAAGGAGGCCGAGAAGCAGCTTCCCCTCATTACAAACAGCAATCCCCTCCACCTGGAGATCACTAGCACCGGTCATGGGGAACTTTCACCACCTCCTAACATCGTCACTTTCACAACCCTGAGACTTGGGTTGAGGCAGAACGGTGATATCAATATGGCTTCAGTAGTGGAGTAAGTATTACTTCAGCGTGAGTTACCAGCTAGCCTTCAATGTCCTCAGAGTAGTGGAGAGCACTCAGGGCCTCGCGGGATCAGGCCATAGGTGAGATGATAAGATCCATACATAAATAACAGCACAATAGTCAGTGTCAAATGGCTTGCAGAGGTAATAATGACATTGGGTTTTGACTTGGGGAGTGATATTACTGTAGAGCAGGGTCTTGGTAGTGAATTGTGGTTCTAGTAGATTACTATGCAGCTGATGAAGTAACTCCTTCCACTGTTGATGATAAAGTCAAATTAAAATTTCCTTGGGAAGTCACATCACCAGGGCAGGGGGACCAAAACATAATGAAAAGAGGCCATCCCTCTCTGCGGACTGCCCAAGGTCTGTAGGATTTGTCTGCAGATCTCAGCATATTTTCTTTGCAGTGATGACCTGCCCAGTGTAGCTAAGCAAATGCAAAGGAAATGACCCAGTGGGCGCTCTGTGGCCTTCCAATGCATTAGGATCTTATCCGAATTGTTCCCCTTGTGTGAGAGATCATATGGACTCTGGGTCCTCAGCTGTATAAATGGAGCTTTGGCCATTTACACCAGCTGAGGATCCGCTCCTTTGTTTTTTCAGCCACAGCCATGGCTGCTGTGCCAAGCTGGAGAATATTTCTCGCAACAGCTCTCCTCTGTGCCGATATTTCAGAGTGCCCTGACACATGCACGTGGACCTTATATAGAAAGGGTTTTTCACAAAGACTATATCTCTTCTTTATAATATTCCTTCTTCCCATAGCCTTGCCTTGCCACGCCACATGCCAATACGTGAATGCTTTTCATTAAATGCAAATAACATATTTTTGAGCAACTCGAGCCTTACACTCTTTGTTCTATTCATCATTATGCATACCTAATATATTTCGCAAACCCCCAATTCTCCAGCCTTCTGTCTTTCGAGGCACATTTCTCAAATCAAATGAAAATATTACACCCCTGTTTACTTTTAGACATGTATTTTTTTTCAAAGCAAATGCATTCTGTGTTTTAAGTGAGATACCACCATGTATTTATGGGAGTTTAATAAGTTCTTCCATTAATAACATAGACAAACTAATTTACCAGAACGTGTCTGTTTTAAACTTTGGGAACAAAGAGTGGGAGTATGAAAATCAATCTTTCCTTTGTACTTGAGCCACTGACCCATTAAAGCTTTGAAGATCATTTCTTTAAGAAATTGTGAGGAGTTATTTAACTACAAACAGCAGCTACCTTCCCATTCCAACTGCGTAATCAAGCGTAATAAATTAGAGGGGAAAAATAAAGGTTCACTCCATTTTTTTTTATAACTGAAAATTCTTAATAGGACTTTGACAAATCGACCCACAACTGAAAGAAGCCAGCATTTGTTTTAAAATGCTGTTAAAGCACTGATGTTAAAAATGCTGTTAAAACGTTGGCTTTAATAATGGTCCACAATTTTTCTTGGTTACCCTAGCCTTCATTATTTGACATAAACTAAGTATTAAATTTGCCCATTATTGGGAAAAGTTAACAATATTGTGAACTACAGCATTGTCAACGTCTATATGCATGAAGATTTGAAGCCATTTTCCTTCCCTTTTTTCATAACCAGGTGAAATCCTAAATGTATTACTAGTTGTTAATAGTTATTAATGTTTATTATTTCATATTGTATTACTGACAGTATGCTTAGGATTATACAATAAAAAATAAAACACAATCCCTTCCTCAAATTACCTGCATTCTAAAAATCTAAAAATTATACTGATGTTCTAGCCAATAGAAACACCCCGGGGGAGCGGGGAGTAAATAAACATGATGTAAAACCTACTTGTAAAAAGGCAAACAGGTATGCACTATTTTTTAAAAATGAAACGTAAACTTTTTGTTGATTTGGTCCTGAAATAGATAATTATTCCTTAAACAAATCTGTTGGTTTTATTTTCCAAGCCTCTGTTTATTACGAGATATGAAAGAGTTGTAAGAGGATTCAGATAACTTAAAATAGTGTGGGTTTCCTGTTAAAAGAAGAATGGTTAGGAGGATAATATACTGTTCTGTGTGGTTCTCTAGGAGGCTTGCTGTTCAGCATTCCCCACTCCCAAAGAAGAATGAACCACAGGAAAAGGTTCAAAACGATGATTCTTACCTGCCTCTGGGATATGTGTTTGCTAAATCAGTTGTGGTATAGTCTCTGCCACATGTGCAGGAGCCATGTGAGAAAGGATCCCATGAGAATTAATTAAATAACATTTAGCACTTTTATATAATGTATTACATACTGCAGACTGCATTTTTCAAGAAGGATGCTTAGGGTCTATGCACAAAAATGCTTGTGCAATTTACATGTGGGATCTCAGCAACTGGTCAAGCAGATCAGGTCACTCCCAACATAAATGGCTATACTGATACTTCCCTAGTCATTTTCATGCACAGTTGTGGTGTGCACAAACTGGTAAGCAGACCATTATTTACAAATCTCAGGCTTTTTCTTCTTTTGACTCCAGTGTTGTCCAAACATAAGCAAACTAATTAATTCATTGATTCTTAAAATATTTTCCTCAGTCCATTCTATATTAATTAAATAAAAGTGACTGCTTTTTTTTAAGCTCATTCAAGGTTGTTCGAAGTAGATAAGCTTATTGGGACAGGAAACACTAGGTTCAACTGTAAAATGTGTAAGTTTGTGAGAAGCTTTTGTTCATATAAGCATCTAAAGCTTGGAACCAGATCCTCAGCTGGTGTTAGTGTGGACCCATTGATTCAGATCCTCAGCCCCGTTGTCTTCAGAGGAGTTATGTCCATTTACACCAGGAGAGGCTTTGGTCTGTTGGCTTCAATAGGAGTAGGCCATTTTAGCCTAATGGAGGGTTTAGTCCTCTACGAAGTCTGTTCAAATTATATGAACCCCACCATTAAAAGAAACTTTGCTTGGAACTATCACAAAAATTGCTTTACTCCAAGCGATTCAATGAGGCCTCCTATTGGGGCTGGTTGAATGTGTCTGTTTTGCATAATGTTAATTATAAATTTACACTGTTTTGGGGTGAAGAAATTTGCAAGACTGTAGAATAGTCTGGACAAATAATTTTCAGACAACAGGCTGCTTGTGAAGTGTTTGCTTCCAACGATTTGCTAATCAGTATTCATGAGGTGCGGTTAGTTATCCTGAAGCCTGACAGTGTCTACCCGTCCTATGAGGGGTGAGTGCTTTCTGTAATAGAAGAAATTCAGTATTATACGATGGAATTCACCTTGCGCGTCAGGAAATCCCCTCAAGATAGAGAGTAATTTTAAGGCTCCAAGACTGTAAGAGTAATAACCCCCATTGGGCATTATCTGTAAGGAATGAACTTGGGCCTTACAGACTGTCTCCTTCAAGTGCTAGGGACCAAAAGCAGAGGCCCCTATTCCTTGAGCTAAAGACCTAACTCTGTTTGTGCATAGACCCAGACGCCAGAGAGGGATGAGAAACACTTAGGAAGAATGTTGATTAAATTACGTGATATGGTTTTCACTTCTTGGCTAAATAACTGAGGCCTCAATTCAGCACTGAACTTAAGCACATGCTTAAATCCATCTCTATACAGCAAAGAACTTAGGTGTGTTCTGAAGCATTTTAAACCGGTAAATAACAAATAGCAAAAATGACTAACACACCTTTTTGTATGAATTTTCAGACACACACTCATTCATGATAGAGCTAATCAAAACAAGCCAATTTGTCAAAACTGAAACTGGTGACAAAAGAGGGTTGGTTTTTGATTAATCTCTTCTCCTAACTCAAACATTTTTCACGAAAAAAAAGTTTTGTAATGGTTGAAATGTTTTGTTTTGACAGTTTTGTAATGAAGAAATCTGGTTTCCTGGTTCCAAATGACTCTTTGTTTAGAAATGTAAGCGAACTAGACTCAAAAAATGGTTTGAAAAAAGGTTGAAACTGAAATAGAACATTTTGAAATCATCCATATGAATGTTTCAATTGATCCAAACTGTGGGGAGGGGAGAAAATCACTTTCTCAGTTTGCAAAAATTGTTTTGTTTTTGGCTTTTTGTCCTAATTTGAAATGGGAAAAACTTTCAAACTCTCAAAAATATTTGCAGAACAGGAAAACCACTTTTTGCCAAGTTCTATGTTATCATTTGTGAAACTTTTGGGATTCCATATGTCTGACAGTTGTCACTAACAAATAACAAACAAGATGATTGTATCCATTTTAATGAGCTGACTCTGATGCTTTTAATCATAACAATATTCATAACTCCATATCTTAAAATTCATCTTTTTTTTAATGGGACACAGAATTATGCAAAGACATGAGGAAAAAATGATAAAGAAAATGCTTTGGCTTCATTATGTCCTAAAAACTGGTAAAGGTTCATAGGATAGGAGGGGTTATTACTTTCTCTAAGTAGCTCACCCATCCATAGACTCAAAATCGTTCCTCGTTCACTTTCCTTTGCCTCCAGAGTGCCATTAATTAGACTGTAACTGGGACAAAATAAGAGATATTGGGTAGAAATGTCAAAAGCGCCTAAGTGCCTTACAATCCTAAGTCCCATTAATTTATGCTTCTAAATAACTTATGTGCTTTTGAAAATTGTACCTATTCGAAAAATATTTACTATTCATGCATCTTTGTTTATTATCTGATATATTAATCACGCACCAAGGAATAATGTTCAGGCTTTCTGTTTAAATCAAGGGCATTTCTGTTATACTGTACTTCTAATATACTGAGAATTCAGTTCATGCTATCATTAGAACAACACGTTTTCATGTCAACGTATTAATGTTCTATGAGGTCTGCCCTAGAAACTATGTCAACATATTCCTAACCAATGGAAATCATGAAATACCGACAGCAATAGTGTTAAAAAACAAGCTTTTAGATCCATTTTACTTTGTTGCAACACTGCTTTGCAGATACTGAATTAGACCCCATTTAAACCATTCAAGCATATAATCAAATTTCAGTAATGAGTTATTAATTAAGCAGGGGCATCCAATTCTGTGCTAACTGCCTCATAAACAATCGACAGGAGATTTGTGAATTTTGACCTCCTGACACTATTAAACAAATCAATATTAGGTTTCAGACACAGCAATTCAGACAGTTTTCCTTGTTATTTGGCAATCGTCTGCCTAGAATACTAATGAAAGAATTAAGAGCTGTAGATTTTGCATGTGTTCCATCAAAAAGATCCTTATCTGTGGGGAATTGGGGCCTGATTTGCATGGCAGAAGACTTTGCTTTTGTAGGTACAATTTTTCTCAATATGTCACTCATTAGTATTTATAAACTACTGAGCAGTGAAGCCTTCAGCCTCTATTCATAATGAACGTTCATATCCCTGTTGGAGATACAAGTGAACAAAGCATTTTATGTATTTATTTCGTAGTCCAGTTAAATTTATAGCTAACGTAGCCCATAGAAAACTTGTGTCTAAGGAAATCTCTGAACAGCTGATACTTGCTTAATTTTCGGGAGGCTTTAGTTTGCTGAAAATACATAAGAAATTAACTTAGGACAGTTTATTCTATATGTACCATTTCTATGGCTAACAATTACCTTCAAGAAATTACAAAATCATTCATAGGCTTTGTCTACACTACGGGCTAGGGATATGATTCTCCAGCTTGTGTACATGTACTCATAGTAGCTCGAAGAGAGCTAGAAAAAGTATAAACAGTAGTGTAGCCATGTGTACCCACCATTTTCAGGACTGTTTATGTTTGTGAATGGGAGAAACACAACCCTAGAAAATAGTGCAGATGTAGCCATAGATTTATTTATTTCTCTCACCGTCCCTCCCTTGCCTGTTCTTGAGTGACTTTAGACCCTAATTCAGCAGTCCATTCCCGTTTAACAAAGCACCTGCTAAAGATAAGCAGATACTTAAGTAGAGTCTAATGCTGGTGAAAAGTGCTGGGTTGGTGGTACAGGAAGATGGCATCCATAGAACAAGTACAGTAGCAATGCACACTGCCCTTGCCAATGTGGCCCCATTCTAACCTAGCTGAACTAAATTTGAGGAGAAGCAAGTTGTTTAGACGCCATACTTATACCTCTAATGAATCTGCCAGCAAGGGTGCTGAGCAGTACCAGTTTGGTGGTGGTTTTTGCAAGCAAGATACTTGTCAATTGAGATTTGGACTGAAATAGTACATGGCCAAGTCTCAAGATTTTCTGAATGACCAAAGGTCCTGGGCCTAAATTGTGGATCTAAACACCCCAAATTTTTGGATAGTTTGGAATGTAACTTCGAGCTGTTATCGCAATAACTGACTGAACCAAAACTCTGATTTCAACCCCACTAAACTTTGGAGGGTGGGTGATTAAAATCCTGATCTGAAATTTGTCACATGCACTCATCTGCAACTGTCTATTTTATCCAAACCATTTGGGGCTTGAGTTGGCACCATAAGTATTCTTGTGTGAATTTGCTATTTCCTGCATTGGAAATGGCACAAGAATAGATTTTTCTCTTGATTTTGTAGTGCTTCTAAGTTCTACATCAGTCCTAGATGAAAGGAAGAAGCACAAAGATGCAACAGAATTAAAACGAATCAGAAATTAATTTGAGTGTTTTCATTAGGTTCTCAGGTGCTACAGAGCTATCTTTGGGAACCAAATGAAATGGATTCTTCTTCTTATGCCAGAAACCTGGGGGAGCTGGCAAACATTATGTCTTTATGTGTGCAGGTACCCATTTTCTAGATTTATGTCTGTGAACAACAGACATGCAAAAGTGAGATTTTCTGACTGGGAGAGAAAGTACTGTAGCTTACTTACCCAAAGAACACATTTGTACAACTGTCCACAATGAACAGACTTGCTCAAGAAGTATGTGTGAACATATTACACTCCAGTAGCTGGTTAACAAAGAAGAAAAAATCCTTACTGTTATTGAGAGCAAATAAGTTTCTCCTTTAGATCAACTGTTAGACAACTGATGTTTAGCCACTGAGTTGGATTACTGTGTTTTTAAAATGGTGTGTTTGATTGCATGAATCAAAACTTTTCGCCATTAATAAAGAAATAAGAGTTCACAGATTTTGCATAGACACACCCCATATTTGTCTGCACAAATTACATAGGCAGTTCCATTTGGAATCACAATATTGGAGGCTGCTATGGCCACCATGTATCTGTTTGAATAAAGAGATGAAGCAACTCTCTTTGCTTCAACCTTAATTTCAAGTAAATAGGTATTTAAAAATTATTGTTACATATAGATTTATTTTAAAAATGGGATTATTTTACTGGCGATGTTCTGGTTTGTTTGATAATATTATAAGCTTTAAAACAGATCTATTTACAGGCTGAAACGCTTGCTCTGTTGAAGTCACTAGCTGAACACATTAAAGACTGTGAGGCACTCAGAGACTATGGTCATGGGGGCCATATAAGTACAATGATAGACAAACAGATAGAAAATGCCCATTGACTTCAACTGGGCCAGGATTTCTCCCACAGTATCTACTCTCTCTATTATTATTTATATTATTGCAGCACCTAGGAGGCCCAGTTACAGTCTAGGGACCCATTCATTGTGCTCAGTGTTGTACAAACACAGAACAAAAAGATGTCCCTTCCCCACAAAGCTTACAATCTAAGTAGAAGACAAGAGATACCGGATACACATAACACATATTAATGTGCATGAGAGTCACATGTGAAAATGGAAGGAAGCTGGGCTGCCTACCAAAAAAAAAAAAAAAAAAAAAGATTGAGCCACAGAGATTGATTGAAGAGTTTTCTCTCATTTCCCTTTTCTACCTTTCTCTCTCCAACTATCTGTCAATCTATTTTAAGACATCTAATCTACTAAAATCTCAAAGGCTGTCACATATAAAAATAATACTTATCTGTCAGGCCAAATTAACGTAATAAGAATATGTAAATTTGGCTTTCTTTTAAACAACTAATATACACCTGGATGTTTCACATATGTTGGAGCTGACCTAGATCGTGTTATGTCTAGGGTTTATTTTAAAACATTTCAATGTCTTATACATACAACATGATCTCTTCTGCAGTGTGTTGTCTTTTTTGTGGCGCATTCAGCTCATTTGAAAATCAGCACTTGCTCCTGCACAGATCCCTAAGATGCACCACATTTGTAAAGGGACAGCTTCCACTTGAAATTTAATCTGATGACCTGTGCTGAACAGAAGGTCAGACTAGGTGGTCAGATGGTCCTTTATGGCCTTAAAATCTATAAACCCATGAGTCTATTAAATCTAGTTTGTTTCCGAGAGTGTATTAAAACTAGTGTCAGGTGTTACATCTGCCATCAACAATTTTTGTGGTTTTGCAATCTATTAAAATTCTGGGGTGTTCTCTGCCCCATTGCTATGTGACAGGCCTACACCAATAGCTGAATTTTACTATCTTGGGCCCAACCCTGCATGGTTTACTAATTTGGGGGCTGTACTACTCAGATCCTCACTGCAATGATTGGGCACAAATAACTTTACACATACATGAGTACTTGTAGGCATGGCTGTCTTCCTATTGACTGCAGTAGGAATACCATAGGATATAAAATTCTCTGTATTTATTTGCAGGAACAGGGTTTAACTGATTAGACATGATGTGCTGTCAAATGCACAAAGTACGCAAAACTGTCAAAACAGATACATTTTTCCTGTAATCTCTTTCAATTATAATAGCCTAAGGCTTCAATAGTAGGTTTAAAAATTCAGATATAAGTCTTATTTTTAAGGTGATGGTGTCCCTGAATGCGGCAAAACATAAATCCTGCATACATTAAAAAGAGCCATTATATGTCACTTTCTTTTTAATTAATGCTAACATTTCATAATTTTGTTGCTTAAGAAATCAAGGCTATATCAGTTTAATGCCCATAGCATGGTTCCCATTTGATCAAAAGTATAGATTACACCATAGTTTATTTCCTTCAAAATTACATGCTTTTATTTTAAAATTATCATTAAAATTTACATTAAAAGCTATTTTCCAAAATTCTTCTTACTCAAAATTTCAGTGTCAATGAGAAAAATGGAAATCAGTTTGTGGGAATCTTAAATTTACATACATAGCTTTAATGTCTTATATCTTTATTATGTTTAATTAATTTTATACATATATCTGTTTTCCAATATTTATCATGCTCGTTCACTCTCTCACACTCACTCACTCACACACGGTATAGCATCATAGGACTGGACAAGATCTCAAGGGGTCATCTAGTCCAGTCGCTTGCACTCATGGTAGAACTAAATATTATCAACCATTCCTAGCACTGCTTATTATTAAGGTTGTCTGACAAATCCCATTTTAAAACCCTGTTTTCAGTTGCTTACAACTTTGCCAAACTTTAACTGTTTGTGCTGAAATTTTCCATGCTAGGTATCTACCTCATGCTGATTTTGGTTTTTATTTTGTGTTTGTTTGTTTTTCTTTAATTTCAGCCAAAACAATTCAGCTACTTCTGAGAATGAGGCAAAGGGGGGAAAGTTGTATCATAATGCAAGTGCACGAGAGGGCTGACATAAGGTTACACATGGACTGCTTGACTTTGCAGACTTAATAATGTCTGTAAAACAGTGCGGGGGAAGGAGAGTGTGTTTGTATGTGTGTAATTTCATATAAAGTGGGTAAAAGAGCAGCTTTCTGTTGTTGTAAACTGGAGCTTGAAGGATTCCAACTCAGTGATCAATGGATTTTCAGAAATATGGAGATGACTGTACTGAGATGGTGTGACCTCCCTCGGAGCCAGAGAGGGAGGAATCACTCTCTCTGCCCAGGTGGGCAGAGTCAAGCTGAGCTTGGCCCACCCACCAGAAGTTGAGGGGCAAGGCAGGAAGTACAAAAGGTGGAACCCCTAGCTCAGTTGGAGCCAGGGAAGGAGACAAATGTGTCCTGCTTCTGCTGACCCAACTGCTGACCCAGATGGTGCCAAGGACCGAGGCCGGGGAGGAGCTGGTAGGACTGCCGGCAGCTGAGTACCTTGAGAAACAAAGGAGCCTGAGACCGTGGAGCATGATCCAGAACTCTGGTAGGAAGAAGCCCAGGGAAACCAGACTTTAGTTTAATGTTGTTTTGGCTTAACAGCCGGTTGCGGGAGGATCCCCGCTGACCTGGCAGTGGGACCCCCCTACCACTGTTAGAGCCCGGGGTTGGGATATAGTGGAATCAGGTGGGCCTGCATCCCCTTACCCCTGTCCCTGCATCACTGGGGTGGCAGCCTCCCCACCAGAGGCCACGAAGCCTGTGTTTGTCTGTTGCCCACCAGAGCCAGGACGATAGACTGTTTGTCAGCACTCCCCTACCTAAGGGTTAGTATTCTAGACTGCTGGCTACCAGCCCTACCCTGCCTAGGGGTTAGGGGTATTGACTGCTCAGAAAGCTCCACCCTGCCTAAGGGCTAGAATTTAGAGACTGCTTATTTGTTCTGCCTGCTGGAAGGGTTGGAACACTAACCGCTGATTTGCTGATTCCCTCTAATACCAGGCCGTGAGCCCAGTGACGCAGTGAGGCGGTATGGCCTCCTTCCGCCCCAGAGTGGGAGGCACAACCACGAGTCCACTACAAAGACATATAATATATTCTTGATTGTCTCCATTTAGTATAGTATGCCATGAGGCAGGAGTTAGTGTTCTCGATTGCTATGTTTTTCCCCCTGTGGCAACAATGGCAAAATTGCATACCACATTGCTTCACCTGGGAAGGTAACATGAGTAGCCTCTATTACCCTCTTCATTGAAAGGAAATGCAAAATTGGCCTGAATAATATTCTGAAACTCACAGTAGAAGGCTAGGCTGGCCATTTTCTAAGGACTTAATTTATACTAATCTAAATTTGTAGGGAGTTGTGACTGGCCTTATTAAATGATTAAGTGTCATTAACTGCTTTAAACCTTTGCCTCTTGCTTAGGCATATTGTGAAATAACCTGACAATGGCTATGCATGCATAATATCAGTTACACAATATATAGGAGAAATACTAAGGAGAATAATGAACAACAAACCTTCTGTATAAGGAAACACTTCTTGATGTAACTCTTTTCTTTGATATAAATAAATTAGTTGGTAATACAAGGTTTGACTTTGAGGTAACTTTTTATTGAAACTCATTGTCCAGGTAAAACTAAGAGGCTAGAAGCCTAAATTGCAAGGAAAAAACAATTATTTTGGGTAGAAAATATTTAATCCTCTTAATACTAAGGTCACTCCATTTTATTTGTGACCTATCAGAAAACAAATGTTTGAAAGGCTGATGATCAAAGCACTGGATTGGGATTCAGAAGTTCTAGGCACTATTCCTGCACGCTTTCCACTGAACCTGTGGGCAAGTCAGTCACTTCTATGCATGCCTGTTTGCTCTCTGTCACACAGGGGCAATAATACTTCCTTACTTCACAGGAGTCTTGTAAGGATCCATTCACTCATATTTCATATGTGGTCAGGCACTGCAGTTACGGGTGCCATAGAAGACCCTATGTATAAAAAAGGCCTCTTAATTATTCTTTCTGTAATCAATACATATGGGTGCATATGATAGAACGGATGTGGATTTGTCACGTTCTGCATATGATTAAGTAAAATAAAGTTGACCATATCTTGATGCAGCTGTGTTTTACACAGCAGTCCTTATTCCACTGCTCCTGCTTATGAGCCCCTCCCATTGACCTTAGTGGGAGGAGTCTCTCCTAAGCATCAGCTGCATAATCTGGACCACTGTCTAGCAGTGGTGTCCAATTGAAATTCAATGCTAGCCACACTGCTAATCACACTTGTGGTTTTGAAATTTTCTTATTAGCCACATTATAAAAAAGCCACGTTAAGCCACATTATAAAAAAGTCACATGCATTAGCTATATTCAATAGCCTATTAGCAACATGTGGCTAGTGGTGAACATATTGGACACTGCTGGTCTATAGTATAATTAGCATAATATTATCTTGATACACCTTGGTGTATAGTGCGCTGTGCCTTTAAAAGTGGTGTTTTGATCTAGTCCTGAGATTTAGTCCAATTACTAGGACAGCCTCGTCCAGCAGAACACTTATAAGTCAATGGTAGTACTCATAGGCTTAAACTTGAGCACATGCTTAAGTATTTGGGGGCTTAAAGTAAGAATGCAGAGAAATTAAAGGGAAATATTTTTATATAAGGTTCTAGATGGCAACTCAGCCAGGAAAATAAAAGAATGAGATTTTATCAAATTTCACAGAAAGGAAATTTGCATGTGCACTACACGTATTCATGTATATTTGGTTTGTTCTCAGGTGGCAGAGTACTGAGGAATAAAGGCATGGAGGACTGAAAATACTAGCAGGACTACATTCTCTGAGGGTTAGAAAAACGGTTTCTAAACTCTGCTAATAATTGTGTAATATCAATGTACACATGGGATGGATGGCAATATCCCATTTTATAATCTTTGTGTGACACGTTAGAGTCCAATATGCATTTGAATAAAGAGCTTTTGAAGTCCCATTTAAATAATTAGTTGTTATTGTATTCAGGGAGAGCGATCGGAGACATGGTCTCAGTAATTATAATTGCTAAAAAGTTACTAGCTATATCAGGTGTAGGAAAAGCACTAAATTGGTGATCACATTTGACAAGACCATAAAGGTTGCCTAAAACCTTTTGAGCGTTTTATGCTTTTGATGTCAGATCTCATTTTCTGCATGAATGATAAACTCAATTGATCTAAAGAAATCTGAGTTTTAATTTACAGTAGATGAAGCTTAGATCACTTGATATCCACGTTTTCAGCAGTCATTAAAATTGTATGGTTGGTGACCACTTTTGCAGACATTGACAGACTCAGCATGTAGACATGTTAAGAGTGTGGATTTTCTAAGTGCAGTATCTTAGTGCCTCATGAGCTTGAATTTAGTTACCCTCCCGACACTGTTGTGAGGCGGAGAAGTGCTCTTATTCCCATTTGACAGACCGGGAACTGAGATACAAAGGACATGTCTACATAGCCCACTGCCGTGAATCTCAGAGCCTGGGTCCACAGACTCTAGCTTACGGGGCTCATGCTACAGCACTAAAAATCACTGTGCAGCCATTCAGACTTGGGCTCTGACGCCTAGGGAGGCAGGGGGGCTTCAGAGTTCGAGCTTCCACCTGAGCCACAATGTCTACTCAGCAGTGTTTAGCACCTTGGCCCTGCAAGCCTGAATCTGGGGACCCAGGCTCTGAGAATCATTGCCATGGGCTGCTGCTAGCTGTGTGGATGTACCCAGCAACACTATGTGCCACACCCTAGATCCCATAGGAGGTCTGCGGTGGTACACAGAATTGACACTGAATCTCTTGTATCCTAATCATTGAACTATTCTTCCCCTCCCACCAGTGGATTTGATGCAATTCATGTATCTGTTGCTTCCACGGAGCTGTAATTCAGGTAATGTATCAATATCAATGAACTGAGATCAAAATATCATTCCCGTAGGTTCTGAGGTGCTGGATTAATACTTGTAGCTATGATGGGCAGCTACATGGCAGGACCCTATCAACAAGGGCACCCATAGGTTGGATACCAAAGAATTGAAGCTATCTCTGGGCTCCCGTGTTAGAAAACACAGCTCGCAGAATTTGTCAGATACATTCTGCTGATCACTACCGGACAAGATGGCACAGGTGTCTTCCTGTCTTTTTCTCTGTCCTGCAGCTGATAGTAGACAGCAGTAATATTGCAGGTTTCACCATGCTATAACCAATCACTATACAAGAAAACAAAAATTTCACCTCCACCAAAGCCAATGCAAATCTCCCACATTTTTTGCATGTTTCCTGAAAATACCAAATGTTAATTTTTTTCCTCATGAAAATTAAAGGAATTTTCTGCATCTATGCTTTTTTTTTTTCCAAATTATTGCTCCCAAGTTAAAAATGGGTGGCATGTTATGATCAGGGGACTGTTCTGAGCCATGTCTGGCTGTGTTACCTCTCTGTACCCCATGCAGGGAGCAGTGGAGTTACACAGGGATAACTCAGAGCAGAATTTGATCAAAATAGATATCTGTTTTAGAGCTTTGTCCACTATAGTATCTAAGTGCCCCCTGCTTAACAGATGGGCAGGGTCCCTAGTGGATTTCACAGTCTTCTTCTCCTCTCCTTGGTTATAAGAATCCCTGCATTAGTTTTAGGTGGTTGGGGAGATGGGGAGAGGAAGGAGAAGGAGAGGGTTGTTATAAACCTCAGTCAGGTTATGACAGAAAAGCATTATCCTAGAGGAAGGTTTGCAGAGTGACCTACAGCTAGTCAGACTCTGGATTATTCTAATCTCTTCTGGAAGTTTGTTTCACAGCTGGATCACAGGACCCCATCAGCCCTCCAACTTGTTCTAAGATGAATTAGAAACTCTGCTCCTAGCAAAAAAACAAAAGGCCAAGAGATACATTATGGACACAGATACATTTTTCAAGAGTGATAAAACTCAAGCATGGTCTTAAAATCAAGCCCTCTATAGGCAATGGTCACCAACATGCTGGTTTAAACCACAATATAAGTTATTTTCTATTTGTTACATTCTATTATTTTTATAGCAGCATAAATGTATATAGGTCATTACAGCCAGATAAATGTGAATTCTGTGCCCTGGAGAGCTCACAGTCTAGGTGGAGATTTTAAAGAGAAGCAGCAGTGTAAAGTCAACCTTTCAACAGCTATTAGTGGCTTATGATAAATATCTCACTTGCAAAGAGAATGGAGGTAAACTACAGCACCTATATGCTTTTGTAGATAGTAGGCTTTTTTGTTTGTTAACAAGCTAAGGTATCTCCTTGAAAGCATGTGTTTATGCTTTTAAATGTCAGGAATATTATGATTTACCCAGTTCCAACACATATTACAGCTTTAGACGTGCTAGGATTGTTACGCTTTGCATGAGAAAGGAACGCCTTTTGTGGATCTTTAGATATTGTCTTGTTTTATCAACATTTGCAAAAACAAATCATGATAAGCATCATGCCTTATTGTGCATGAATAACTGCACTTTTCACGCTTTCATGGGAGTCTGGCAACCAGCAAGAGGAGTATAGTAGCTGAGCGAGAGGGGAAACAGCCTGCACATCATAAAGGAATTGAATTTCTCAGGGTGAAATTCACAGCCCCTTTTCAAAGCTCAGGAGTCACTGGGACTTGCATTGGGATACAGAGGACCGAGTAAGCAGAATAGCCCTCCAGTTGGAAACAGTTTATGGAGTGTATGCACAGCCATTCCTATTGTCTATGAGCTGTAGCAAGAGTCCCTGCCTACAATGTTCCCTGTGCTGGGTTTGTATCATTATTATTAATTAGTTATAGTACTGCTGTAACTCCTAGGAGCCCCAGTGATGATCCAGGACCCCACAGAGTTAGGCCCTGTACAAACAGAATAAAAAAGTTGATCCCTGCCCCCAAAGAGTTTTCAATCCAATAGATCTGTGCAGTTTCCAGATTCACAGGCCGTACCTCTGTCACTCACATATTTGTGTCCATCCTTGCATATTGGCACAGACTGTTACAGGAAGGAATCCATGTGATAGGCAACCAAACTCCTCAGGGATGGGTGCTCTAGAAATGCATACATGAAGGAAAAAAAAGAATTGCCCTTGTATCTTGTCTGAAGCTAGTTCAGTGGTCTCTTGATAGAGTGGATATGAATTTAATTTCCATCACATGGCACTACCACTGATAGCAAAGTGTATGTTGGTATGGTTTAAATAATAATAATTACTATTTAGATGTTACATTTCATCAGTAAATCTCAAAACGCTTTACCAAGAAGGGTAGGTATCATTGTCCCCATTTTACAGCCAGGAAAACTGAGACAGAGGGAGGGAAGATGACTTGCCCAAGGCCATGCAGCAGTGCAGAGGTAGATCCAGAAATAGCACTCAAGTCTCTGGACTGCTAATCTGGTGCTTTATCCACTGGGCCACACTATTTGAAGTAGCCTCTGTGGTCCTAAGAGAGGGACCAGAGGATGCATTGAGTGGCAGAACCCAGTCTCCTCCCCTGCTTCTGCTCTAGGCTGCCCTCAATACCCACTGTGTGACAGCTTACAAGGAAACCACTATAGACCCAGGCTCTGCAGAAGGGTGTGCAGCTTCTGTGTGGCTTCTCTAAATTCTACCCTATCCCTATGTGTGACCATACCATTTCATCTGAGTGCCAGGCCTTCTATAACGAAAAACATGTGGGTAAGATGTGTCCATAAAAGCCTGAAAGATACACAGGCAAAGACAGAGTCCTGAGACGCCTAGGAGAGAGAGTAGGTGTGGATGACTGAAATATAGAAGCTAGGCAAGAGACAGACCGAATGCTCAGGCTATAGAAGTATGGAGGGTGACTTTGAAGCAAATTACACATCACAAAAGATTAGACATAGAGCTACATCTCTAAGAGCTTATGGATCTAATTCTCGTTTACACTACGCCCCCTTTACACTGCTTTGACTGTGTAAAACAGCTTTAAATTGGGACTAGGATGTACGTGAGAACTCAGGCCTATAGACTTAAGATATTTTATTTAATGTTGTGCTACAGAATATAAAGGGAGTTCATCAAAGGCACAAGTCTTGCAGGTGGATCTGGGCACCTGCCCATTCTTTGTGCCTTTGAAAGTCTCCTCCTTAAGCATTTTTTATTTGCCTTGTGAATAGTCGTGCCCCTTACGGGGGAAATAATTTTGATCATTGTATAAGCATCATTCCAAATGGTTTCAAAGATTTAAGACCAAACTTTAAGAAAAATCATATTATTTTACAGTGTCCCTTGAAACTACATCACTTCCAGACTTCTTTCCACTCTCACAGCTCTAGAAAACAATTTACAAATGTTAAAACAATCTAGCAGAAATAAATGAACTTCCCCCGAAGCTTCCTTCCCTCTCTCCCAAATCTGGCTTGTGATGGAGTTTATATGATTAGTATTAGACTCTGGGTTTTGTTATTTTCAACACAGTAGTAGATCGTGCATTAATTAGGATAATGATTGTGAGCTGTAATTTAACTCAGTAATCAAAGTCATAAACTGAGCATTATCAAATTTATAAACTCAGCATGCTGAAGTATCCTTGGTGATAATGAACTTGCTGAGTCAGATTACTGCCTTGCAATTGTCTTTTAAATAGTTTGGACTGTCTTGCATGTCATATTTTTCACTAGTACATTACATGAACAGTAAGAAAATAGCCAATACTCAAGAAGAGTACAACTCTTCATTTGCAAAAAGCAATATCATTTTTGCTTTAACTTTGCAGAGGGTTTCTTTCAACTTTGTTTTCATTTTTGATCTAATGAAAGTGGAAACCTGTTTTTATACTTCAGTCTTTTACCTAAACTCTTTGGATAGGAAGACAAAAATACACTTGCCCCCCTCTCTCTAGAAACTTCACTTGTACAGAGTCAGAGAATTTGGTATCTTTACCTAGGTCAAATGTTGTGCCAACAGAAGCAATGCTGACTTCCTAACATTGTTGTATTAACATACCTCAACTTTAGCCTGGGGGAGAGGGAAATGATGTTGTTTGGAATGAGATGGTAATTTACTTTCCATGCTTCTCAGTCCTAAGGCATCTTTTAAGGATGAGACAGCCAGCTGTGTAAATTGAAATTGGTGAACAATTGTCCACTGGAGGCTCTAACATCTGAAAAGCAGAGTTACACGCTCTACTCTGTCCATGTAGACTATGGTGTTTTCATTTTACAGGGATAAGGGATTTACTGTTAAATTAATGGACATTTCAAACTCCAGTGGCAACACATGTTACGGCCTGCATTACTGGGAAACAACTTGCATCTGCGCAACTTATCACTTGGAAACAAAAGTTCCCAGTAACTATTTGATGGCACAAGAAAATAACACATGCTACTAGTGTGCCAAAGGAAATCAGGTCACAAACTCTCTCTAAACGTCTTGCAAGAGGATATCTCATGTACAAGTTAGGACAGGCATTAAATTGGTCACGCTTCAACGTTTGATTTTTGTTTTAATTTAACATCTGCACTTCGACTTGGCCTACAGCACTTTGTCCTTTTTTTAGCCCTTCACAACAAAGCTGTAGAAAGCTGATCTCATATTCACATTAATGGCTTTGGTTTTTCAGGTCATTCCTCACAGCAAGCCCCCAGTTCTGATGTTTCATAAAAATACTCATATATCCTTGTGGAAATACTTGCCCTCACAGTCTATCTGTGCTATCCCATGATTACAGAAGGGTTCTTTTTATTGATATGTGGCTATGTCATGAGATAAATTGTCAAAAATATTGTGATCTAATTGTCTTTTGTTTTAAAAGAGCTGAAAAGCCATCAGACTGGAAGCAATCTGATGTTAGTTATTAATGGGGTCACTTGGTGACAACTCCGCAGTCATCATAAAAATCTCAGTTTTGTTTAACATAGTCTAAACTTCCTGGGTTATGTGTCACCATACACCAGAACAGTCAGCTAAATGTATCTTCTAAACGAGAGAGGGCTTCTCTGACAAAATATTCCTTTCCCCTGGGATTGGTGACAGGCCTTGTTAAAAAAAAAAATGCTGTGCAATTGCAGGGGCACGGGAAATAGTCAAATGCAGGAGAAATTCCAGAAAAACTGCATCTTCATACGGTAGAAGCATCCACACTAGAAAGACTAGGATGCACGTAGCAGCAACAGCCAGCAATGGTATGGCTGCATCAGTGTTAAACGTTGACTATAGATTGGGATCAAGTGTTTCTATCTTTACTTGCCATTCAAATTCCATAAGAGAAGTAGTCTTGAATAACCAAATGCAGGCCACATCATTGAAAATCAGGCAGAGTGTTAGAAAACTGGCTACGTATCGGTAAGTCTTGGTGCAGTCCAATATGAATAACATCTCCTAATTTTCTTGGAGCCTAATCCTGGGATGTATTTTGTGCATTTAACTTGTATTGACCTTCCCATGGTAGTAAAGTGCCTAAAGCATATCTTAAAGTCAGTCTTGTTTGACCTGTTTTAATAAAGCAAAACATATCATTATGACTTAATTAATACTGATGTAATAATGACTTTTGATTTAGAAGATGATACATTTCAACTAGCTGATAATAATCTGTTCAATTACTAGATTATTTAAATAGGAGGGAAGTTGCCCTTTAAAAAGACACATACTATTGAAAACAAACCTAAGGTGGTCATGTTTTCATCTAAGTTTTTCTGTAGCTTTTTAGAAAGAAAGCACTGGAATCATTACTTAAAGCTCATACACAATATATACTGTTAGCAATTCTTGGGATTAGAAGTCATGGGAATTGTCTAAACAAAATGTAATCACTCCTCTTGTGTGTAACCAAATGCATAATTGTTGTTGTCTTTTTATTCTTAACAGATGGTTTGTATCTCCCAAGATTTATAGAAGAATTCATAAATTGGCATCACTGGTATGTCTGAAATCTGAAGCTGCCTCTGTTCCTATAGTTCATTGCCTGTGAACCTGCCACTGACAGAAAGAGTTTGGTTAAAGTTTCAAACTCACACAGTACAATTTAAATGTGATATGAAACTGGATTTTTTTCTCATTAGAGCTACACATTTTGATCATCTGGACTCACTAAAACTAGATATATGGCATAATATACAGTCAGTAGAATCTTCTTAGTCAGGTATCTACAGCCTTTGTGCCACTCAACACTGATGAAATAATCTACAGGAACCTTTCCTAATCAAATACTCTGCCAAACTCATCCTGTTATGGCTCAAAAATCATAGCTGGCAAATTTCTATTAGTGCATGTGTGCATTGGGATGTCAACATATTGGCCTAAAATTGACCATCCTATTCAGTGAGTTAATTGGCTAATAGGATATCACTATTACCATTTCAGGAAGACAGTGATACTTTTTTTTATTACTGATGACATTGATCACTTATTTAAAATAAATGTTAAAGAGTGAGCAATCTCTCAGGTGCTTTAGAATATAATATTAAAAGTACCAGAAAAATGTATTATTTGTATTCCAGTAGTGAGTAGAGGCCCCAAATAGAGATGACCAGAAAATAGAGGGGGATTCTATGGAAAAAATTCAACTTTTCCTCAAAAAATATTTTTTAAATGAAATAGTTGGTCTGGAAAGCAAAATATTTCAATTCTGAAAGATTACCTTGTGGGAGTTGTATTTCAGGTGCCTCAGGCTCCCATTCTCCTCTATAGGTCAGGATCCCTGTTCAAACCACATTTCCCATGATGCTTCATGGTCTTCTCTCTTGGTGAGGAGAGGTGGAACATCATGAGAGTTGCATGGCTACAGTACATAATGGGAAATTAAATCTGGCTGGGGATCCTGGTTTATAGAGGCGAATAAGAACATGAGGCAATTGAACTACAACTCCAATGATACACTGGAGAGACATATCCAAATTGATTTTTTTTTCTGTTTTAGGCTGAAATATTTAATTGTGGAGGCATTTTTTAGTCAGGGCCCCAGTTTGCTAGGTTCTATACATAGCAAAAGGCACTTCCAGACCTGAGAAGTTTATGTTCTACATAAATGAGACAGACAAAAAGTGGGGGGAAAAATACTGCCTCCATTCTGAGCAGCAATGATTATCCCCGGATGGGGAGCTGAGGAACAGACAGATTAAGTGACGTGACCAAGCTGGCACAAGAAGTTTGTGGTAGAGCTGGGAATTGAACCCAGATTGTCTATGAAAGGCCTTAACCACAAGACCAACCTTCGTTTTGAAGCTTGATCTTGCGGTCTTTTGCTATTTGACTGTCATCTCCAGTGCTCTCAATCTGGATGAGACAAGAGCCACTTGTCTGCACCTATAACTTCTTTCAGCTACACTAAAACTGTTGCCATCAAAGTCATGTAATGCCACGCTAATAGCACATGAGACATTGCCAGGTGCACTTTTTAAAAGCCAGTATTTTGTGTGTATGTAATAGCTATCACACAGATGTGGTATAAAGGTTTTAATACATTTTAGGGTTTTATACTGCCACGTAAATTGAAGTATCTGAATATCTTCCATGTAAAATCCCTAGCATACTTCATGAAGTCTCTGGCATGTCTCCATTTTTTGGTAGATTTTTTTTGGATATTGAGAGTCGTTTGAGAATAGACGAGGATGTCAGTGTTGTGAGTGTTATTTAAGGTGAAAAGACTCTCAAAAAGGAAAGTTTTGATGCATTTCCTAAAGATGTTCAGACTCTGGTTTTGCCTGATCTCTTCAAGAAGCTGGATCCCCTTCATCAAGAGAGTTGGGGGGGATCCCAACTCTCACATGCTTTGTCCCAGTTTTCATAGGCTTCATGATGTGCATTGTCCCAGAGGAGTTCAGTTGTTGTGGCGGTTCATAGAGCAAAATTTGGTCTCTGATGTAGCTGGGGCTTGAGCCATTAATTGCTTTGAAGATTAGGACCAAAGTCTTTAACGGGCATTGGAAGTGGAACTGGAGGGACTTGAGCACAGTATGTTGAACTTGTTGGTTTAAGCAGGCAGCCACATTCTGGGGAACCATCAAAGATATAGCTGTGGCCTGAGGAGAGGAGAGCGCCACTGGCGGGGAGAGGAGACCACAGAGTCAATGCGGAAGCCCAGAATGTTCCTCCCATGAATCCCCAAAACTGGAGCACGTTTTAGGAACTCTGCAGAACTTTGAAGGAGCCAAACCACAGCTCCTGTTGTGAGGGGGGCAAACTCCATTCCACCCCAACAGGAGACTATGGAGGGCAGTCAGTGCTTAATTTGTAATGAAAGAGGTGCCAGGGCTCAAGGAATTAGGTACTGGGGCTTAAGCCATTCTTTTTTTTTACTTTCAGTACTGATGCAGCAAGCCCAGAGGTGCCAGAGCTATGAAGTGCTACAGGAAAATAAGCTTCTTGAAGGACTGAGCTGACACTGGGAAACATTCATGTGTTTCTGGGATGTACTTTTATGGAGTTACTTGTTGCTGCTCAGTAAAATAATCTAAAAGGAAACACTTTAATGTTTCATCAAATTCTTGGTCATTTCAAAAGGCATAGACATTTCTGTGTCTGGTTTATATATTAAAAAGTTTGCCTATGCAATGAGTTTCATTTTTTTGTCACTGGCTTAGCTTCGGATATTTCCATTACTTTTACTGGGGGCTATTTTGAAGGATTCTAGACTGCTTTGCCAGTATAATCTTCAATTTCTAAAAAGTGTTATTTCAAGAGAATTTTCTATTAGAAAGTTAGAAAAAATTAAAGTACCTTGAAATTTAATAAGCAATATTTGTTCTATATCTGTTAATAAATCCCATCCTATACCCTGCTTTCCAAAATACTACATTTAAGATCCCCTCCTATTCTGTATCCAAATGTTAAAGTAATATTCCATTATTTCATTGGGGGGAGGGGCTTCTCTCTCTGAATTTCTATCTTTTTCAGCTTGTTTGGTTCTCCTTTTGTGTGACCAGGTAACGTTAATTTGTTATTACCAACTCTTGGAAAGTTTAAAAAAAAATGAGATTTTTCCGATTCTAAAGTGATGCATGCAGTATAATAATGAAGATTATATAGAAGCCCCTTTAATGTTCCCCTTCACCCTTTAAAGACATCCTCCTACAGGGCCTAATCCAAACCCAATAAAAGCCAATGCAAAGACTCCCATTAATTTCAGCGGGCTCAGGCTTAAAGTGTATTTGATACTCATAGATGTAAGTGGTTTGTGACCTGTTATGGATTTCTGATAGATGTGCAGCGATCATTGTTTTAATAGATTTGTTCCTATTAACAACCAGTGGTCATCTGCCTTATGGGGCTGATCCTCAGATGATATAAGTTGTCATAGCTCCACTGACAACAATGCACCTATGACAGATCTGCCTTTATCATTCCAGTGTCCCCAATACATTGCTATAATTCATGTAATTCTCCTGTATGTTGAATTATATTACAGCAGATTTGCATAGATATTTTTTACAATCAAGTATGGGTAATAATTGCCCTGAAACACCCGAGAAACAATTGAAATGAAATGAACACATGGAATTTTTGTTGCATTGAATATTTTTTCCCCTTGAACTACAGAAAAATCTGTAGTGTTGTTTTACTGTTAATAAACAAATAAATGGTGTTGTCAATTTAAGGAATGTAAAAAAACGTAAAAACATGTCATGCAAATTAGACACCTTCAGGGATTTTTGAAAATGTGTTTGAAGAGCTAATTAAATGTTGGAGACAATTAATAAACATCAGTTTTGCCACATTATTTTCAATTCATTAAAGTAATTTAAGCCATTTTTAATTTTGATTAAAAAAATAGAAAACTATATTTTAAGCAGCAGTTTATTAGTCTCCTTTACAATTATTTATATATTGAATATCTTGTGCACTCACACAAATATTCATATATATAAATATCTTTCTGCATTAATAGTTTTATATTTGGATATTAATATGTTGCCATTTCTTTGATTTGTGTGCATATGTTAGTGCAAGTGTGTATGCTTATCTGGCTTATCCTCTCTACTAAATTGTTCAGTAAATGCACTATAGCAAGATAGTTTCTAAGGTCTAACTGGAAGAAAATTGTTGTGAGTTACAGGAAATTAAAAAATTCCTGCAATACCAACCCACTACTCAAAGTCAATCTGTGGTATCCCACAATCCACTCTGCTCTGAAGTCAAGCCAGAATGATTTTTGAAGAGTAATTTCAAGCCTTATAAAGGGTCATATCTTGTATTAAAGCCATATTTGCTTCTGTGTTTTGTAAATTTTGAACTCATTACTAATCCTTTGTCTTTTATACTGTATGTCTTGCTCTGAACTCTCCTTCATCAATCTGATCCTTAAAAGTCCAGTGAAAAACACTGCAGCACAGTTTGCATGTGGAAATGTGACAAAACATAAATAGTTTGGATCCTGAGGAGCCAGCCCTTAAGGGTGGCTGTAAGAAGCATGTCCATTTCTTGCAATCATTTATTACACATGCTCAGTAACAAGGGGCCTGACTCTGAGAGTTACTGACCACTTTCTGTGATGTGCTGAGTGCCCTTAGCTCCCACTGGCTTTATAGGGGATTAAAGGAGCTCAGCACCTCACAGAATCAGGCCCACAAGAGGGAAAAAAATTACACTCTTTTATTTTACATGACTTGCTAACCATCAAGTTGGTCCTCTATTTCCTACCCAAGTCAACTCGGTGAAATGAATACAAGATGCTGCTCAGTGTTAAAGGTAAAACCATGTGCAATTTACAATAAGCAAACTATGTCCATAAACAAAATAAAAGTGCAAACCTGGAATCATTTATACAGAAAATGTTGGCAAAGTGCAGGCTTGTGCCTACAAAGCACAGCACTGCACTTCTGGCTGTCGTTCTGTGCTTGTGGCTACTAAACTGAACCTTCACATTATTCTTAGGTTGTGACTCTGTCTAATGGAACCCAGGGAAGTGGATCTCACCCCTGAGCGCTGTTGGCCAAATTCAGCCCTGGTGTAAAGTTGCATAACTGCATCAAAGCCAAGAAAGGGGGTGTCCACTTAAACAAGGGCTTAATTTTGGCCTCTTGTATTTCATTTACCCGTGTTCATTTAAGTAACTCACTCATTAATATGTCTGAGGATGCCCAGAGTAATAAATATACACGTATATCACATATTCACACTCATTTGCCTAAATTCTACCATTCCCCCTGTATATCTGCATTTTTCTATCATATAGTCCTTGAAGTGAATCTTCTCGAAGCAGGTCTAAATAACGCACAGAGAGATGAAGTGACTTAAACAAGGTCACCCAGAAAGGCTGTGGTAAGTCTAGGAATAGACCCAGCCCTATGTCCATAGAAGACCCACTGTGAATGGAGCCTCCCCATGTGGAAGGGCTGGTAGCAGCCTTCACAGCAATGATCCTCTCCTCCTCTGTGTCTTGCACAAAGGCTCAATAGGTCCAGAGTCCAGGCTGACGACTCTGTGAACTTGTAACAGGAGTGGCCACATGCTGGATCTGAGGACAGAGGGATACATTTTGGTCCCCACCTTCTGCCATACAGTAATTCCCAGAGCCTGTATTGTCTTTTCTGTTGAGACCTATTCCTCAAGGGTCTCTCCTAGCCTGGTTCCAGTGGAGCTGCAGCGCTACAGACAAGGAGGCAGAGCGCACCAGGGCCCCAAGTGAAAGTATGAGAACAGCCCCTCAAAGGGAATGGCTCCAGCCTCCCACAGATCCCCCAATGTTAACTGGGTTTGTGAGCAGATCCGTTGACCTATTCCATGGGAGTGGATGGTATAACCACTGTACTTTCACCACAGGAACAAGGGTGACACAATGAAAGGCGGGATGATCAAGGACTAGGGCACTAGCCTGAGACACAGGAGTTCTAAGTTCAAATTTGCTGCTCTGCCACAGATTTCTTGTGTGATCCTGGGCAAGTCCCTTAGCCTTTGTCTTCACTGCCAAGTCAGTCTCACTCAACTGAAAGCAGATACACTGCGAAATAACGCTTGAGCTGCGCACAGTGACCAGATTAGCAGCATGGATTTTGTTAGCAATGAGGAGTTGTGCTAACTCTAGCCCATATCCTTGGATGAGCCAGCCACCTCGAGTGAAAAATACCACTGCACTCAAGTTCAGACTGTTAGTGTGTGTGGACAGAAGTTGGGTTAGGGATCACAGTTGAGTTAAATATGCAATGAACACAGGCCCACAGTCTCTACTGTGTCCACGCTGCAATAAAAGACCTATTCCACAGCCTCAGCTGCCCCAGGTCAGCTGATGTAGAGTCTCAGGGTTCAGAAAGTTGAGTTGTAAAATTACAATGTAGATGTTTAATCATTCTAAGCCCTGCAAGCCCAGTCAGTTGATCCAGGCTCTGAGACTTGGTACTGCAGGTTTATTACAGTATAGACATAGCCTATGGGACTTAGTTCCCTCTCTGTAAAGTGGGAATAATAGTGTTGTGAGGACAGATGTCTTCAAAAAGATTGTGAGATACTTGACTGTGGTAATGGGGCCATTACCTATATAGAATTATATAGAAAAATCATTCCTTAGATTGCTACTTTAATGAGTTAACAGGCCAAATTCTGCTCTCAGTTACACTCCAGTAACTCCAGTGAGGTCAATGAAGATACTCTGGATTTGCATTGAAGAACATGAGAGCAGAATTCAGCCCAATAGTTCTGAGAATCCCAAATAGGTAAGTGATTTCTATGAGCTAAATGACTCGGTGGCCGTCTCAGGTTCTTCCTATGTCATGATGTGGTCTTTAGAAGTTCTCCACCTGGAGGAGAGAAATTTCAGAAATAAAATGAATAATGGGCATTAGAGAAAAATAAATGTTGATGAAATGAGAGCTGGAGTGAGATGTGGAATAACACTTCCATGAACGCCATCATATTGATACAGCATTAGATTAAGAGTGTGTTAAAAAGCACTTGAACATGAGAGAGGAATGGAGGGTGTTTTGGGAAGGGTTATAGAGAGAATATTGTACTGGAATGTTAAAGGTTTGGAGATTTAAAATATATAGTTTTGGATGTACCAGAGTTTTTTAGCCTAGAGATACTCAGATAGTAAAATACATGCTAACCACCTCAGCGCATAGGTACCATAGTATACTTGCTTCTAACAGGGTACACAACCCACTAGTTCTCAGTAAAAAAAATAACAGGAGTACTTGTGGCACCTTAGAGACTAACAAATTTATTACAGCATAAAAAATAGGTAACATGAATTAAATGGTTAACGTAACACAACCTGTGTCAGAATCATCCATGTAGTAGTTATAAAATGATGCTGGAAAACTTCAGTGAAACTTGAAAAAAATGTATGGGGTTTAGTTGGAACCACAACATGGAGGCAGTAACAGACCTGGAAGTTCCAAGTGGTTAAATAGGGGATGTATTCAGCTGAAATGTGCCTCCTTGGATGCTAATCCAGAACCAAGCTAGAACTTTGCATAGGTCCTTATTTTGATCTCCTTGTATGTCATGTACAGGAATGTAGTTAATAATGCACAGGAACAGTGCTGATACAATGTGCTTAATAGTTTGAACCCCCAATGCTTAAATAATATGGGATGCTCACTAAAGAAAATTCTAAGATAAATAGAAAGAAGGATATATTGGGGAAAACTTAGTTTATATCAACATTTGCACTGCAGGATATAGATCTGATTTTTCTCTGCTTACATGCAATAGGAAAATAAGAATGAAAAATAAACTTAGCAAACAATTTATTGTTTATAATGACACAGTGGCAGTGATGCCATAACTGTGACTGAACTTGTTTTCATTATAAATCCATGTTTGTACTCCCATCTCCACAAGTTCCAATTAAATACTTTCCACTTCTGATTAGGCATATGTGGTCTCTGACCAGGAAACAATGTTTGTCCAAATTTTGGGTTCTTTGAGGTAATTTTTTATATGGGATATAGAAAAAATAGATGCTAGTCATAGTTTGAAAAGTCTTTTAACATTTTTTTTATATCCTATGTAGCTGCTGTGCCAGATGGTTTGTCCAATAAACTTAAAATACAGTTTATTAGAAATATCTTAGTGAGATCCAGCATGCCAGGCCAAACCTGAAAAGCATATTTAAAAATTTATTCACTGACAAGTTAGATGTGTCAGAATGGTATGCCAGAATCCAGCAAATTCTTAAGGCTCATTTGGAGTCTCTCACAAACCTTGGGAAGTTCAGCATGGCTGACGAGTTAGAGAAAATTGACTAGACTGCTGGCATAAGCACAGTGAAACTTTTTCAAAGCTGAACTTGTATAGAAGAGTGAAGCTACAGAACAGAAGTAAATTATTTATCTGTAGTTCAAGGGTGTTATTTGCATCTGATGAAGAATAACAGTGGAAATTTACTTTTCTATTTTCTATTTTATGATTTTTCTGGTATGTGACTGTCAGCTTTCATTGCTCTTTTTTACTCAAATGTAGTGGTGACACAAGCACAAAAAGCACTGCTGTCCCAAAATACCATGATTTCATTTGATCTCTTCCCATGCTGTTATTTCAATAGTGATGTATCAAAATCTGTTGGCCCACAATAACACAATGGATATCAAATTCATGTCTATCATGGGGCTGGATGACTAGGCATCCAGACTAGACGACTGTATAAAATGGCATAAATCAATATGATATACAGCTTTTAAATTCTAGTTCACCAGCTGTAATTTATCCCATGTTAGTAGTGACCAGAAATAAATGCCACCTGATAACTGTTGGGTAGCCTGAGTGAAATTATTTGTTTGTCTCGGTCCATTAAAACCATCATAATACCTGACACGAGTAGGCAAGCCTGATCGTGAGGACTGAATAGCCCATGGAGACTGATCTACTTTGCTACACCTTCAGAGCTTGTGTGTCCAGGTTAAGATAAAGACACATTGGGAGTAATCCTGGCTCACACTGAAATTAATGGGAGTTCTCCCATTGACTCAATGGGACAGAATTTCACCCATGGGGTAGGGCAACATAGGAAAATTTGGACAGCCCCTGCCTGGATCTGTTTTCTAGACAACCTGACTTCCATTTCCAGGGTTATTAATATAATGGTACCCACTATAAAGTATGGGTGTTCCCCTCATACCCAAACAGAAGACATGAACCCAGATCCACAAAGATATTTAGAAGCCCAAGACTAATTCATTTCAGCGGAAGTCAGGCACCAAATACCTTTGAGGGTCTGGGCCATGCTGATGAAGTTAATGTAGATTCCTTTTCTGTCTATGTCCAAGAATATGGGTAGTATATCCTTTTTATTTAAAATAATTCTTTTCACACATCTCTGAACAGGAATGTAAATAATTATGTTTAATTGAGCTTAAACTCGATTCTTGCTTAAAAGGAAACTCTCATGACTGTGGTTAGCTTTTGCTCGCCATGGAACATATGCACATCATCACATGGATTTTGGACATCAGTATAGCCACTAACATATCTGTGGCACTGTTTGTCTCAGATTTTGACTCCTAGTTATATAAGATCAGGTTCATTTGAAGTTTATATTGAATCTGGCCAATGTTTTGCCATTATTGAGCTGCTCTTGGTAATCCATTAAATAGTTTCTGGAAAGTATTCAAGTGCTAAAATAGCGTTTTTTACTAAACTAATGAAAATCACTGGTCTGGTCTAAAAAGAGATGCAATTATGAAATCCACAGTGGCGTAGCTCACCATCTTTCGTTTCAACCTGGTAAAATTATTATACATGCATGCCTCCTAAATAAGGTACATCTTTTAAGAGGTTATGGCTGAATGTTTTAGGTTAAATGTAAATGTTGGTAATAGCTCAGGGAAACCCTAAACGCAAACTGATATTTGATATTAAACTACCGGATGCCAAGAAAATGGTTAGAAACCCCTACCAACAACAGCAACAAAATTAATATCTGACAAAATTATGACATTCTCTAAATATAATTTGAAAACATACAAATGGTCAAGTTCATATGAAAAGCCATCAAAGTAACTGTACTCCCTTTATTTTAATGGAGCAGAAAGGTGGGTGGTTATGGTCTAGTTTGCAATCCTGCATTCTGAGGAAAGTTTGACAATCATCAAAGCATTCTTTTTTCTTCTTCTTTGCCAGTCTTTAAACAGTCATCTCTGGTAACTTTAAATTTTGTTTCATTATAATGATAGGCTGCCAGTTTTGCTGCTAAATGCTGCAAATTAGACTGTCTAAAGATGAGCCTAATTCCAAAAAGCTGGGATGGTGAAATCTTGGCCTGACTGAAGGCAATGACAAAATTCTCATGGACTTTACTGAGCCAAGATTTCATTCCTCGACTTCAATGCTCCCAGACTTTGGGCAACCTTAGGAATCTGAACTTTGATCCAGAACCAAATCTGGAAAGTCTTTATAAAGGGCTGAACCAAAATCCCATTTCCAACCACATCTGAATTGTGAAGCATTCAAAATCTGGATCCAAATGCTGGGCTTAGTCCCATTTCCATCTTTAACTCCCATCATTTAATACCTCATTACAAATCTTAGATAGCCTGAACTTACATCCTCCGAGACCAAATGACTCCAGACATCTAAATACTTCAGTATCACCTAAATGGAGCATCCATGCCCTTCCAACCTTCTAATTAATTAATTAATTAATTACATTTCATCTGAATAGAAAATGACTTTTGCCAGTGGCTTTATAGAATGCTGGACTGAATCCCACTCTTATTGGACAGGTGTCTTCATCACAACACCACCACCATGAATGACACTAATTCTCACCATTGTCTCTGTGTGGAATGATCACGAATGCTCTCATCCCCCTAAGCTAGTACTCCAGATGAGAGCTGAAATACACCGGGGTGGCAGCGTGAAGAATCTTGCATCACCACTGTCCATATTGTTCTTCGTCTCAGTCTTAGACTTCACTGTCCGTGATTGTCAATTGGGCACCTTCAAAGAGCCATAAGAGTCTGATCCACAACCCAGTGAAGTCAATGGATATCTTTCCATTAACCTACATAGTCTTGAGGTCAGAGTTCTCCAGGTGAAGGAGGAGCAAACACAGGACTGTTGGGGTAAGTGGCTGTGTATGTGTGTTTGGGGGTTATTTGCTGTGTGCTGAGCTTGTGTTTGTCTGTCTGTTTGTTCGTTTGAAGGACCATGGGCTTGGCCGGCAGTTAGAAGCTGTGAGCGTCTAAACAAGGTTTGAAATCTAGAGGCCTCTGTTAATTAGCTGAGGCTTAATTGCAGGGCGGAGCTATCAGGAAGACCAGGGCTTTATAAAGCAGTGAGCAGGTGACCAGAGAGCTTTCCAAACAGGGCTGCTAACAGGGAGTTTTGTGAGGGAGTTTGGAAGGGGAGTGGCAAGGGGGTGAGGTATTCTTGCCATGCTTTAAAACCTTTAAACTAACTCCAAACTTCTTGATTTAAACAAAAACCCTATTGTTAACCTAGATAGAAGTAGGAGGGAATGCAGGCAGAAGCCCAACAGCAGAGTGGGGACTATCCTGTTTATTGCACTCACTATAGCAGATGTGGGCAAACTACGGACCGAGGGCCACATGTGGCCCACCGGCCATTTTCATCCAGCCTGCGAGCTTGGGCTGGGAGCCCTGCAGCCCTGCACCGCTAGCCGGCGGGCCGAGCCCAGTGCCGCAAGCCCCGCAGCCCCATGCTCTTGGCCGGGCCCAGTGCCGAAAGCTCCATGGCCCCGTGCTCTGAGCTGGGGGCCGGGCAGACCGCGGCAAGCCGTGGGGCTCTACGCTCCCGGCTGGGGTTCTGGGCCAAGCGGGGCAAGCCGCGGGGCCCCACGCTCCCGGCCCAGGGTGCCGGGCAGAGCATGGCAAACACGTGGCCAGGTGGAGCGCTGCGAGCGGCAGGGCCCCACGCCCGGCTGAGCAGGTAAGTCAGTTGGTGCAGGGAGGCTTAGGTGATGGGGGCAAGGGTGGTGGTTAGGTGTGAGTAGTCTCGGGAGGGGGCAGTCAGGGAACAGATAGCAGGGGGCTAGATAGGGGGTGGGGTCCTGGGGGGCAATTAGAGTGGGGTGTGTCTTGGGGGGAGGCGATCAGGGGACAAGGAAGAGGGGTTGGATGGGTAGGGATTCTGAGGGAAGTAGACAGGGTGCAGGAAGTGGGTGAGGGTCAGATAGGGGGCGGGGCCTTCCCTACCCGGCCCTCTGCACAATTTTGAAGGCCCAAGTGGTCCTCGGGCCAAAAAGTTTGCCCACCCCTGCACTATAGCATGTATGATTACCTGTCCTGTGGGCGGGTGGCATATGTGTGCATTCGGTGCAAGGAGCTCCTGGTCCTCAGAGATCGCATACGGGCTTTGGAGGCCAGGGTCGCAGAACTGGAGGAGCTAAGGGAGGCAGAGAGATATGTTGATGAGCTTTCCAGGACACTGTAGTTTTGTCCCATCTCCATACAGACATCCCCTGCACTGTTAAGGAGGATGAAATGCCCAGGGAAGGAGAGCAGTTAACGGGAGCAGAGGGAAACCTTCCTATAGTTGAGACCCTCCTTCCAGATGATGTTGGGGTAATCTCTTGTGCCAAGATTACCTCGCCGCAGGAGGGAACACCAGTCATTAAGAAAAGGCAGGTGTTAGTAATGGGAGATCTGATCATTAGAGACATAGATAGCTGGGTTTGTGATGACTGGGAGAACTGTATGGTGACTTGCCTGCTGGTGTAAAGGTTGTGAACCTCTCAAGTCATCTTGATAGATGTATGTGTAGTACTGGGGAGGAGCCGGTGGTCATGGTACATGCAGGTACCAATGACATAGGGAAGGGTAGTTGAGATGTCCTGGAGGCCAAATTTAGGCTGCTAGGAAAGAGACTGAAATCCAAGACCTCTATGGTGGCATTCTCAGAAATACTTCCAATTTCACAAGCAGGTCTAGGCAGGCAGCACTTCAGAGTCTCAATGTGTGGATGAGATGATGGTGTAGAGAGGAGGGGTTTAGATTTATTAGGATTTATCTTTTAAAAAGTGGAAGTCAAATCCCAATGAGGTATATAGAAGGGAGCATAAACACTGCCAAATTAAGTGTAAAAATGTAATAAGAAAAGCCAAAAAGTTTGAAGAACAGCTAGTGAAAAACTCAAAAGATAATAACAAAATGTTTTTTAAGTACATCAGAAGCAGGAAGCCTGCTAAACAACCAGTGGGGCTTCTGGACAATTGAGATACAAAAGGAGCACTTAAAAATGATAAAGACATTGCAGAGAAACTAAATGAATTCTTTGCTTCAGTCTTCACAGCTGAGGATATTAGGGAGATTCCTGAGCCATCTTTTGTAGGTGATAAATCTGAGGAATTGCCACAGATTGAAGTGTCACTAGAGGAGGTTTTGGAACTAATTGATACACTTAACTGTAACAAGTCACCGGGACCAGACAGCATTCACCCAAGAGTTCTGAAAGAACTCAAATGTGAAACTGGGAAACTATTAACTATGCTTTGTAACCTGTCCTTTAAATCAGCTTCTGTACCCAATGACTGGAAGATAGCGAATGTAATGCCAATATTTAAAAAAGGCTCTAGAAGTGATCCTGGCAATTAAAGAGCGGTAAGTCTAATGTCTGTATGGGACAAATTAGTTGAAATAATAGTTAAGAATAAAATTGTAGGCACATAGAAGAACATAAATTGTTGGGCAAAAGTCAACATGGTTTCTGTAAAGGGAAATCATGTCTTACTAATCTATTAGAGTTCTCTGAAGGGGTCAACAAACATGGACAAGGGGGATCCAGTGGACATAATGTAATTAGATTTCCAGAAAGCCTTTGATAAGATCTCTCAGTAAAAGCTTTTATGTAAATTCAGTTTTCATGAGATAAGAGGGAAGATCCTTTCATGGATTGAGAACTGGTTAAAAGACAGGGAAAGGGTAGGAATAAATGATAAATTTTCAGAATGGAGTGGGGTAACTAGTAGTATTCCCCAAGGGTCAGTCCTAGAACAAATCCTATTCAACTTATTCATAAATGATCTAGAGAAAGGGGTAAATAGTGAGATGGCAACATTTGCAGATGATACTAAACTGCTCAATATTGTTAAAACCAAAGCAGACTGTGAAGAACTTCAAAAAGATCTCACAAAATTAAGTGATTGGACAACAAAATGGCAAATGAAATTAATGTGGATAAATGTAAAGTAGTGCACATTGGAAAAAATAACCCCAACTATACATACAATATGATGGGGGCTAATTTAGCTAAAACTAATCAGGAAAAAGATCTTGGAGTCATCATGGATAGTTCTCTGAAGACATCCACGCAGTGTGCAGTGACAGTCCAAAAAGCAAACATGATGCTAGGAATCATTTTAAAAGGGATAGAGTATAAGATGGAGAATATCTTATTACCCTTATAAAAATCCACAGTGCACCCACATATGGAATATTGCATACAGAGTTGGTCTCCTCATCTCAAAAAGGATGTACTGGCATTAGAAAAGGTTCAGAAAAGGGTAACTAAAATTATTAAGGGTTTGGAACAGGTCCCACATGAGGAGAGATTAAAGAGGCTGAGACTTTTCAGCTTGGAGAAAAGGACACTAAGGGGAAATATGATAGGGGTATATAAAGTAATGAGTGGTATGGAGAAAGTGAATAAGGAAAAGTTATTTACTTGCTCCCATAATATAAGAATGAGGGGCCACCAAATGAAATTAATGAGCAGCAGGTTTAAAACAAATAAAAGGAAGTTCTTCACAGAGCACACAGTCAACCTATGGAACTCATTGCCTGTGGAGGTTGTGAAGCCTAGGCTTTAAAAGAGAACTGGATAAATTCATGGAGGTTAAGTCCATTAATGGCTATTAGCCAGGATGGGTAAGGAATGGTGTCCCTAGCCTCTGTTTGTCAGAGGGTGGTGATGGATGAAAGAGAGAGATCACTTGATCACTGCTTGTTAGATTCACTCCCTCTGGGGTACCTGGCATTGGCCATTGTCGATAGACAGGATACTGGGCTGGATGGACCTTTGGTCTGATCCAGTACAGCCATTCTGATGTTCTTAAAAGCACATGATTTAAAAACCATGACAGGTGAGATTCTGTGCTGAATCTCATAGTGTGTCATACAATTCGGAGCCCAGGTGAAGGGGCTGCAAGTCACCTTTGCACCCTCCCAGTCCTGGGCTGCTTCAGAGGCTAGTGCAATCACCCAGGTAATTTAGACAACCTTTAGGGCCTGTGTAAATTACAGCAACCTCCCCGGACTGCCCTGTGGGTTGCAGCTCTGTCTGACATCTCTGCAGCACATAGTGGGGGGGTCCCAACCCAACACACCTCTCCTGTCCACAGTCCTCTGCCACAGCATGCCCCCTCCCATCCTCTGGCACACGATTCCCACTTCTAGCACCATTCCATGGCATTTCCCCCTATCACGGCCCTATTAGGAATTAAAGCACCATTTATAATAAGCCAGCAACACCTATAGTTAAGATTGCCTGACACTTCCCATTTTAAGACTTTGATTTTAATTAGTGATCAGTTCACTGAATTTTAATCATCTGGGTGAAATTTCCTGTGTCTGGTGTCTGGCTCCAGCTGAATCTTTTTAAAAGTTTCAGTTAAAATGGTTCAGCCATTTCTGAGAATGAGGTTACAGGGAGTAAAGTTGTTTGCTCATATTAAAAATAATTCTTACAACCATTTTATTAAGACGCTCCAGCACCACCATGGTTTGGAGCAAGAACTTGAAATCTGGCACAGACATTGCTCTGGTGTCAGCACTGGGGCTTTTGCTGTCCCTGTGAAAATCTGATCAAATTTGGTCATGTGATAAGCCTCTGAAAAATCTCAGTTTGCATATGCTGAGCAGGGACTTCTTTAGAGTCTGGCAACTAAATTCTCCAAAGGTTCCGTCTGCACTGAGCATGCTCTATCCCCTCATAGCTCCTACATGCCAGTTGGACTGTTCATGGATCATCCCCCCAGAACAATTATCCATGCTCCAACCCGGGGCTGCAGGAGCTGAACAGGACTTTCCCTAAAATTGCCCCTCCTAGTTTCTGAGGACTACAGTGGCACTGGGCACCAGAACTGAGAACAAGGAGACTTTCTTGACTGTGCTGTCTATGCTGGTGTAAAGGACACGCAAAGGAGAAGAAGGCAGCTGCACTGGAAAGAGAGGGATGAGAATAGGGGTGATGAGTGGGGGGAACAGAGAAGGAAGCGTGACTGGAACTGGCAGGTAGGAGGTTGGTTGGAGCAGAGGGGTCCGGAAAAAGTCTAGAGGCATATGGGATTCCATCTCCCATAGTGCACCATGGCCTCCCCTCTTTATGAGTTACTGTGGTGTATAACAGGAGGCCCTGGGCATGGTGCATCATGGGAGCAGTTAGGAGGCTGCTGAACTAGAATTCCCATAAAGTGCTACAGTAGCATTTGTGAATTGAATTTTTTAGCTTTGTATATGCTCAGTTTTTCAGCAAAAGTCATAATTTTCCATGGAAAGTGAACATTTTTCATGAAAAACATAAGTAAGCTGAAAATCCAGTTTTTTGTCAAAAACCAATTTTTATGGGAATTCTTCAGCCAGCCCTATTCTGGGTACATTCTCTTACCTAGGAATTAGCACACTCATTAAATCTATTTTCTTTCATTTTTCAGGGTAATGTACTTATTTAAAATATCTTATTGGCCTGAACCTACTCCCAATGAAGTCAACTGAAAAATCCTCTTTGAAATCAGACCAAGCCTATTATGAGTGTGATGGGGGCATACAGACATTACATAACAATATCAGTCTTGGAAGTTGGGATCTAATATGAAATGAGCAATGGTTTGTGAAAGAATTACATCAGTTATAATGAACAATATCAGGTAAATAGTCTAAATAAAAGTCTACTTTTATTTGAAAGCTGAACAAATAACAAAGAGTTACAATTATTTATTTATTATTTTCTTTCTCCTTTCTTTTTGATTTCGCCAGCATTGCTAGCAATCATAGCTTTGCCTAAAATGGTGAAAAGGAGGTAACTGAATCAGAAGCAGATGTAAGGAAAACGATGAATGAGCAGAAATCCCTATATGTGAATCCCGTTTAGTTTTTTATTTAATTTACTCTAATAGAAATAGCACTGGCAATAGTAATAGGATGGTTCAAATTCTCTCACTTACTTATGCCTGGGAAATCTTATTGAAGATAATAGATATGTACATGGATATGATGAGAGAAGACATAATGGACCATAATCCTCCCTGCTGTAAATGGTGTATTAACTTCACTAGAGTCCTATCAGTGATGAATTTGTTCCAGAGTGAGGAAGAGTAGTAACTGACTGTGTAACACGGGCTGGATAGTGTTAAGTGATGACATCATTATTAACAGCTGAAAATTGGTGTTAGTAGAGTCAGCTGCTTAGAAACTGATGTGCTTAAAAAGCTGGTTTACGGACAGCTCTGTAACTGGGGGAGAGAGGGGTTGAAACATGAGTTGTTTGTGCTGCTTCTGGCTCCTTTGATCCTGTGGTTTAGGGTGTGTTTGTTTTTAAAAAATAACTCAGCTACTTTTGATTGAAAACAAACATGGGGCCAAGCTCATGTCTGGTGTAATTCTAATAGAAGCACAGTACTGAATGCTATTTTAGACCAAGGGTTTAAGTAATTTCTGGTCCTGTATCCTCCTCAAAGTCTCTTAGAGTGCATGTCTGAAATTCTAAGGTACCATAAACTAAATATTATTAGAAGTTGTGGATTCAGTCTGTGATTAAAATAAAATATGTAGAGATAGTATTTGGTACATAAGCATTTACTAAAATGAAAAGAAAGAGTTTGAATTAGGATAGAATGAAGCTACCAGCTCTACGTAGGTCAGGCTATATGATATGTATGAGGTTGATATGAAGAACTGTATGAAAGAGACTGCTTGGAGATGACATTATTAAGACTTTGAAAATTGTCCAGTTCCTTAGTTCAGAAATAAATTGATATTTTCCCATGTAGATATGCCAGTATGAAGTACAACATACATCTCTGGTGTTGTGTGAATGGTGAATTTCAGAAGAGATTATTTAATATGGTTTACTACACACAAACAATAGACATTAAATATGAAATATGCCTAAATAAAATAAATGCCTAAATCTTCCAATTTAAAGGAAAACTCTAAATAACTCATACTTCCTTCAAAGCCATTTTTCCCCAAAGGATCCTATCATGATAAAATGATTTGTGCAAATACTTATAGGGTTTAATAAATAAGGCTGGTATGTAGTGTTTGACATACTGCATGACTATAGAACATTGTAAAACTGAATCATGTTCTCTTATCTGTACATTGCATCAAATTAGACAGCTAAAAAGACTCCTCTTTCCAAGAGTTTTAAAATATGAGTTATTTGGTGTTTTAACATAACTTTTTAAAAATGCAGTTTTATAAAATACATATAATTAGACCAAGCAGTGTTTTTTGATGGGAGAAATGGGGCTCAGGAGAGTTATTCGGGAAAATCAATCTGTATTCACTAGCCTTGCCAAAGAATTTTTCAATCTAGCAACTTTTTAAAAAATAAATCACCATTACTTTATATTATTTAACATAAAGAGATAACATATGCTCTGGCTGATCGACAACTTTCTTATTCAGCCTTTGACATCAATTATCTATTATCTATTCTTCTGTCAATATCTATTGTCTGAATCTCAGGCAAAAGATTTATACCTTTGGAGAGAGAAAAGTGCCTTCACTAACGGCAGAAGTACCTAATATTAGAACTACTATGTTTGTTCAGTGTTTAATAGAATTGGGCAAACATTTTAATCAGTACAAAGCCATCCCAAATTTGTTGGGGTTAATGATTTTTTCAACCTGAACTTCATTACTGTTCTGGAGCTTTCATTAGAAAGCCAGAATCATACAGCAGAATCTACTAGGCCGCAACCCTCCCAATCTATCATGGCTCAGTGGGAAGACTGGGAGAATAGGATGGCTGAAAAACTGTGTGTTTCAGTAATTCCCTGCTGCTATGACAGTGCCTTGGAGACATGGGCACCTGAATGTGAGTTAAAGCAGACTTGAGACTGCTGTAATTCATGCCTCTGGCTGGCCTGTTAAAAAGAGTATGAAGGTGACTAAAAGGCTTAGATGTACCAGAGGATGGATGTGGGCCTGTATATTACACAGGGCTGAGCAGGCTGTAGGTGCTTAACAAATAATATATAAAAATTAGTAAGAGGCCTACTTGCTTTTTGGAGTTTTACAGTCGCCATCTATTGCGGTGGCTAAGTCATTTTTTCCCAAAGTTTTATAATTTGAGTTTATCTCATCCTGGATGAGAATAAATGAAGTACTTCTTGTAGACCAAGGGAGGAGTTTTGGGGAATTCAGGTGGCTCATTCACCCTCTTTACTCAGAGGAGTGAGGATGCCACTCATGGGGTTGATCTGCACCTTGTGGGTCACTCTCAGAGCATGGAAGAGTTATTGTGTAACAGTTCTGCAGAATGGCCATTCTTATCTCTGGTTCTCAGGGCAGTCAGCCCTTTTCTCTCCATTCAGGACCTTGCTATAGTCATTCAGGACCTCACTGTTTCTAGGATAGATAAGTACAATTAGCCAACATAGATGTATCAAGTTTGAATCATACCAGACCAATCTAATTTACTTTGATAGGGTTACTGGCCTATTGGATGGGGGGAAGCAGTAGATATAATATATATTGATTTTAATTGGGTTTTTGACACAGTCCTACATGACATTCTCATCAGCAAACTAGGGAAATGTGATCTAGAAGAATCATAGAATATCAGGGTTGGAAGGGACCTCAGGAGGTCATCCAGTCCAACCCCATACTCAAAGCAGGACTAACCCCAACTAAATCATCCCAGCCAGGGCTTTGTTAAGCCTGACCTTAAAAACCTCTAAGGAAGGAGATTCTACCACCTTCCTAGGTAACCCATTCCAGTGCTATAATTACTATAAGATAGGTGCACAACTGGTTGAAAAAGTGCTCAAAGAGCAATCGTCAAAGATTTGCTGTGAAACTGGGAGGACATATCTAATGGTTCCTAAAGGGGTCAGTTCTTACGAAATCAACAAGATGAAATTCAATAAAGACCCACGCAAAATACTATGTCCAGGATGGAAATATTAAATACTCAAATAGAAAGCCTTCCTTCTTTAATCCGCACTGGTTGTTGGTAAACCAGGGGATTCAATGCAACGCCTTGCCAATGATTTATAATACCCTTAAAAATCTAGATCCCAGGTACCTCTATGTGTTTTCAAAACAGATGATATCTGTTGAATTGTTATGCTTTCCACCCAAGGCCCCACCTGTGGGCAGACACTTCTCAGTTCAGGGTCTATCTCTCACCTTTTTTCATTCATATATCTACCAGAATCCCTCTGTAACTGTCTTCAGGAGTCCATGAAAGGACTTTCTATTCTTGGTCTTTCTAGCCCTATGAATCTTTTTAGTTTTCCATTTTCTTTCCTTTGGTAGGTTGGCTGAGGTATTTCAGTGGGAGAGTGGGACTGGATCAATTATACTTATGGTGGTAACTTTTATACAGAAACCCAAATACCTTGTACTGGGGGGCTGTATACATTGGTAAATAACTAGGAAGTGTTTCTACAGAAAACATGTTTACTAAACGAGTCATTATAGGATGGACTGAAATGAATTTGAGGGAGCAGTTTATGTCTATTGAATAAATGAATGTGATTTTTTTTAAAAGTGACTAATTGCATCGTTACCTAATCTTCAGAAGAGTCATTCAACTTTTTGGATAATTAATAACATTGTGACAGGTTTCGGAGTGGTAGCCATGTTAGTCTGTATCAGCAAAAACAACGAGGAGTCCTTGTGGCACCTTAGAGACTAGCAAATGTATTTGGGCATAAGCTTTTATAGGCTATAACCCACTTCATCATCCAGGCAGCTGATGAAGTGGGTTATAACCCACCAAAGCTTACGTCCAAATAAATTTATTAGTCTCTAAGATGCCACAAAGACTCCTCATTGTTTTTGCTAATAACATTGTGTAATAGATATTATTTTTTAAGATGAGGTGGGGCTCCTACTTATCTTAGAGGTTTAAATGTATCTAAACTCTTATTTTGCAACCTTTCAGGAAAGCTTTTTTCCTAAGTTTAAGAGGGAGAAAAAAAGTTAGTCTTAAATATTACATTTTCTGAGCACCCATAACAGGGCTAAAGTGATCAAGAAATACAGGCTAATGCTTGGCTTTGTCATATGAATTAAAAATTGCCAGGAAATGCACAGTTAATGCAGCCAGCATTCCCTACGGCTTTTTCTACTAAATGACATTTGCTCAGGTCAGAGTGTCCCAGCTTTGTCATTTTGTGTCACAACAACAATGTTTTAAAGGTATAATGTAATCATAATTTTCTCTAGTGTCATTGCATCCATTTTTTATTCCAGCATAGTTGTTTGAGCACAATGATACACTTTTGTGAACCTGTGAGTAGACAAATCAGCCCCTTGGATTCTGCATCAATATCTTATAATTAACTAAGTAAAAGGTGAGCTTATATTCAGAAGTTTGGGCCCAGCGTCATGCCAAAGTGTAAAGCCAGATACATCACGGTTTTCAATCAATCTTTTTAAGAACGGATGTTCAGATTTATAACAGGTGTCACAGAACATATAGGTACATTTCAAAGGGAATTTAGTGCTCATTAAAAGTACCAGATTTGACAGCCCTGGAGACTGAGGAACTTGGTCTTCTGCTACACTGAGTTGAAATTTGGTGCAGCTGAAGAGAGTGGAAGAAAGGTGCTTCTATGCCATGTTTCCACTACCCTGATCCAAGGCTGTGTACACCAGCTGCCGCATGCCTGTGCAACTGCTGCACTGGCTGAGAATCAGGCAGTGCTCTCTAAACTTTTCTCTGCCTCTGCTGACATGCCCCATATCCAAGGTGGCAGAAAGCAGGTGGCTTAGAGCTACGTACACTGCGCCTAGGTCACCCAAGGATCGACCTGTGTCAAGAGAGAATCCTTGGCTGTTCCGTGAAGGGAGCCAGAGACAGAACCTAAGGTCAAGCTCTATCTTGATCTATCTATCCATGGAACTGATGCAACACTGGCAGCAAGAGTGCCCCCATCTGGACATGTCTAACTGACAGTCTCAATGCCAGTCCAGCACCTGCCATCTCCAAGGATACTCATCAGAGGGCCAATTCAATGGTGGCAATTTGGGGATTGTGGTTTTCTTTTAATAATGTGAACACCTGACCATTAGGAATTGGACTGAGACTATCAGTGCTTCTTTCCCATGGGCCACAAAATAGCAACCTGAGAGTAATGACTTTCTGGCTCTGTCCTGGACTACATTCAAACCAGTGCAAAGGCATTACCAGTAACTTGAGCCAACCTGCTCCCCATACATGCAAGTCTTCTGGGGAGGGACTGTCTCTTGTCTTGTCAGTTTATAGACAGTTCACAGTTCTGACATTTTCATCTTTGCCATCATGAGGACTAGAAAGAAAACATATTTTTAATGAAAGCTGAGATTCTGGAGCACAGTTCTGAGGCAAAGAGTGGATTTCATGGCAAATTCCACTGCCACAATCATAGAATACACAGGGTCTTGCTCATAGGTACATCTAGCTATGATACCGTAAGGCCTGGATTTAAGGAACTCCCAGTAACTAGGAACACAACAGCCTATGCTTGGGATTGAACTCTGGCCTACTTGCACAACAGCAGTTAGACTGAGAAATGAATAGCCCAGATCTGAAGCGAAAGAAAGAAAGAAAGGAAAGAAAGAAAGAAAGCCACTCCCAATATTTGCTTCCAGCTTAGAAATAGAACTCTATAGCATTTTTAACATGCCTTTAACTCTCAGTTCTTCAGTGAAGGTTCACATATCAATGGAGATGAAGCCACAGTCCTTTTCTACAAGAGATAATCCTCTGAAAATATATCAGTTTGTGGGCTGATAGACTACAACTTCAGTCTCTTCCCTTTTTTCCTCTTATAAAAATTGGCATGAATGTAATATATACATTGAGAAAAAAACATAAAATAATCTTCACTTTGGGGAGTACAGTCAGCATAGCTCACCTGAGCATTCTCTTCTAGTGAGTAGAAGGAGTGAGAGCCATTATTGTTCAGAGACAGATAAATAAAAACCTATATGCTGTCGACAGACACAGAGAGTGTATGTATCTATACGCTATGCAGAACTCTGCCATTAGCTAATAATAGCATTAACAGTTCAGAAGTAAAAAAAAAAATTCTCTAATACTTAGTCTTAGCAGCTGATAATGTAAAACGGGGTGGCATTTAGAGGCGTAGGATGATGCCAGTCTCTGGGGAGAGAAAGGTGTTAACTTCTAATAGCTTTTCAGTAATAGCCAAGCATCTGCAGTCCCCCATAAAAAAGGGTTTTTAAAAATTAATAGAGCTGAATGTGCTTCACACTGAGGAGAATGCCAGATTAATAAGCGCATTAAGGACCGCTTTGGATTGGAAATAATTATGGAAGATGACAAGGAGCAGAGGTGGCATTGGTGGTGCTTTCAGGAATGCATTTTAAAAAGCAGTTTAAAGAGCCTTCAGATGTTGGTATTATCCTGCGTGACCAAATTAAGAGCAAATGAGAAAAGTTTATCTGGCATTTTGGAGTATTGAAAAGGCTTAGTGTTATAAATTATACAGAATGAGGATAGGCAGTGGTGAGCAAATTCATGTTAAACATTACTGGCAGTTTAAATAGCAACTACTTTATAAGGCACTAAATATTTTAATTTAAAATTAAAAGTTTATTCTCTCCCACCCCATCCCTGCCAAAAATAAGTCTTTAACTTATTTATATGCCAGCATAACAATTATAAATGTCCTTGATCATGAATAAACATATGTTGTTCCTAATATTCAATTGTAAATGTGGCATATTTAGAACTGGGTTGTACGTTTAAAACTGGTTTAAAGCTTTAACACTGAAAAAACTGGAAACCCCAGTAACATTTTGATGTTTAGCTGCAAGTTAACCTATACAAATTCAAAGCTTTTTCCAGTAAAGTCTAACGTTTATCAATATTTAATCCTCTTGTCTCCTTTTTTTTTTATTACCTTTTCTTCAATCATTACAGCACAGCTATTTTTTGACCATGTTTCTTGAGGACATTAAGCCAGACAGACTAAAATTATCACGCATCCAAGTTCTACAGCATACAGTATATGGATCTATGGTATGCCAGGCATATTGTATGCACACCAAATGCAATATCTAGTGCAGTCTTAACACACATGAGGCTTGTGCGAAGATTACCATTCATGAAATGCATTGCTTGGGCCAGAGACCTTTCATTGCAAAAACAGAAAATAAAAAGGAACCATTTCCTCTCTCTCTCTTGCAGCTTGATGCTTCCCTTATCTCCAAAATACTAATGATAAAATAAGCTTTAATATTAGGGCCAAACTAAGCCTGCATGTCAGGGGTATGAAACATTTTTGGTGATATGAAAAATCTGTGTAGTTTTCAAACTGAATTTCAGAAGAATATTTTTTCCCTATTAATCTAGAGTTGTATTGCTCATCCCTTCATCCCTCCAAACAGGGCCTATTTTCTTTCTAGAAGTTGCAAAAAATGTCATTCATACTCTGTTGTATAATAACACACCTGCAGAAAACGTGGGAGGAGGAAGGGGAAATAAAATTGATATATCATCTAAGTGAATGGTGATAGTAAAGAGACAAACACAACAATTAAAACATCATCTACCTTTATACAGTTATAAGTACTGTATATACAACATGCTGGAGAATGATTTTTTCAAATCCAACTTCTTGAAGATTTATTTTTCTTTTGAAACAATTTCTGACAGCTTTTGATCTCCTAAACTAAAAAAATCAAAGAAATCTGTTTCTCTGGCATATTAATAGCAAAGGAATTTCTGGATGCTGCAAAGTAGGAACTGAATATAATAGCATCTCAGTTTTATTCATCTTCAAAGAAAGCCAAATATATTTTTGAGACTAAAAAATAGGATACCCTACAGATTTTGAAGGGATGGGATAAACCTCTTTTCACAAGAAAAGATGACAAGAAATTCATCTTGAAGGACACTCACTATGCCTCTGTCCATTTAACACATTTACAAGCCAACTGTCATAAGATAATCTGCCTTTTACATCTGAAGCAAAATTATTTTATAATTTGTGGGTGAGGAGGCCTCAAAGACATAAGAGATTTTGCTCTTTTTGCTCTTCTAATTTCTTTATAGATTCTAATTCTACCTACATACAAATATGATGTTGCACTTGTTTACACGATGGACTAACATATGTACAAAAGTTACCTAAAATGCTGGTTATACTATGAACAAATTGAAGTCTCCATAATGCCCCACACTTTCTGTTCACAGTCATTACATCTGCATGTTAGTGTGTGTGTAGTGGGTTTAATTCCCCACTGCATTGCTCTGGTTTTATGCAGGTGCAACTCACTGGTATAAATCTAGATTAACACAAGGATGAATCAGGCCAGATATATTATAGGCTTTGTCTCTATATATGTCTACAATATGTACGCATTTATTAATGAAATACATCTAACAATGCTTGAACCCAGGTCTGCATTCATATATGAATGACTTGCATAAACCCTTTGCAAAGATTCTGAAATTTGGTTAAAATTCTGTAGAATTCTCTCTGTACTGCTGACTGGTCAGTATATTATCTTTGCTTAGTATAGTGTTTTACTGGACAGATTCCAAAACATTCAGCACATACAATCCTGAGCTTATCTATGGCTACCAGGGAAGTTGCAATCCTGTAAGTTTTGTGTTACTTATGGTGCCTGAGCTTGTCATGAGGAGATCATTGGAAGTGATAGCTCAGAAAAGAGGTGGGCCAGTAAAAACTGATAGGATATGGTGATCCCTCAGTATATGTTATACAAGAAAGGGGAGTTTAGATTGTAGAGAGTGAGGGAAAGCTGTACAGTGAAGAAAACATGCACAGTCTAGGACAGGGTAGAGATTGTCGTGAAATCTACCTGGTTACAAATCCCGGGAAATTAAAAATCCCGTCTTCCATTATGTTTGTGCGGTACATAGCACAATGGGTCCCTTATCCTTTGTTAATAATATCACGAAAAGAATATTAAGCAGAGGTAGGGCCCATCTTAAAAATTGAGTGCCAAATAAGAAGTAAACACTTCCAAATTTCAGGTGTGTTTGGATCTGGGCTTTTGATTTGAGCCCATTCCTATTATAAAAGGAAATAAATAAATCATGGGATAAGAAGCAATTTTTTGTAATACTTTAAAAAAATGTCTAGAAATAAGACTGTTCTAGTGAATGGCTACTCTTCACAGTGGAGAAAGGTTCAGAATGGGTGCCTTAAGACTGGTTTTAGGATCAGCGTATATATTGGTGATTACCAGGAGCCAACAGGCAGCAAGCTGTTGATCTTTGTAGATGAAATTTCAGTTAGTGGAAAACTCTGAAGGGTTACGAAGCAACTCCAGATAGATTTAAACATACTAGAAGGACTTCACTTCCCAGGGGCACACACTCACAGTTCAGCCTAGAAATGTGGGTGATGTAAGGCAGATCAGCAAAAGTAGCTTAACCTTCCCATTAAAGCTCATGGAGCCTGAACCAAAACCCTTGGTAAATCAGCAAAAGTCTGACAATTGACTTCAATATGCATTGGATCTGGTCCGTGGATCTGAATTTACTTAAGCCTAGGAAGAGAGAGCTAGGAGTCGTCATGAATAGATCAATAAAGGTACCTGTACGGCAGAGAAGTCTGTGTAGAAGAGCAGTTTAAAAAGTAAATAGAATGCTCGGGTGGATTAAAAAAGAGATAGAAAGTAATACAAAAATACAAGGCCAGATCCTGTACTGTCACTAAAGGAAATTGCAGGTGGTCAGCATCTCTCAAGATCAGGTCTATAATGACATTCTGTGGAGAAATGTTATGTCTTCATTTGGACTTCCAGGCCCAGTTTTGTTTGCCTTAAGAAAAATATAGTTGTGACTGAAATCGCTCACATAAAGACAACAGAGATAGTTAAAGGTACAGTGGGACTAACATGCCGAGAGAGTTCAAGAATTGGGATTATTTAGCTAGGAGAGACGAAGAGATCATAGGAATTTATTGTGGTATTTAAAATTAAGATGGTTATGATGGAGTCAGATTGGGCCTTCCTGTTTCATCTTGGTTTATAATATAAGAACAGAGAGAGAGATTTAAAACTAAGGTCTGGGATAGTAAGCATTTCCCTTTGTTGATTCTAATTTATATAGCATAGAGTCAGCCTGTGGAATTTGCTGCTGAAAAATGTCATCAAGTCAATTTTTTTGAGTTGTAAGGATAGCTAATTTTATGACTATTACAAACATTTGTAGTTTCGCAAGCTAAGAAAAAGGTAACCAGATATTGTGCTTTAGGTTACTGCAGATAGCCAAATCTTTAAAAGCATTAAGGGTTAAATGCAGTAAGGGTTTTTCATTTTCCTCTGATGCTCAAGCATCACATGTTGGCCCCTACTGGAAACAAGATACCAGCTTTGAAAGACCAGTAGTCTGCTCTGTTATGATACTTCCAATGTTCCTTCATGTGCTAAAACGTCTTTTCTTAACAACCTTGTACCCAACCCTGCAAACTTTCTACACTGCCCAAAAGATGTTGGTTTCAGATACTTGATTTCTTAAGTTTTACAAATATATCATCAATAGACCTGTGTGTATAACTGTAGTATTTTCAAGTAACTCTGCAGGTCAAAGGGACATGACTTTACTCTCCCATTAAATTCCATGAATATGTATGGCTCTGTAGACAAGTGTTTATTAATAATATTAATTAATCAATTAAATTGAATTGACAAAAGAACATTTTCTAACCTCAAATTTGCACCAAATTAGATTCCATAAAGAATGTACATAAATTGCTTGTAGGGAGTTATGCAATAGTTTGAATAGTTTGTTTTTTTTAGTTTACAGCTGGCATTTGTCGACAATAAAATTAACAGCTCATTTTGAAGAACCTACATCAAGCTGGAAAGTCATCTGTTAATTCAGTCCTTTGGAATAGTACAGAATTATTGCAAGGTATGGCTGCTACTTTGTAAATACCTCTTACAGTGTCATGCTAACATGAGCTAAAGGGAGAGACTGTTTCTGGCAAAATTAAATTTATCCCACCTTTAGACCAACATTCAGACACACCAGTGGGTTAAATGAATGCAATTGTTCCTTGACAGACAGACTGAAATAAGGGGAACTCTTTGGAGAGTCACTTTTCAATAAGGATATGAGATATTTTAAATGCTGGCCAAGATATATAAGCAGACGGGGAGGAAATATTGTATAGTGGTTAGAGCAGAAACTTCTAGATTCAGGTCTCTGTCATTGATCCACTGTAGCTGTGTGACTTCAGCCCAGGCACTGGGTGAGATCATAGGATAGTCTACTCACCAGCTAAAGGCTCAGAAATAGCTTTAAAGCTGTATGTAGAGAGTGTGGGAAGCAGCATCAGGTGATTTCCATTCCAGAAGGGCCTCTTCATCTCTTGCTCACCATAGAGAATATGTCCACATCTCTATGCTGAGGGAAGGTCTGTGGGCAGATTATGAGTGTGGAAGGTGTATGGTCAATGGGTACACTTACAAGATGGATCAACCCAGAATGGCTGGAACCTTGGATTGTTTCTGCCATTCACCCATAATGCCCAGTGCTCTGTTCTCAGCCCTGCTGTACAAGAGAGCCTAGCCAACTGGAGCTAGGGGTTCCACCCTCCAGGCCCACAATGTTTCCACATGGAGAAAAAAGCCCTTTTATGGAGGCCTGCTCCATTCTCCAAGCGATTAACCTATCAGGACCTCAATTTGTTAATCTAAGAAAATAGGTAAAATAGTCCTTAGCTCACCAGAATATTAGACTGTCAAATTTTTAAAGAACTTTGAGATCCTCAAAATGTAAAGCACCATATAAGTGAAGTATTATAATTAGAGGATTGAAAAAAACATGGATCCAAACTAATCTGATCTCAATTGCCTGTCTCTAATGCATCTCATTTCTCACTCTATTTTCTCTTATTTGTAATCTCCTAAATTAATCCAGACTGACTAAGAGTAAGAAGAAAAAGTAAAATAAGTCCAAAGGTTAAGTTAAAAAAATCTTCTAGGCATTTAAGATGACATTTAATTCATATTAACAATAATTTTGAGCCAAACCAGAACATATTTGGTCACATACCAGATCTTAATAAACCAGGTAATGATGGAAATATTCTATCCTTCATTTAAAGTGAAATAGTAAGAAGTGATAGTGTTCTGAAACCTGAATACTCTGGTAAAAAGGGAAAAGCAAATTTCATTATGTGACCTATCTTGTATTTATTTCAATCTGTTCATTATGTGCAAGGATGAATGACAATTTAGACACACAGCAGTTTGCCAAGGACCAACTTTTTTTTCTAATTATGTATTCTTTACTTATTAATCAGTGCTACAATTTCTTCTGACATTTAACACAGACGCAAGTTATTTTCATTCCACAAGCTAAGTAGTTCACTGTATCACTATATACATGGCAGAAGTATTGCAAATGTAAATAAGTGTAGGCGTCTGGGTTTTAACCACTGCTCTCAGAAAAACGTCTTTTTTAATGTGGTGTAACTCGCAATCAAATTGAATGTCATCACAGCTTTGGAGAGCGGGCAAGTCTTCATGCAAACTTAATTTTTCACACACACAAAAAAATCCTGGCATTTGTGCAAAAATAATGAAGGCTATAAAAGAGGAAAGAGGGGAATGTAGCTAATAGTCCTATTTATGTTCTTATGTGCTGCATTTCATTTACTAGAAATAGCATGACTAAATTCTAATAAATAAATATACTAATTGGCCATTGCAAATGCAAATTTCAACAACAATATTTAATTCAGTGTAATAAAACCCATTACAAGCATCAGCTTTGTAGATGCTTTGATTGCAAATAAGAGATTAGTTTTAAATTCAGTTGTGCCGAACAGGTTGGCATAATTTCAGGGTAACAGTGGATTTAGGCTGCTTGCCAATCTGTGGGAAGAGCAGATATATTAATACCTGCACTGTTCCTACTCTCCTGTATTCAGTGTGAGTATTTGCTAGTTGCTACATCGAATTATAGTAGGTGGCAGATATAAAGATGTTTCTGTTTTCAAATTTCTTCCAGATCACTTTACCTGCAGCAGGAGTGGCTTCCATTAGGCCATATTGTTTCTGTCACATCACATTTGAATGACATATCTTGACAACAGCAGGACAAGACACTGCAATGAGAAAATAAATGTGCAGCTGTGCCCGCCACAATTAAAATTAGCAAATGCCTCCATGATTTTGTCATTAACACAGGGATCTGTCTACTGGGGTCTGCTCCAATGTCTATTGAAGGAGTTTGCTGGGGCAGGTCCTCAACTGGTATAAATTGTCATAGCTCCATTAAAGCCATGTCCATTTAAACCAACTCAGGATCTGCCCCTTGTCTCCAGGGGGCATTGGCTCAAACCCCCATTGAGAAGAGCAATATGCACAATGTCCAATAGTCCAAGTACGTAGTTTTATTCTTTGTTACTGCCTGATCCTGAAGAACTGAAGTCAATGGGAGTTTTGCCACTGCCTTCAGGGGGGAGCAGATCAAGTACTCATTTTTAGTAAGGTCACAGAGGTTGGATTACTGTTTATATTCCATACTGAAGTTCATAGAGATTAAGATTTTATCCCTTCTAGGCTGTATTTACTTTGTTCCACATATAAACCCAAGCCTCAACTAGCAAGAAAAAAAGTATAGAGACATTAGCGTAAAATACCGTGTTTTTTTCCTTAAAGTATCAACCTCTGCCTTACTAACGGATTGTCAGATGTTTCCAAAACCCTTTAAACTCTCCCAACCTCTAGGCACGGTAGCTATCTATCTTTCTGAGCTCAAACATTCAATTGACAGATCTGTTAGACATAACTGATGAGCTTCACAATAAAACGTGCAGATGTATCTAACAGCAACCCAACATTCTGAAGTATAAATGAATATTTTGCTTTAGGGTCAGATGCTGAGCTCCCCTGGTTCCCATTGATTTTAATAGGAATTGAGGTCACTCAGCACTTGGCAGGATTGGGGCCTTACCATTGACTCACTTTGGTGGATACATTCAAAATAGGGAAACAACTTTAAAGATCCTCGAGATAAAATTCTTTTAGATGTTATCTAAAATGAAAGTGTATGTCTTTGTACAGTACCTAGCACAATGGGTTCCTGGTCCATGACTGGGGCTCTTAAGTGCTACAGTTGTACACATAATAATCATTAATCATAACCTATCGGTGTCAGCTGGAGCTTGTGCATTTGATAGCCTTGACTATAAATCCCAGTGACTGTAGCTGTTGTATTTGTTTATAACCTATCCGTATAAAAATGCAAATGACTCTAAACCATTGAATTGCGTACACAGCTCAGTAATGTAACCCTATGTTGCTGTCACTGGAATGTCTGTGTTCCCTCTCCCAGCCCCTATGATTGTGTGTTATATCCACTTGTTGCATCCTGTCTTCAGAACAGGGAGTGTCTCTTACTCTTTGTTTGCACAGTCCCAAGTATAATGGGGCCCCAATCTGATCGCAGCCTTTGGACAATATTGTAATACAAAAAATAATCATGAAATTGGGATTGCTTAGTCTGAAGGGGAGAAGACATAAAGGGGTATTTTAAAAGAGGTCTGTTTTCACATAGCTGACCCAACTGGCATATCTGGGTCTACTACAGTATAAATTATTTCAAATTATCGATATTTTAATTACCTTTTAAGAACAGAATCTGAAACAGGCAATTTTCAAAGGTGATGCTAACACTCTAGAACAAGCAATTCCTGTTTGTCTTTGGTAACAGACCATTCAAGTCCTTCCATTGAAGTTTCCCCTCGCATTCTTTTATGATGTGTGAATTTCCTCAAAGAGTATTTTCATGCCCGGTGCGTGTGGACATCCAGCAGCTGATGAGCCTGCTAAAGGAAAATGCCATACTTCATGGACCTAGTATTTATGATTCTGCATTTGGAAGTTACTGTACTCTTTTAGCAAAAAATATAAAGAAGGTAACATGTTAGGAACACATCTTAAAATATGTCAAAAGAATATTGGTGCATGTTTTTTATAGCAATAAGTGGTATGGTTGTAGTGCTCTTTAGTTTTTACACACTGTGGATATTTATGGTTTACCCACAAGTATCACGTGATCTTATCAAAGCCGATTACAAATGGTTCTGTTTGTAACTTGTTAACCAAATATTGGGCAATAACACAAAACTATTTTATATCACATAACACTTCCTCAGCCAATTGCCATTGTCTTTCACAATCAGATATTTATATATTTATAAATTACATATGAATAAAATATTTAAGCATGTCATGATAGACTTCCAGGACCAAATTCACCTGTGACATAAGCAAGCACAACTTTATTGACTTCTTTGGAGTTATGTATACTTACACCAGCAGTGAATTTGATTCCCATTCTTGAAGATGTTGAAATATATTAATGAATATTCTAAAGTATTGTTTTATCTGAAACAGGTGTTTGTAAATATCTAAATATACAAAAATGTTCACTGTGAGATTTTACATTTTAATCTTTTATCTCTGTTTTCCTGTTGTATATCATGAGCAATTTTTTCCCCCTATTCTGACCATGTCCCTTTTTGGTTGTAACTGTCTGCTGCTAAAGAATAAAATGTGAAAATGTAAATACAGGGCTTGGTTCCGCCCTGGATTGCATGCCGTAGCCCCAGTGGGGATGATTCAAGTCCATGGACTTTCATTGCAGACTGGATATTCAATGTTTCATCCGCTGTTTTTACATACGTAATCCAGTCGCTTCGGAGGTAAAACAGTTATTCTAGAGATTCACAAGGCAGTAGGCTGTTAATGATCATAAAACAGACTTCCCCCACCCTGTCCCAGGAGATACTTTCAAAGTTGTTTTATGAGAGACTAGGGAGATCTGTTAATGAGTGGAGTAATTATTACCTATGGGCACTGATTTCCAAATACTTCATGCTTCATATTCCAAAAGCATTAATGTCTGTGTTACAACCATTTTGTCTGGCTATAAACAAGAGGGAGGATGCTCGCCTATCTGAGCTATAGTTGTTTGCCTTTACAATAGACTTTTTTTACAAGATAGGAAATAATAATTTAAATAAACAGAGTGTTTGGTGTTGCCAGTGCTAGTTAAAAAAAACAATCCTTTTCTTTTTTCTGTATAATGAACATGATGAAATCCGTCACACATGTGCATACATTTATAGATGCAATCTGGATGAAATGTATGTTTCATTTACAGTACTTAACACTATATTGGACCCTGATTCTGCAATGCTAATAATGGCAACACCCACATGCATCTCATGTCACATATTTAGTGAAATTGTGTTGCTATGTTAATCTCATGTATCTGATTCTCAGTTAAAATATGGCCCATTTACTTGGTGCTAGCTGTATAAAGGGTCCTTGAAGAGAGCAGAAATGATCTGCTGAGAATACCCCTTGTATCGGGGCCTCCAGCAACTGTAGAATTTTCATAAGGCATCTACCCTGAGTCTCAGAGTAGTGAGCTGACTGCACTGCACTATGCCTCGTCTTTGTTTTCCACAACCCATAAGGAACCATATGTAAGTTAGAGAAGCCCTGAGGCTGCTCTAACTTATGCCAGGGGCTGGGAAGGACCTTGCATGGACTCAGAATACACAGAGCACAAAGTTGGCTCAGAGTTACCAGAGGGCCAGCTTCTGACTCACAATGGGGAAAGAAGAAGGGCAGTTGACAAACCCATCATTCTGGCTTTAATGCCAGTTCTACAAGCATTAGACAGTCCACTTGAAACTATCTGGTGTTCCATCTATAACATGGGGATGCATGCATTCACACATGTAAAAGTACAGCATCACCTGCTCTCTTTGAGGCAGAGGTGTACCCCTTTCCCTCCACATAAAGTTTAAACTTCTCCTCAATACCACTTATGCCAACAACCACTGACTTTATTTTCTTATTCACCCCATCCAAACAAGCCAATGAAGATTCTCTTCCGATAGCTCCCATTATCTCTTCTATTCCACAGAGCTTCCCTATTAAGGTTAGTCAATTGCCCACCCTGTTCTCTCTCTTACTCTTGTTCTCCCACTGTGTTGCAATGCTTAGATGCTTTAGTAACTGAGATAATGCAGGTGAATAAATACCTAACATCCACATGTCACTACTTGTCCATCTTCTGTACTGGAGCTGCAGGGTTTGTGCCTCTGGGTTGTAAGCTCTTCAGGGCACTTAGTTCCCCTTATAAACATAAGAACAGCCATACTGGGTCAGACTAATGGTCGACCTAGCCCAGTATCTTGTCTTCTGTCAATTGCTGGTGCCAGATACGTCAGTGAAAATGAACTGACCAGGGCAATTATCAAGTGATCCTTCCCCTGTTGTCGAGTGCCGTCAGAAGTTTAGGGAGACCAGAACATGGGGTTGCTATTAGCCAAGATGCTTCATTAACTTATCTAATTCTTTTTTGAATCCACTTATACTTTTGACCTTCATCCTACCCTGGCAACAAGTTCCACAGGTTGACTGACTAAAAAAGTACTTCTTTATATTTGTTTTAAACTTGCTGCCCTATTCATTTTATTGGACACCCCCCGGTTCTTGTGCTATGCAAAGGGGTTAAATAACACTTCCCTATTCACTCTCTCCACACCAGTTACAATTTTATAGACCTTTTTCATGTCTCCCCTTAGTTGTTTCTTTTCGGTACCGGTCTTTTTAATCTCTCCCCTAATAAGTTTCATTGTCCTTCTCTGTACCTGTTGCAGATTCAATATATCTTTTTTGAGATGGTTTGACCAGACCTGCGTGCAGTATTTGAGGTGTGGTTGTGCCATGGATTTATATAGTGGCATTATGATATTTTCTATTATATTATCTATGCCTTTACTAACATTCTGTTAGCTTTTCTTGGCTGCCACTGCACATTGAGCAGATGTTTTCAAAGAACTGTCCAAGACTTCAAGGTCTCTTTCTTCAGTGGTAACAGTTAATTTAGACTCTATCATTTTGTAGGTATAGCTGGGATTATGTTTTCCAATGTGCATTAGTTTGCACTTTCAACATGAATTTCATCTGACATTTCATTGCCCGGTGTCACCTAGTTTTGTGAGATCTCTTTGTAACTCAGCACAGTCAGCTTTAGACTTTACTTTCTTGAATAATTTAATATTGTCTGCAAACTTTGCCACCTCACTGTTTACCCCTTTTTCAGATCATTTATGAATACATTGAATAGCCCAGGTTCCAGTACAGATTCTCGAGGGACCTTGCTATTTGCCTCTTTCCATTGTGAAAACTGACCATTTATTCCTACTCTTTGTTTCCCATTTTTTAATCAGTTCCTGATCTACGAAAGGACCTTCCCTCTGATCTCATGACTGCTTAGTTTGCTTTAAGACCCTTTGGTAAGGAACCTTCTCAAAGGCTTTCTGAAAGTCCAAGTACACTATATAAATTGGATCATCCTTTACCACATGCTTGTTGACTTCCTCAAAGAATTTTAATAGATTGATGAGGCATAATTTCCCTTTACAAAAGCCATGTTGACTCTTCCCAATATATGATGTTCACCTACATGTCTGATAATTCTGTTCTTTATTATAGTTTCAACCTATCTGCCTGGTATTGAAGTTAGGTTTACCAGCCTATAATTTCCAGGATTGCCTATGGAGACTTTTTTTAATATCAGCATTACTGTTATCTATCTTCCAATCATCTGGTACAGAGGCTGATTTAAGTGATACATTATATACCATAGTCAGTAGTTCTGCAAGTTCATATTTGAGTTTCTTCAGAATTCTTTGGTGAATATCATCTGGTGCTGGTAACTTGTTGCTGTTAAATTTTATCAGTTTATCCCAAAATGTCCTCTGCCGGCATCTCACTCTGGGACAGTTCCACAGATTTGTCATCTAAAAATATGTGGGAATCTCTCTCACTCTGGGCTCTACAGATGAAGTTCTAAATTGGTTGGTATATTCAATGTTCTGTTGATATTTTTTAGCTTGTTAGTATTATAAATGTTATATTCTTATCACATGTGTATGTGTCTTAAATACTAAGTTTACTGCTTTTAGAATGATTCTGAGATGCTGCTTTTTTAAAAAAAAAATTTGGACAAACCTGTAAAAATGTGACATGTTTGTACACATTATCAGGAAACTACATGGCATGCTATTTAGAAGAGGAAGCCCTCTACTTTGATGGCAGAACTACATTTAAATTCCCATGGAGAACTTAACTGAAAACTTGACATCTTGACAGTGACAATTTCGATAGTACAGACTTCAGGAATTTAGACTATTTACATATTCATGTTTTCCAGCACTTAGGCAAGCAATTTAACGATGAAGAATGTGTTCCTTTTTGACATAGCTAGAGAAAATGTTCATTATTAAAAAAACCCTCTAAAATTTAAGTAAGGATTCCAAAATATCTTAATTTATAAAAGCCAGGTCCCCTAAATTTATATTTGCATATTTTTGGCAGTAGTCCACCTCATTAATGCAGGAGAGAATCAGCCAATATTATAAAAAAAACACATATGACACTCAAGGGAATTAGAACTATATTGTTAATTTGCTGAAGTGCTAATAGGCCTCCTAAATGTCACCAGTATTTCATAGCAGTTGTCTTAAATACTTATTTCTTGTTGAACCAACAAAATTACAGGTTCATACTACAGGAATGAGCTTATTGTTGATTGTGGTTCTTTAAGAATGCTCCACATTTTCAGGGACATTTTCAACATCTTAGTCCTCTTCATCTTAATTAATCAAAAAGAATTCTTTAAGTCATAGGATGAAAAAAATCAAACTCTTCTAACAATCTTTCATGTAAAAATATATGCTATTTTTGAATTATGCATCCTGAGAAACTTTTCATTGACCTCTAAAGCAGAAAGGCTGCAATGGAGCTGTTATCTCTTTTAACTTTAGTGACCCTCAGCTGAAATCAGTGTAAGCTAGTGGATAGAGAGATTAAATTCAGAATGTCCTGTGAGCTGAAAGAAATATCAGTCTAAGCAGTATATTTTAGAAGCTTTAGGCAGTATGCAGGGAAACTTAAAATTCCTCTGTGTAAAGTTGCCAGGTATTTTTTTGCCTTTCTTACCCAGATATCACTGGTCTCTAAAGGACAACACCATTATTTTTGACTGTCTACTGCTCAGGGCCATGAGGTTAGAAGGTTTGTTCTGGTAATTACCTATCAGTCTGACAAAGTAACCTTAATTAGTAGGATTTTTTCATATTGTATACGGGAACAGGGCATGGTGTGAACATATGTTATTATGATTTAACACCTTGCTCAGATCTCATGTATATTCTTTGTCTTCCGCTGTCACCACTGTAATTAGGAAGCAGAGGTGTAATGTGTTCAGATTTTTGTGAATACCTGCCCAAAGCTCTAATTGCACGTGTAGAAATGGAGCCTAATATGCAAAGAATACCTATAATGGCCACAGGACTACTGGGCTCCATTTAACACACATGCACACCCTGTTTTGTTTGATCACTTTTGGGATTTTCTCAGGATATAATGTAACTTAGGAAGAGTAGGAGGCTAATCCACCATCTCCATCTGTTGCCCCCTATCTGTTTTACTTTCCTTTGAGTACGGCAGGTTGGTGAGAGCAGAGGATTCCAGTGTTCCATATTCTGTGCTGGCCTGGAGTTCAATTGGTAATGAAAATCAAGGTACTAATTGCAATTTATGAAGTTTCAAATGGTATAGGTTACCTGACTCTCCCTCTATCCCCTACTACCATGGCACCAACATTTGGCAGGAACAAGAGGAGAATGATAGTCTCATTAACAGACATAACTGGAAGCTAATGTTTCCATCTTCCCTAGACTCATACACACTATTACCACACATGGACGCAAAAGTACTTTGTGCAAATATCATATGAGAAAATTAAAATTAAACTCATTATCCAACCAGTACATCCCAGTCACCTAATTTTGCTTGAACCAGTACTTGGGTAAAAGCCTGTATGGCCAAGGAATTCAAAAGTTTACAATCTCATAAAATGAGCCCATCCATCTCATCTGCTATCTCTCTTACAATGAAATTCAAAGCCCCAGTGACTTCCTCATGCCTTTTTCCTGTTTATGAGAATAATTGTCAGCCAGTCAGGAATAATAAACAATACCATGTGCCAGATGTAACCAATCACAACTAACCAACACAACTCAACTTTTGAATATAAAATAGTTGCATAAAATAATTAATTAAGTATATTTGAATAAGTGCTTAAGTAATAATAAAATAATTCATTAAGTAAATTTGAATAAATGTTTAAAAACAAAACCTGCTCAGGGACATTTGGAGAGTAGAAAAGAGGCTAAATTCAAAGCAAGGAGTCAAAGTGAGGAGTCAAAGTGAACCCAGAGCAGAAATACTAGTTCTAGCTGCATTTCTGCCCGATGCTCTGTAAAGAGAGTGAGTGCACTACTGGACTTCATCCTCTGTGGACGCTCATACTTCCCACTCAGGGACTGTTCTTTCCCCTCCTCATGAGTTATCCCCAAGAAGTATCTCATGCACATTAGTATATGAAACAGTCACTGTTTCACTAGTAATAAGTGATGCGGCAAACAGATACAGTGATAAAAAACAGGGCCAGTGTTACATGCTAAGAGTCTGCCAGTTGTCTCCTAGTCACCTCAGGAGGCAACCCCATGCATATATTCCTCTCACTGTTTGCCATCTCCATTCCACAATTTCCCATTTCTTCTGGCTGCAGCTGGTCTCTCCTTGTCAGCAGCAGCATTTTGGTTCTGCACCCACCCAGGCACCCCAGTGAATGATCATCCCTGTGCACCAGCTTTGCTAAAAAGGGGTCAGGTCAGAGGTCACTTCCTTGTGGCACAGCCTCATCGCTGTTAGCTCTGTCTTCCTGATGCTCTGTGAGTATAGCCCAGGTATGGCCAATTACCCATTGCCAATTAAATCCCCTGAATTCTTCAGATATACCAATTGGAGTCAACTGTCAGTAAATAACATCCAGAGTGCCTTACCTACCAAAGTGCATGTCTAATTTGTTACTGACCAATGACTAGTGAATCGCTTGTAACAGCTGCTTTTCCAAGCATGAAGCTTCAAAATCTCCTGGGGAAATCTCTGCCGAGCCACCTTAGAATATAGTTCATTAAAGGTGTACATGATGAAGAGTCCCTTAGGAGAAAAGAGATGCTACTATTAAGTGGATGTAGAGAATGTGGGTGGAAGCATTCAGATAAATTAACGCAGCATGATTTAAATATTTAATATACATATTAATATGGAGGCACAACAGGTAAATTATCATAGTTTGTGGCTGCCCACAGAGAAGTATTATTTGTAGTAAAGGCCTGATCCAAATATGTCTTTCCAGAGATTTAACTGGGCTTTGGATCAGGTTAAATACAATACTTTGCGTTGAAGTCAATGGAAGTTCTTGTGGAATAAGGTACTATTTAATGAGAGTAAGAATGTATGATTTTGCAAACAAGCAATGCAGTCATTGTGTGAGTGTTTAGTTTGGGTATGAAAAGAAATAAGAACTGCAGGAAGATGTAAAATCATGTACTAATCAAAATCATATAATCAGCCATTATGAAACTATGATTTCAATGTTATAGCCTATTGAGTATGTTGCTCTGATAGTCAGTTAATACAGCTGCAGTTGCAAAGTGCAATAGTATTTATTTAATTACAAAATCATGATTGAAAACATGATTGTAGGATTTATTGAATGCCTGCTTGAGAAGAGACTTCTAAACTTGAAATACATTTAAATGCAATATATCACACACAATTATCTGTGTGTATTATCTGTATCCAACCACTTACGAGTTAATATGAATAAATATCTACTTTGCACATTTTTGTCTAATGATGACATGGTGGGAATCTCTTCTCATTAGATTAATGTGTCAACATAACCAAGTTACATCATCAGGTTATTTGTAAACTAACCAAATGAAAGCACACACAGAAGCATACATACTTATTACTATTTATTAGTAAAATGCCATGCCTTTAAAAACTTACACAGAGGCCACTGGTACGAGCTAAGAAATTAAATGATGGGTTTCCAGATGAAAGCCATAAACCATCTTTTGAAGGTAGATTTGCAAGGTGATCTCTTTTTCCATTGATCTCACAACAGGTGGCAGGGTATTTATTTTTCCCAGTATGCTAACTTGCCAAAGAGCAAAATATGTGGCCATATTCTCCTAGAGGAGAGTGTGACAGTGTACCCCATAAGACTTTTTGGGTGGTTCCTTTAAATATATGTATGACATTACTGGAATATGGTTTTGTTACGTATGTCATGTAACATATCTATGTAAAGGTAATGATCTGCCGGATCTGTTCATCCTATTTGTATGTATGTGTCTGTTTGGTATTCAAAGTTATAAATATTGGCTATGTGCTTGGTTAGTCGTAAATAGACTTTGGAAAGCAGCTGAGCAGCTCTCTGAGAAAAGACTATTCTCAGTAAATCCCAATCAAGCTAACAATTAACTTTGTAGACGCCCGTCCACACCCGAGCTTCCCCAGGAATGTGGCCTGGCTGGTAACGAATGGAGTTTGGCTCAAACATGTGACTGGACCATATGGCTCAAACTCCATTTTACAACTGGATTCTGCATAGGAAGGAGAAGGGGGTCTCCACCCACAAGAGGATGTCTATATAAACCCTGGAGAGACCTCTCCATCTTGTCTTCGGCTGGCTTAAAGAACAGCCTCTCCACCCCGACCCCCACCCCCCCAAGGATACCTAGAAGAAGCTGGAACAAAGGACAGTGATTGCAGGGGGTGTGCGAGTCATAGCTGGACCCAGACTAACAGGGAGATTAGTCTGAAAGAAGAAATTCACTGTGACATTTGAGGGTGAGGCTTTTTACTGTATTAGTGTTAGATCTGCATTTTCTATTTTATTTTATTTGGTAATTCACTTTGTTCTGTCTGTTACTACTTGGAACCACTTAAATCCTACTTCTTGTCTTTATTAAAATCACTTTTTACTTATTAAGTAACCTGGAGTATATGTTGGTACCTGGGAGGGCAAACAGCTGTGCATATCTCTCTATCATTGTCATAGAGGGTGAACAATCTATGAGTTTGCCCTGTATAAACTTTATACAAGGTAAAACAAATTTATTCAGGGTTTGACCCCATTGGGAGTTGAGCATCTGAGTGCCAGAGGCAAGAATACTTCTGCCTGTTTCCAAGCAAGCCCATAGCTGTTGGGGGACGTGGCTCAGACCTGGCAGGGTACTGAGGTGATTGGGCTGGAAAACAGAGGCAGGAATAACCTTGGCACATCGGGTGGCAGCTCCTAAGGGGGTTTCTGGAATCCCAACCTGTCACAGAGAGATTCTGAAAACTCTACTCTTTCCCAAGGCATCGCTATATGGCAATAGCTTTTAATTATTTACTATTATTATGACCATTTCCATAGGCAGCCATTACTATAGTATCTGGGTGCTTTTTATTTTTTCTCTCACACTGGTTTTACACTAGTATAACAACATTCACTTCAGTGGAGTTACTCCTGATTTCCATCAGTGTAAATGAGATCAGAATGAGACCTACTGTACAGTGTGTACCCAGAGTCAAGTATGGTAACATAGTTTGCTTAAAGTTTTATTAGCACCTATTCAAAGTCAAATAAGGCTTCCATTTACAAAATTAATTTGTTTAATTAAAGCCCTACTCATTTGTAAAAGATAAAAAGGAGACTAAAATGCTGTTCTCCATTTTGCAATGTCAAGTTCAGATCCTTACTCCTCCTTAAAAATAGTAACCCAGACAACTGTGTTTTAAATGAAGTGTTCTTTTTTATTTTTAATGTTGCATGCACTGTATGTTTGTGTTGGTATTTGCCATTAATTCTTGCAATTTAAATGATTTAAACTCTTGGTAAATCTTCTCTGTCATTAAGAGAAGAAAACATTTTGCTTTTCTAGCAGTGCTATAGTCTTATCACTGTCTTATAATTATAACATGATTCATTCCCAGCCTTGCATCTATGAATGTGCTAACTGACTTCCTCAAGATCTAGATAGCATTGCCATTGAAAATAATTAATTTATTCATTTAGATAATGTTAAAACACAAGTGTGCTTTTTTCAGGAGGCAAACTGACAGGGAGTCCGAGTCCATTTGGAAGGATACAGTACAATGATCAGTGTGAGTTTACATGCTCAAATTAAATTGCATTATTATATGTATTCCGTAAATTGCTCGGGTTATGAATCATTGTCTTTCCCTGAATATTTTTAAGCACTTTTCATGGTTATGATATTGTGCTGGATAGGAACAAACAAGTTTTTAGTCTTTGATGGCAAAGGGAGCTTAGGTGTATTGCGTAGGTGAATTAGCCTTTCATCTCGAAAGATATGAATGTGACAGCTGGACCTGTGATGAATTCATCCTTTTCCTGATCTATTTTTTCAGAAGTCACCACAGACTTTGGCAGAGTTCCAGATGACTTGGCAGACTTTGCTGAAGACTTCAAAATTGCAAGAACCTCATTTGTACTCTTAGGGATCTGATCCAAAGTCCATGGAATTCAATTGGGAGGGTTTCTGTTCATTCAAAGAGCTTTATATCAGGTCAAACATGCAATTCATTAGTGAGCCAAACACAATCCTGTCCAAACTATACCTGGCTCAAGCCTGTTCAATTAGTCCGTCAATTTAATAAGCATTTAATTCACTATGACATAATTTCCTAATTACAGATGTCTCCTGTCAACAGTGATAGTATGATAACCTAACCCTATTAAAAATCTGGTATCCTTCTCACTGTGAATTATGACCTTCTATTATGTGACATCCTCCAAAGTCATGTCAATGCATGACAATGTAGACTGAGCAACTGCATGATGCATCTCTCGAAAGCACAACTTTTAAATCTGGAGAGATTTTATTTTACTCATTAAAGCTCAGAAACCCCTTTTTTTCTATTCTTTGGAGTTTCAGAACATCATATAAATAACTAAATCATTTGATTTACACCTAGGGGAACAGGGGAGTCCTAATAAGCGATGGAAACGATTATGCTAGAAAATATAGCAAGGCCCACAACATGCTCTTCCTCGTCTGCTGTATGAAATATTGACTCCAATGCCCACAGAAGTCAATGGAAAGACTCCCACTGATGTCAGTGGGCTATGGATCAGGCCTTAGGCCCTGATTCGGCAAGGAACTTAAAGAGTTGCTTAACTCTTATTGAATCAATGGGAATCAAGTATGTGCTTAAGTGCTTTGCTGAATCGTAGCCACAGTCCCTAAATTCTTGTCAATAGGGCTTTAAATCTTCCGTTACCATTCGTAAGAGTAGCTGTGGATAGTTATTTTAGTTTAGAACGTTACCGTTAGAGCTGTATTACAACAGACTTAAAACAAACATTAAGGGACATTTGGGCTTCAGTACCAAAATTGTAAATATAAAAATGTCTGCTGTGCCCTTATTATCCACTTTCTCCCGTTTTCTCCAAGGACTTGTGACTTGTTTGTTGCAGCAGACATATCTATTATTAATCTTTAGGTAGTTAGTAGGATAATTTGCAATGTTCATTAACAAGTATCACCTTATGGATTACTAAACAGCATCTATGCTTTTGGTAATGAGCCCCAGTAGTGCAATACTTTACATATTTTACAGCCAGACAATTAAGTGATGTCTTGCTTTTATAGTCAATCTTAAAATAAATTGCTTCGGACACAAAGTGGATGCAATGATAGATAACTAACATGGAAGCAGTTAGCTTTGAGAAATCCTTGAGCGACTGAGTTAGATCTGTGAAGAGATGACGTGTCCCCAAAGCATTTTTTTATTGTTTCTAACTCCTGCAATCCACAAAAATTCATGTGATTCATACTTAGGATAAATCATAATAAAGTGAAAGAAAAGGGACTGCAGAGTGGTAGAGCTAAATTGTACCTTGGTAAAACATTTATTTAGTTTCATTTTAAACAGGCTTAGTTTAAAAAATGCAGGTATTTGACATTTGCCTATGTAGTACCGACAATAAACATAGATTACATTACTCAGTAACTGGTGAATTCATTTCACTCCCCAAAAATGACACACATTGGGCCAGAGTTCAGTTGGTGTAAGTTAGCCTAAATCCATTAAAGTCAAGGGGGCTTCACCAGATTACACCAGATAATGATCTCACCCATTTGGCTCCAATTCAGCACAGGATGCATTTTGACTTATGACCAGTATTTTTTTTAGGGGAGGTCTTGGACATCTGAGTTCAGAGCTATTAATATCACCTTTGTGCCGGGATGTACATTCCTCTCCTTTGGTGATCCTTATGTTTTGCTCTCTTTAAAACCATAAGTGAAGTTAGTGCTAGATTGACAACTGGGGAGGTTACAGTCCTTTAGCCAACAAAACAAATAACGGCACTACTGGTTCCACGGCCCTCCCCCCACCAGCCTGCCAATGTGTCTCAGTGAAGCTCTGTAGGGACCACCTCTATGCTTGTGGGGATAATTCACTCTCAGTGCCCATTAAATCCTTAGTCTCTCCATTGAGACTGCAACAAAGGCTCCAATTAATGTCAACTGGAGTGGTGGTTTATGTGTAAGGGACACCTGCCCACCAGGAACTGAGCCGAGATCTTCATCTAGCTCATTGCGTATTGTATTCATTTTTGAGGCTACAGTATAGAAAGAATTTCACAAGTTACCACACAGCCATCAGATGGTCACAACTTTCAACCACCACCAACCTGAGCCGGATGTAAGCTAGAGTTCAACTCAGGGAGAATGGCTTTGTAACTGAGTTCCGTTCCATGCAGTCATCTGATCTTTCTGTAGCTCTTCTCATAGAGTGGGGTTATCTGTGGGTATTTTTATTCTTGGCAAGCTCACAGGAGTCATCGTCTCATCTGTAACAGTTATTTTATACAAATTTGTGGGCCAGCAGGCATAAGCTAGGCCTGTGCAAAGCCAAAAAAGACTCTTATTTCTTGTAAAACTAGCCAAAAATCATGTTCCAATAAAAATGAAATGTTTGGCTTTTTGCCTCAAATTTGTCAGGTTTCCACTATGTCAAGGAGCAGTTTGTTCAGGTGGAAATTCCTTTTAATATAAGTAAATGCCCTCACTTCTGCCTTAATATACAGCAAGGCCCACAACATGCTCTTCCTCGTCTCCTCCCACCCCCAGATTCTGCAGAACTATTTAGAATTAAATTAGAATTTTCTAAAGGCTGAAAATCTACAGCTGGATAGGGACGGACCAAAGGCAGAAGATGGGTTGAGGGTCAATGGTGATGTACATCTTCTCCCCGGTGAGCCCCATGGAGGTTCCAGAGCAGAGTGGCTATTGACATTTGCTGCACAGCCCTCCAAACTCTGGCTATTCCAAAGCAAGGCATTGGCTTCAGAGCCACTAATTCCATAGCAACATGGCTCCATCAAAGAGAAAGAAGTGGGATCTAGAGAAGTACAAGACATCCATTGGGATTCTCTGTGATCCACATGGTTGCGTGACAGAAATTCTACCTATTTTGTATGCAAGCAAGCATCATGTGCTCTGAGAGAAAACTAGAAAGGAAACTCCAGGAGGCAAACCTCCCAGAGTTTTCCTGGATCTTTGGCCTCTTTCTGTAGGCTTCTCTGCTGGACAGGGTGACCTACGCCTCAGATACTGGCTGTTTGGATATGGATAGACAAAGAATACTATCATTAAGTTCTGCATTTTATGGGATTTTTACTAGTGTTGTATGGATGCCTTTCTTTTCAGGAGAAATTATTTGCAGCATTAAGGTCATGGACAGTGATGTCTGTAAACAATCGCAAAAGCAGCGATATGTTCCTCCCAGCTCAAAATGCATCACGGTCCCTAACCTCAGTGACAGTAAGGCCTACTGCAGAAATGCACGAGAAAGAAGTGCAGATTTTTCCGAATGCCAATCACCTCTCTCCTCATTGCATTTCCTGCTTGTTTTAATGAGAAGCACATGAATGGTAGATGCAAGAAAATTGTGAAAATCCTGAGCCAAATTCTTCTCTCAATTATATTCACCAATCCTTCTGACTTCAATGGGTTTGCACATGTGTAGCAAGAGAAGAATTAGAACCATCATATGTAGGAAAGGGGCTTCTAGAACCATAAGCAGAACCTCAAAGCTGATGTCATCAGCAGCAGCAATCTTCTTTCACCAAACCATGTGTTTTTAAAGATTTTTTTTGCATTATTACAAAAACAATATATTTATATGATCTTTATTTTTATTCTCTACTCCTTTATCTGACTGCAATGTAGACTTCTAGTTCCAAGAAGCAAGTGAGGCCAATGTGCTAAATGTATAGCTATCAAGCAGTTGTATGTTTGAATGTTTGGAAGGTCTCAGAACTAACTTTGCTCTCTAGCTTTCATAGCTACTTAAAACCAAGGCCCTGATTATTTGCATTCATTAAAAATTCCTTAGCACTTTTGCAAAAGATAGATGTCGGTTCCAATGTCTGAGCTATGTTGCAATTAGGGCAAATACATTATGCCTATGTAAATTCCTCATCTCCTTAAAGATACAATATTCTTCATTTCCTATCCTGAATTACTGAGCAGTATTGCTGACTGAAGTTATAGAGCTGTGTCATTTCAACCCAGCATTGTATGGGCTTCTGTGATGAGGAAAAAGGATTCCAATTGTGTACAATCAAATTAGAGAGTGAAAAGTTTGGGATCCATTTAATAGAGTCATAGAAGATCAGGGTTGGAAAGGGACCTCAGGAGGTCATCTAGTCCAACTCCCTGCTTTTAAATTAATGAATGAAAGCCACAATATATATGTAGCACTGAATGAGCTAGTGGGTACATTCTTCTCGCTCCCTCAGATTATTTCTAAATAGCTCTAGTTCTGAAATCCACAGAGCTGGCTGAAACATTGTGAGGATTTTTCCACACAATGTTCCCCCTTCCACCCCCAAAAAATGGTGATTTTGATTTTCTGTGAAAATTTCCCAATTTCTTAATGGAAAAAAACCCATATTTTCTGTTTTAAAAAACCAAAAAATGAAAACTTTCTAAGTTCTATTTTTGCATGTTTTTTTTTAAATCTACTCTTTCATTTCCCTTTTTTCCTTTTTGCCACTGGAAACTGGCGAGTAAGGAAAAAATTGAGGGGGCAGGGTCTTAAAGTTTTTTTCACCACCAAAAAAACTTGGAAAATGTCAAAAAATCCACAAAATTGTCCATGAATATTTTCTTGTTTTCAAAATGTTCTTGATTTGTTTTCAAACAAAACATGTTGAACATCTCTACTGAACCTCAGCAATCAGCCAGTGAAATAACACGTGCATGGTGTATTTTGAATGGTAAGTTCTTTGTGGTGAATGAATTGATTACATGAGATGTGACAAACATCTTTATCTCTACAAATATATTTTCTTTCTGTAGAATTTTCATGCCACTTGAGTGTGTCCCCAATGCTTATCCACTTTAGCATTCAATACCTCCATATGAGATAGAAGAGAATTACTTGATGAGCTCTCAGTTGTTACAGGTTGCAATTGCTAGAATAGTTATTGTTTTATTAGAAAAGTGAATTACATCCTTAGACAATAGCTCAATTAAACTTCAGATTTCCACATTTCATTCTATGGTAACTGTTCCTCGAGACACTGTCCACCACAGTGACTGTATGTGAATTGTGTTCATTTTCTCTTGCATAGTGCATCAAATAAATAAATTAAAACAGCCAAGGTTCTCAGGTTCATTTCTAGATGTTATTTACTCTCAGATACATTTCAGAGGTGTTCACTAATCTTCTACACCTCAGTTTTGGGGGAGCCAACTGATGCTGGATCCTCAGTTGATATAAATGTTAATGTAGCTCTGATAGTTTTCATAGAGCTCATCCAGTTTGTGCTGGAAGAGCCCTTGTGTCTGATAGACAGAGGAGCTGAGGACCCACAGCCTCCATTAAAATGAATTGATCTCCCCAAAGATCCATAGGGTTGTGCATGGCCACCACAACCTGCTCCATGGAGAGCCAGTCCCTGCCCACACAATGGATCAATTGGGGAGAAACCTCTGTGGGAAAAACCTCAGCAATTTCTTGCCCCTTTTTTCACTCCAGTGGGTTTCCAGCCCCACTATTATTGAAGTACTTCTCCCCTATTGCTAAAAGTGCTATTCTTTGTTACTCAATTTTCCAGTATTACTGGAACAATATGAAATTACCAATGTGTCCAAAGTATGACAATTAAATGCACTCCTTTTCTTCCAGTCTGTCTGTCATAATCTGGTTCTTTTCCCATGTCCATCAGCATGGCATCTGACCATTTGTCTGTTTGTAATCTAACAAAACTACAGAATGACAGTACAAATATGTAATTGAATGCATGGTGTAATTACTGTATGCATCAGAATCTGTGAGTTATATCATTCCATCATTCTGCTGTGATAATTTTAGCAGTGCTGATGAGTTAGGCATCCGTGGGAATGAAATTCTATTTGGCAAGAAGCTCCTTAGAAAGATCAAAGACTTTGGAGGGTAAAATAAAAAAAACCCTGTAATTGCTGAATATTGATGTTAGTGCACACACCCAAAAAACATACCTATTTATACAGGAACCTGTCCGGCATGAGAGATCTGTATTTTTAACTTAGGTTGTAACCCCTTCAGCGCAGAGCCTCATCTTTGTACAGATCTGTTTGTCATAATGAGCCCATTTGTTGTTATGATAATAATAATCATAACAGTCTCACTGGTTTAAATGTCATATCTCTGCTAGCATCTCTCACAATTACAATGCCCCCCTGTCTTGAAAAGTTAATATTGGTCTTCTTTATTAGTCAGTGTAGTATTGCATCTTTTCCTAAGGAAACAGGACACCTTTACTAGGATAAAAGGTTGGGGTTTTTTGTTTTGAAATTATCACCTTAATAATCACATTTACATTGCAGTAATGTCCATTTGTAACATCAGCAACCAAATGTTGTATGTATTCTATGGAATGCTGAGAGGGACAGCACGAGAACGTGCTTCTGTTTATTCTGTATTGTAAGGAGATGGAATTCTCTCAGTCAGTGACACTGAGAGACAGGTCCTAGCAACGATGGACCAGCTCCACCAAGAGCCAGTAGGAGGTAGCTAAGGGAAACGAGACTTTGGTCCCGTTGTGCTGCCAGGGAGCGAGGCAGTGACCACACGTTTCCCCCACTAACCCCATGATGGGACCACCTGTCCCTTCAAGAGCTCTGGGCTGGGACCCAGTGGAGTAGGGTGGGCCTGGATCCCACTACCCCAGCCCCACATGAAAGACTGGGTGTCCTAACCTTTAGGCCAGAGATATCGACTGTTTATTTGTTCAGCCCTCAACCAAGTGGCCCAGGCCATTGACTGTGGTCAGCTCAGCCCTCATCCTAGAAGGCCTGAGTCATAGATTATTGTTGTTTCCTCCTGCTAGGAGGCTGGAGCTATAGACTGTTTCAGTGCTCAGTTCATCCAGAAGGGCAGATGGCATTGCTTAATCTGCCCTTCCCTGGGAGGTCTGAGCTATAGACTGTTTAACTGCACAGCTCTCTACCCAGAGGCCGGAGACATAGACCATAGTTGTTTACTCCAGTTAGGAGGCCTGAGAGAAAGACTGTTTAATCACTCAGTCCCCACGTAGAAGGTCAAAGTCATAGACATCTTGACTGTGCAGTCCTCAACCAGGAGCTACAGACTGCCTGTTTGATTTGAACCTGAGAGGTTTGAACCGCCATTTATGCAGTTGTGTCACCTCCAGCCAGGCTGCCCAACAGCTTTGTCTGGTGGGCATACTGATCCCCCGATGCCACCTTAGGGGACATCTTGGCCTTGAGCTCGTGGAAGGCTACAAGCTATTTCTTAGTCACTATACTGTGACTATGCAAATCCCTCTGTTCTGATTGGTCACTGTAATCCCGAGATTCTGATTTGTTGCTTTGCCCTTTAATTTTCAAGTTGTTTGCCAGCGACAATGAAGCTACATCCACTTCTCACGCCCTTCAGATGTGGCAGAAAAATTCAAAAATCTACATAAAAAAAAGAGAAAAACTTACCCAAAAGCCTCAGAGATTGGGCTAGTAAACTGGGAAAGTGATTTTTTTAAAAAATTAAACGTTTTGATTTATTCCCTCCTTCTTGCCATTCCTCCCATCCCCCATCTGTTCCATTACCTTTCTTCCCTGAGGGCAAGGCTCCTGTCCCCAGAAAAACTGGTCTATTGATGAAGTGACAGAGTCCTGTGGCACCTTAAAGACTAACTAAAATATTAGAGCATAAGCTTTCATGGGCTAATACCCACTTCGTGGGATGTGGATTGCATCCATGTATGTCTCTGCTGAACTTCTCCCACTGAATCTAATCAGCTTTGCATTACTTGTCACACTGCAACATATCTTAAGAATGTGCACCAATTACACATTACAACCTGCCCTGTTGTCTTGTTTTACCTACTTTAGTGTTAATTTCCATGGGTAAAATCCTGATCCAATTGGTATCAATGGCAAAATTCCCATTGGCGTCAGTAGAGACAGGATTTCACCCCATAAAGGTAAAGGTATGTCTGTGGTTGATTTTCCTCTCACATCAATTTTCTCCTAGTGCTACCCTATTGACTTCATCTGAGTTATTCTTAATTTACATGAGTGTGAAAGGTGAATCTCTCTTATGAGTATAGAACTAGTGGAGGTACCCATCTAACCAAGGAGTTTACTGAGAACACAAAGTTATTGTGATATTGAGGTCATGGGTTAAATCTCAGATGGTATTTCAACCCTAGAGATAATTAGTTCATTTGCGAAAGACATATGGCACAGCCTTCAACTCCTACTGGTGTAAAAGGAGTTCAAGTTCCAACTTTTGAGATAATAATTCAAATGTAAGTCATTTGTGACATAAAGACCTTTTGCAAAAGCTCAAGGGAACATTATCTTGGGAATAATACATAGCATGATCTTCAACTCTTAAAAATCTAAGAACAATCCTCCACTGATCAGTCAATCATACATTTTGATTCCCCACATTTGATTATACCACAACAGACTGTAATCCATAATTCCTCAGTAAATATGTACTTATCTCTAAAGCACTGATACATATTGTCAACAACTTTTTTGTAAAATAGCAAATTCTTACCACTTACAGGTATGCTAATGGTTCTGTGACTCAGATATTTATTGATCTGCCTCAGGAAGAATTCTGCTTCAAGCAAAATTTTTACTTTATTGCTGTCTGTAGTGGGCAGATATTTTTTCTTGCAAGGGATTTCCTGCTATAAATACCATTGTCATGCCGACTACAGAAGTTGTTGCCTTGAAACACCTTGTGCTGAAATACTGCCTTTGCAAGCCATTATTATATAATTACCACCGCTTTTGACCAAGCTACACAAAGCATATAGGAGGCAGCTCTTTTACTTTCAGACTTTCCAAGGAAAAGGATAAGAAAAATGTTCTCTCGATGAATCATGGCTAATGTAAAGCCACCCTTGAACAAGTGCAAAGGCTCTGAATTGTGGCTGAGGCATCAGCTGCTGTAGCATACCCATACTGCTCTGTGTTTTAGTAACAGGAAATCAATGAGCAAAGTACAGGCAATGCATGAACATGCAGAGCAAGGGATTGAGTTGCACCCAGTATCGCCTGAGCACAGCAGACCATGGGGTAGCCACAAAGAGACCAGTTGCAGTTTCCCGACTGTGGACCTACTTCTACATTGAGGTTGCTTTAACGCATGCCAAGCTCACAACAGCTCCCCAAAGGACCATCTGCCAGCTGAGAATAGTCACAGTGTAGTTCCAGTTAAGATAGACATGCAGTATGCCATTGTCATACATCCTAGGCTAGAATCTATGGAGTGGGGTAGAATAGGAGGCTCTGCTTAGTCTGTTTGCCAATGACTCCCCAGTACCACAGGATTCTCAGCTGGGAAGCTCTGACCTGCTACACCACTAGAGTAGCACAAAGGGAAATGGGTTACCTAGGGAGGTGGTGGAATTTCCTTCCTTAGAGGTTTTTGAGGTCAGGCTTGACAAAGTCCTGGCTGGGATGACTTAGTTGGGGATTGGTCCCACTTTGAGCTGGGGGTTGGACTAGATGACCTCCTGAGGTCCCTTCCAATCCCGATAGTCTATGATTCTTTGAAAGACCCTGGCTCATATTCTCTTATTTAACAGGTTCAGACCATTTAATTTTGTATTTCCAACTTCTTATAACCTTTTCCAGTTTTTTTTCCAAGTAGCTGTTATTACTGTTTGCTTGTTTGTTCATGATTGTATTTTAAGTGTTTTTAAGCACTCTCAGTAAGTGGAATACAATAAAAAATTAATAAAATTCCTGCTCTGAAGAGCACACAATCTAAAGATATGAATGGATACAATACAGTGAACTAAAACAGAATGGTCTTTATAGAATCTAGCATTTAAATACAGCGAAAAAATAAACAAGGGAATATATATAAAGACCTGCTGTAAACCAAGAACCTTTGCACAAAACAGCCTTTTGTCCTCTTCAAAAACCATCTCTAATGTTACCTACATTCTTGTTACACATGTCAAAAAGCAAAATTTAAGAAATCATTCTAAATAGAGACGAGTCCAAAGCAAATCCCACGCTCTAAATATCTGGGTTTTATGTTTGCAGTGTTGTAGCCATGTTGGTCCCAGGATATTAGCGAGACAAGGCAGGTGAGCTATATCTTTTATTGGACCAACTTCTGCTGGTAAAAAAGACATGCTTTCGAGCTTGCACAGAGCTCTTGTTCAGGATTATAGGACAGTGTTGTCTGTGATGACAGGGAATTGAACTCAAAGATCCATGAGGCCCCATCCAGTTTTATGTCCTACATTCTTAATATTCAGAAGCAAATTTTGCAAGTGCCACAATCATTACTATGGCAAAAATGAAACAAACAAAAGTTAATTTAAAAAAGAGGTGAGGTTGCACAGTGGCAATAATTTACTCTAGTTAACTATCACATAATTTGTAAAAAACAAACACTTCAAAGCAAGGAATGGAAAAGTGAAAGCTGTCCTAATCTTACACTGCCCTCATAATATGGTGATTTACATTAGATGAAGATCTATTCAGTCATCAAGTATAAAACTTTAACACCAAACCACTGATTGTGTTGGGATATTTTTTATTTATTAAATGTCATTTAAAGTATTAATATTATATCAGAAAAAATATTCTAGGGGATAATGTTAAAAGAAAAAATTGAATTATATAAATAATTCTAAAATTTTCCTCTTTGTTATCCCCTAGAAGAATTTTGTATATATATATTTATTTAGTGATTCTATTTTTTCTGATATATATATATTTAGTGATTCTGTCTAATATATATATATATATATAAATTATTTATAATAGAATTTTGGTAAAGTACTTAGAGTTACTGTTCCTTAAGAATAATGTTGTGTACATCCTTGGATAGGAAAGTGTATAACATTAAAGATGTATGTTAAAATTATGTATGTATGTTTGAGGACTGACACTTGCGGCTGATCCAACTGGCATTACACTGCACATATAAAAGGGTCTATCATTGGCTCCTGCCCCTGCAAATTTAAAGGGGATAGAAAGGTGCCTTAACAGAATAGCTAGGGATCCCCCCTTGCATGGAAGAATCTCCCAGTGTCACAGAGTTTCCATAGCTGGCTCTGTGCCACCGTTCCTTTTCCCAGAGCATTCAGAAAACAAGTTGGGTGAAGGTGTGATTGGATGATCTTGTGCTGTATCATTGCCCACCAACGTACCAGCCCCTATGTGGCCTTTACCCTGAGGATGCTCTACCTTACATTAGTGGGCATTGTGAGTCATGACATTCATGAGGTTGGGGAAGTACAATGGTGACTATAAGCGAACTTTTCCATTCACCTCAGGTCCTGTACTATCATTTCACGGCTGAAAACCTGGTCTAAAAGGGTTATGTCTTTTTCAGACATAATAAGATGCATATTTTTAGTGAGGAAAATGAACCTTTGAAAAATTTGCCAAGGTTGTGGTGGATTCTTCATTGCTGGGATTTTTTTAAATCAAGATTAGATGGTTTCCTGAAAGATATGCTCTATTTCAAACAGGAATTAACTCAGAGAAGTCCTATGGCAAGAGTTATACAGGGTGTCAGACTAAATGATTACATTGGTTCCTTCCGCCCTTATAAACTGTCAATATTGTGTTTCTATGTTGAGATTATTGATGAATGAATAGTATCGATTACATGTCAGAGTCAAAGTTGTCCTTCTGTGATGATATATGCATTTATCTGTAGTTGGTAAGAGCAATGTGGTTATATTTACTGTATGATTTTCCAATGACTGAAACTCAAGAATAGAGTAAGTATTCTTCAGACTTTGCAAATACATTCTTTTGTCTCTTTTGGCAACCTCCAGACCAAACCAAATTTCCAAATCAAAGTCATAGTGGGGATGATTGTAACAGATGCTAATTGCAGCCTTAATGATGGAGAAGAAAATACTTCTTCATAAAAATGAACCAGAGCCTGGATCTGAACCCCACTGGACTCTCATGCTTGAAATCTGGATCTAGATCTGAAATTGTGGCTAAGTATGTGTGTCTTTTCAGTTGACATTATGGAAACATGGGTAGGCTACAGGCACAGCCAAAAGGTCTATGCAGAGTGGCAATCCCCCTTTGGCAGGAGTCAAAGCAGCCAGTTCCAACCGATTCCTGGTGGTTGTACCCTGGCCCTAACTGTGCTCTATACAGAGGACCAGAATGTTACACTTTACATCAACCAAATAGAGATTCTCATTAGTAGGCCCAACATCACCACCTGTCAATCAAGCAGGAATTTGCATGTGGCAATGACTTTTATTTGTCTTTGAGAACTATGCTAAAAATTGTTTTGCCAAACTAGGCAAAGTTTCCATCTGCCACTGAGAAAACCGCCTGGAGCACTGTTCTCTTCCCCCTCCATATATTTGTTTCAGTGAGTATTAAATAACTTTAATACAGTATTTTGAAAGTAATATCCTCTTATAATGCAACATGCAAAGGATGCTTTACCAGCCCCCCAGCTCTCACTGCAGGCAGCTAGTTTAATGTGTTTACCCAATGCTTCCTTCTTTTGTTTCCTAAATATAGTTTTGCTATTTGGATGAGTGAAGTTTAATGCTTTATAAATAGTGGAAATCACCCCCTTCTAACCACATTTGCAATGAATAAAGGTTTCAGTGACAGACAAGTCCCTGCTTAATGCCTCTTTATTTTACCCTTGGGAGACAGTTAAGATATACTGTTTGATTTGTATATATTGATGTTATGATAAGCTTGGGCATTTATATTTGAGTCAGACTAGAGTTCAATCCCTCCCTGGTTCCTTATTAAACATTCATTCAAAATGTCTTTTATGAGCACTTGATAACCCATATTTTCTAATTTCTTGAATACAGCTCTAAATTGTATTGACATTGTATGATCTCATTTACCGTTCAAAACACAGAAAAAATAACTTGTGTCTGGTTTCTCCCTTACCTTGCCCAGTTCTACCAAAAAAAAAAAGTTACCATAGAAATACTAAATGCTCTTAAATCATGTTTCTAACATGCCTTAGTAACTAACTTCTTATCTCCCTAGAAAGTTAAAGTATAAAGTAAAGTATAAAGCATAAAGTTTAAAAACAAACAAGCAAACAAAACCCTCCACAGCTTATTTTCTTGTGTGGCTACAAACAGGTGAGTTTTAGGTGAGCCCTAGTCCAGCTCCCATTAAAGTAAATGGTTGGACTCCCACTGACTTCAATTCTGAGCATCTGTGGCTCCCCTTGGGTTCAATGAGAGATGCAAGTGTTCAGGGGTTGTTCTATATTTCTCAGGATTTGGCCTCTCAAATTATGCAGTTCCCTGAACATTAAAAGTGCTTGGATGAGTCATCTCCATGGAACACTCGGGACCCTGTAAAAAGTGTTGGTGAATCAATCGGTAGCCCTGCCAAATGTCCTTTCCAGTTCCACATGGATCTGATATTCTCCTTCACTTTCTAATGTTGCTTTGCAGTGTTCAACAGCTGTTGTCTGCACCCAAGAGATAATTCCACTTCTGTTGCACTGATGGTGCAGTGGGTTAGAAAGGTTTTATTGGGATGGTTGCATTATTCACAAGGAGCGAAGCCAGGAGTATCCTAAAGGGGTGCCAGTAAAACCTTCATCCCACTGCACAACTTCATGCATGTGACAAAGAAGCTGTGTTAGAAATATTTTAGTGTCCTTAAGAATTCTGTTGTGACTATTTTTGCAATTCTCAAAGATATTCTAGCCCCACCACAGGCTTTTGCCTGTTCTGTCCTTGCCTCAATGTATTCACTGTGCAAGGGGTGCACAAACCATGCATCCCCCAAAATCCAGCCCCCCACTTGCCTAGCAATGCTCCATCGCTTCTGCAGCTAGGGACCTCAGCAGGTATGGAAGATGGATGCTGGAGTTCCTTCCTTATTGAACTATAAACATTCTATTTCTTTCTCTCTAGATAGATATTGATGAAACAGTGTGAACAATCTAGCAATATCTATATCAGATTGAATCGTCTTGTGCTCTTTCATGGATGTGTAAGCACTGAATTCACATACAAAGCTATGGAAAGTGTAATTGTAGTACGGTATTTAGTACAGGCTCAAAAGAAACATAAATATTAGTTCAGGCAGCTTTGGTGTCACTCCTAAGCTAGTCTTGTAGTTGGTTGCTAACAATCAAGCTAGTCTCTAGACACTTTCTTCTTTACTGTGCACCATTTTCCTATGGCTATGAATAATTTACAGCAGGCTCTATCTCTTTTCAAACACATTCATGCCTAAATCTTTTATGTGATCTTTGCACAGGTCTATGTATGATAAAAGCCAGTTTCCTTATATCCATAAATGTTTTCAGCTCGTAAATAGCATCACTTTAGCACAGGAGACATTTGTACTCACTTAGTATATGTTCTACTTGTATTCCAAAGAAGCAAAATATTATTATGGGATGAAAATTCAAATATGTTTGCAACACTTCTGATTCACGCTGGTTACTTGGCATGTGGCTATTTCCAAAGGGTTTTTTTTTTGCAAATGAAACTCCAAGAGTCAGATCATGCAATCCTTGCGTAAGCAAAACTCCCGGTTGAACTCAAATCCCAGGCAAGATCTGACAGTCAGATCCTGAAAGTCAGTTCAGATAAATCAGAAATGATTATTACTGAGTGATGAAATAACCATTTTTGTGCAATGATATGTACACATTTGGCTGTTCTAGTTTTTGTAGTTACATTCATTTCAGTCAACTTGTTAAATTGAAAACAGATGCCAGAACCAAGTATTAAAGTTCATAAAGATGGATTTTCACATTTCTTTTAGTGAGAGTTTTATCAATAATACACATGAAACAGATCAATGAAGTTTTATTACATTAATTTAGCTGCCATAAATCAACAGAACATAAAATGCATTTAAATTACCACCTTTGGGCCAACATGGAAATAATGAAGTGCTATGTTCAAGTCCTTGGAATGGGATTGGTGATACTTTTCTTTTCAAACATGACTGTAGTGCTCATGAAAGGCACTTGGCTGACAGCCTTAGTGGCAGTTTGGCTCTGCCTCTATTTATCTACAAACCAGGAAAAAGGATAGGCAGGAGCAGTGACCTACGGGGATCACATTTGGATGTATAATTGCTTTTCCTGGCCCATTCAACCCCTTGGACTCTCCACTGAGATGGCCAACAAGGTAGCTAAGTACAAAAGGGTTTGGTTTGGTTTGAATGTGGTCATATGTCTCCTAAGACCTGGATGTGACACCATCAACTTGTTTCCGACAAGACTGAACCACCAGGAGATCATAGTGATGTTTTATTCATGGATTCAGGCTAAGACCTAGAACTGACCACTTTTATGTGATAACATCCTCAGTGCCAGATCTTACCCATTTTTCTCTCTCCATCAAGCAGTGATTAAACAGACTCATCAAGATGGTTGGAAACTCTTTTTTCCAGTCCCTTGAGACCTCTTGCCTCTTTGATCTCTATTTTCTTCTTCACAATATGTTTTAGGATGATCCTCCAACCTTGTGTTGTTAAACCTAATTGGACAGGACCATCATCAGGGGACGATACAGGATGTCATGTTTTGTCTCTCCTCTGATCATTACCATATCCATCTCAAGAAACTATTTCTTTAGAAAAGCAGTATGCTAAAGAAGTACAAATGTTTGGGAAAGGAATTAGCTCCAAAGTGAATAAACACTTACCTCTTAAGAATCAGAGAGGTAGCCATGTTAGTCTGGATCTGCAGAAGCGACAAAGAGTCCTGTGGCATCTTAAAGACTAACAAAACTATTGAAGCATAAGCTTTCATGGGCTAATACCCACTTTGGATGCATGCACTGCCCACAGACAGAGAGTGACATCTATAGATTTGGAAGACTACCCATCATAAGGCTTTGTTTTCTGTACTCAGATCGTAGCAAAAACCCAGCAAACCTCTTTTTATTTTAAATGAATAGATGGCTGGACTTGATAGTTTTTCAAACCATTCAGACAAAATTCAAACTCCACAAAAAAAGCAGGATCACATTCTGTGATGCAGAAGAGACAGGGAAGTATCAGTCCTTCCCTTGACTGATTAGTTCAGTAGAGAACTCCATGGTGATTCTATGTTTCAGATGCTGTGTTGAATTAATTTGGGAGAAAGAGATACTGAGAGTACTATAGGCTCTTTCCTGTGTCCAACAGACTCATCCAATAATTTCTGTTACATTAATTACAGCTGAGTCCCTGAGAGGTCCTAGAAAGCAAAGTATTCACATTTGGATCATCTGATACAAACCTAAGAGCTTGTTTGGAAAACTCTGTTTGAAGAAGTTGAAGCACATTCAGATATTTTTTCTAACGGTTTGCATAGAAGTACATAATATACATTCATATATTCAGCTTGAATGTCCATAAACGGTTGAAACACGTTATCTGCTCTGTAAAGGCTGAGTAAATATATAACTGTATTTCAATTTTACACACCAAACAATTATTAAAAATATTTACCAATAAACCATTGCCATTCAAACTATGTATAAAACTCTATTGTCATGAGCTTTCTTAGTCGTATATATTCAGGGTGAAATCCTGAATCTATTGAAGTCAGTGGGAGTTTTGCCATTGACTTCAGTGAGGCCAGAATTTCACCCTGGATGCATATATTTTTCATGACATTTAGTATGATGAAACACTCCTGGCTTTGATTAGTCTAGGGTATAAATAGCATCAGTCAACTACAGCAAAACTGAAATGAATGCATCTTCACTGATATTCTTTGTTTCTGCACATTCTGAAGGGACCCTAACTGGCTATTTTGAGTCAAGAACCTCTTCTAATTGGACTCCCCGTTGGAAACCCAGTTCTCGGTGGATTTGCATTTGAATGTAAATCAGTGGTGTGCAAGAGAGATAGAGTTTTAGTGGACACAAGTTGTGGAGGCATTTACCCTTGTCTCATGACCTACATTTTCTTAGAGTGAAATCTTCACAAATAGTGCCCTTTATGAGTTTAGAATATGTTTCAGAACAGAGTATGTCTCCATATTTATAACAACCATGTAAACAACAACAGTATAAAAAAATGTGTTAGCTATTTTGACATGTTTTATTTTTTGACTATTTTATGCATGACTGTATGAATACATTTTAACCTGGTGTGTCACACTTGAATAAAAGTAGCTGTATGAAGTTTATGCTATGGCTTGTCTTCTGGGACCATTCAAGAAATTGTTTACGCTTTGCATAGCAGAGAAAAAAATACTTCTAACCCTACAATTTGGACATTACTTTTCAAACAAAACAAAACAAAATAATGATTGCATGCTGCAGTCTGGAAATATAGTGGAAGGACAGTTTAGTAGATATTCAGTGTCCAGAAGGGATCACTTTCGTTACCTGTTGTCACCTTCTGCACAACTCAGACAGTAGAATTACACCTAATTATTCCTACAGTGATGGGATATATTCAGTAAGGTGGATTCTTGTAAACAAGAAGTTAGAGAGCTTTCCACTTCTCCACCTCTTTCTTGCATTGCTTCTCTCTCTCTCTCTCTCCCCTGGTCTTCAATACTGCCATTTCATTAATTAACTCTGTAAAGTATTTGGGGATACAGTGTGTCTGAAAGAAACTATAAAAAAAATAAGGGTCTGATCTTAAAGTCCTCATTCAGACAAGGTTCCCATAAGTATCTATGAGCCCTTAAACTGTACAGTATGATGCAAGTCAAATTGTTTATTGTGTTCTACATAAAGGAGAACAAAGCCAACTCTTCCCGCTGGCTCAGCTACCCAAAAGAACATACATTCTTGTCATCACACACTGTAACATTGGACCGATTTCTGTTTCCACTGAAGTCAATGGAGACGGGAGAGGGTCCACCATCTTTGAAACTTAACCCTGTTTAAAGTCAGATAGAGTGCCTATAAGACCGAGACGATCCAAGCAATGGGCCAGATGCAGAGGTGGTGTAAGTGACACATCATTGTGTGTGAGCAGGTATAAGGAGGTCTGAATCTAAGGGTATGTCTTCACTGCCCGCCGGATTGGCAGGTAGCCATCAATCTTTTAGCGATTGATTTCTCATGTCTCGTTGGGTACATCTTCAGTGCCCGCCGGATTGGCAGGTAACAATCGATCTGTTAGCGATCGATTTCTCGTGTCTCGTGAAGATGCGAGAAATCAATCGCCCACAGCGCCCCGTTTAATCCCATAACTCCAGCTTGATGCGAGGTGCAAGCCAGGGTCGACGGGGGAGCGTGCCGCCGACTGCCGCCACCATGAGGACGGCAGGTGAGTCGGCTGAAGAGACGCCAGATTCAGCTACGTGATTCATGTAGCTGAAGTTGCGTATCTTCAGTCGATTCCCCCACCTCCCCACCCTAGTGAAGACCAGCCCGAAGAGTTTGCACTGGTGTAATTTGCACTTCAATGAGCCAAAGGAAGGTAAAATCAATGGGGCTGTTCTGCCTAAAAGCGGATGACAGAATTTGACCCTTCATATGCATGCAAAGATATACTTCCCCCCCATAATTATTCTGTGTCGCGTTACAGAAGGTACATGTTATGTAATATTATACTCAAACATTTGCTTATTTGTAATAATGATCTGAATTAGATCCGCAGGTAATATTGCATTTCACTTTGCTTTAGCATTCTTGTTTTACCAGTGTTAAAATTTGCCTGGTATCTGTTTCTTGCTAAGTACAGGTAGACACCATACTCTTGAATCAATATGATATACTGTACTTGTGAAATGTAGAAGGAGGCCAACACACAACTTTTGAAAAGAACTGTATAGGGTAATTAAGCAACACAGCCCTAACATTAACAGTTTGTTTTATATTGGAAAGCATGTGGTTAGGGAAACAATAGCAATTTTCCTGCCAAAGAATATTAATTAAATTAAACACCCTGGAAAACTGAACTGTTCTTATCGCAAAACTATATATCAGACAGTTCTCCCTGTTTAAAATAGTGCTTTGCTCTTGCAGTTGCACTGAACTGGTCCAGCCAAACAATGCCAAGACACTGGCATGATGAGCACTTTAGAACTGCTGATCGGTGATAGATGTTAAAGTTGCAGGGGCAGTTCCTGATTTACTCATTTACACCAGAGTAACTAAGATCAAAATGGGACCTACGTTGTTCAGAATAACACATAAATAATAGGAAAGGTGCTTTTTTATAGATATTAGATCATGGTAGCACACCTAGAAGCCCTGGTCATGGGCCTAGAAGCCATTGTGATAAGCTCCTTAGAAACACAAAATAAAAAAATGTGTTTGTCAGTTGTATGTAGCCACTTCTAAAATATTTGTCAGAAGTCCAGCTCCTGCTTGAATTATATGGTATCACACTTGGCCCCATTCTCGGCCAGCGTAAAGTTGCTCCATTGACTTCAGCTCACCATATGAACCACTGCATAGCATTCCTTTCCCTGCTGCCATCTGGGTAAGAGTTCTAAGTTGTCTGCATGACCCTGTGCTTTGAATCCAATTTGTATGGCTGTGTCTTCTGAATGATGCCATGTGTGCCTCACTCTTTCATGCTGCCCACTAAGCAATCCTGCCTTTGAAGAGTTATAACGACTCCCCGACGCTGCTCTCATTGAGTTTTTTAAGAGCTGGTTAGGCCAATGACTATCTTTCTGTTCACTTAATGGACTTTGGATCAGGTGCCTGATGAAGAGCTCTGCCATTTCCATGACATTCACACATGTGCATGTGTATCTCTCAGTTGCAATTTACTTCAAGGAAGGTCCAAAGCTGCCTCCATTCTACACTCATTAAGTGTCCACCTCATCTCTATTGATGAAAATTCTTTACATGAGAAATAGAGAACTGTAAGAGTTTTATTTATTTATTATTTATACTAAAGAAATTAATCCAACATCCGTTTTAGTATCCTGCATTAATAATGTGTCTGTGTGTCCCTCCTTTGGGGTCTTTGCCACATACAGTATCCCCCATTTGAGCCCTAATAGCTCAACAAGCATGTCCGGTATAATTAAGGAACCACACCAACTATTTATACGAGTATGCTCACCCTCTGTTCAAATGATCTGCAGAACAGTATCTTTGAGGGAGACACTCGTTAAATGAGAAAGGTGCAAGAGAGACAACTGTTGTTAGTCTTTTCAGGAAATGTTTAAGGCCTTGTATAGAGCACCCAGCATAGGTCTAGATAGCAATGCAAAAGTCAAATAATCTGTAGAGTAAAAATAGCAATAGGTAGTTGGAAGTGGGAAGGAAGACTTGGGAATAGAAGCTTAAATTCCCCAGTGGTATGTCTGTATACCAGTAGCTGAAACATTCCCAGTGGCACTGCTGCTTTGCAAGGTCACTCACACTGCCACCAAGCACAGAAACACAAAGGTTTACTACACCAGTCAGGTCACAAGGCAGCCTCATTTATCACAGCTTAAAAGTCCCATTTATTAACACAAAAAAAATCAAACTTCTTCCACCCATCTCAACATGGTTGCTATTGGCTTTGCACAAAGTGTGTGCAGGTTTGCATGCAGAGATCACTTGCTGCATTTCAAATCATCCCCTTTGTTCTTTGACCAGAAGGGAAGGTTTTTCACAGTTTGGAACCAAGGTTCCATTAGAAATAGATTTGAACTAACCCTAATACATATGGGGTGACAATGGAGAGGAAAGCGTGTCATTTAGTGCAACCTTGGAATAAATGCAATATACTGTGCAAAGCTGATAAATTGCATGGTTTGTAAACAGACGTGGTTCTTTTACATCTTTCAGTTATCAAAATTTAAAAATATTTGTGGGACTCTTATTTTCTGGCATATAAATTCTCCCCAGGTTTTGATGCACTTTCAAATTGATTTAAAGAGTTCTACCTACACCTGTTTGAACTAAGTTCTCAAAGGTTTAATTGGTTATGGAAGAGATTACAGTTATTTCTTCTAAAAGGGAAAATTTCAGGACAATGGGGGCTTACTTCATTAGATGGAGTTACTCAGAATTTTCAAGAGCATGTAGTGTACCCTTTCAAGCCATAGAGTTATTTTTAATTCTCTCATTTGTTTAGCTACTACTGTTGGACTCCCTCAGAAAATTCCTGATACTATGTTATTAAAGAATAGGCCGTTTGGAAACTACAGCTGTTCACCCTGCAATCAGTCATTTTATTGGGAAAAATGAGCTGTTTTTCCATGCTCATAGTTTTTGACCCCTCCCACATGGCACTATCCATCCTAATGAGCTGAATATTCTTGCTCTTCAGTTTTATAACAAATATGGAAACAATGAAACCCATCTGTGCAATTTGTTCATGAATCTGGCATTTAGCTCAAGCAAGTGTACTAAGTTTTGTGTGTGTTTGTGTGTGTATGTAGAACAGCCTTGTAACAAGCAAAAAGTCTTCACCTTACCTGCTCAGAATGTCTGTAAATGACATAAAATGCCCCAAATCTCCTTTTATGTATCCTAGCCATCATTTTTCAGGGCCTTGTCGACTTTTCCTAAGTAGAGATCACAGTTTTGAGCCTCAGGTGTGTATTAACAGACCTCATTTTTACCAGTGAATTATCAACTCAGTAAAACTGGAGGAAGCCGGAAGGCTGGAGTAGAAGTGTATTAAAACAAAACACACTTACAAGCCTGACTTTCCCTCTTCATCTTACTACTACAAAACACATTGTGCTGATGGTATTTTGTGTCCCACTGGCTGATAAATTACGGTGGTTGTTCCTACCCTGGACACTCTGAAATATCCTGATGACTCTATCTGTTGTGATGTTTGGATTCTGTTTTGTCATCCCTATGGCTAGCAGTTCCCCCCCGCCTCAACCCCCTCCCACCCTCCACCCCCACCTCCACCCCCAACCCGCAGCTACAAAGCAGTATTGTGAAGTGATTGTTCTTTAAACAGTTGTTTCTGGTCGCTTTCTGTTTGTTGCTTACACCTACAGCCATTGTGAGTGTTTGGGAAGGGATCCAGGCATTGTACAAAGCCTTTCACCCAAGCAATCCCCCCGTCTGTGTAAACTGGACAGGAATGAGCTAGACACTTGATTAAGAAGGAAGGAAAGAGCTTGTTTCTAGCCAAGTCTGGTGGAGGAGCGCAGGCCTCATGTTCCTCTGCGACTTGGGCCTTTTCTAAACTCATTGGCTGAGAAAGTGAAAGTTCAGAGATGCTGAACAGTGCTCCTTGCTCCACCGAGACTCCCTGTTTCTCCTTTCCAACACTCTGGTGCCAAACCCTTCCCTGCTCCAAAAAAACCAGGAGAATAAATTAAACCCTGGGCCGTAAATTACACTCAGCAATTGGAGTAATAATCAGATTGAATTGAGACAGGTTCCCCCCTAGCCAAGCCCTTCTCTCTTGTCAAGTTGAACATTAACAAGCTGGCGAGGCCTGAGATAAGGGAGAGACTATTTCTCCCCGGTGCAGCTATTTTTCCCCCGGTGGAATGCTAGTGGCAAAAGATTAACAGGTCACCGGACTGGGTCTGAGAATTGCTGACAATTACCTTGTCTGTGCTTGTTGCACTACAGTCTAATGGCATCATTTAACATGCACTTTTCCTCCAACACCCCAGCTGGTGACACCCTATAAAAGCTTGATTGATAGATATGGGTGTGTATACACGCACTGGAAAAGAGCTCATCACTGAGTAGCCAAACAATCTTCTCGCACCACTTTCTCTGCCCCCCCTCTCCAACCAGGACAGTATAATCAGGTCTATAGAAAGACTATTTGCTCAGGGTTCTTTAAAAACCTCATTATCACGCTTTCAACCTGTTCAAACAATGAATCAGTGGCAGATAAATTTGGAGCCGGTTTATAGAATATCTCTGTCTCCCACCCCTCTTCTCTCCTTTGGAAATGAACCCTTCTCTGGTGTAACCCCGTTTCCAACTTCAAATTAAAGGCCCTTTTCCCTTCCTCTCCTCTCCCCTCTATTCTGTGTTAATAAATCAGCACGGAATCGGGGTCCGCTGTATGACTGTAGCCTGTGTTTTCCCCCCAGACAACAATTATGGAGAGAAACATCTGAATCAACACAGGCTCGTTTCCCTAAAGAACTGACGGTCCTGCCACTGGAGCTGGTTTACATTATTTGACGCCACTATTTTGGTTGTCATTGGGAGGGAGGGGTGTTTCCCCCCCTAGAAATCCATAATTATAGTCATTTACCGAATTGCAGCAGAAACGTCCCAGCGAAGGGGGGAAGCTGCGCTCGGGGCTTGCCAAAGTCTCACGGATCCTGCTCTCCCCTTCGCCTCCTCCCCCAGCACTTCTCCTTCCAATGGCTAATTTGGCTCCAACCTTCCTCGGGCTGGTGGGAAATAAACTTTTCGGTTCCAGCGGGAGGCTGCCGCCCCCGATGCCTCGGTATGGAGGGGAAGGGGCGCTGTCGGCACGAAGCAGAGAAGCAGGGCGGGGCAGGGTCGCTTTATCCCCTCGGGCGATCGGGCCCTGAGTGAGGACAGCACCGCAGGGTGCGTGAGGGGTAGGTAGGACACTGGGGCAGTGAGCCTGGGGGAGGCCAGGGGAGCGGAGCAGAGCTGACCAAAGCGGTGAGCTGGCCACGCGATGCCGCGCTCTGAAGCCATGGAAGGGTGACTGGGCCAAAGGGGCAATTCATCTCCTCTCCATCCCCCATCCTCTCCCCGCCCAAACCTCTGCGTGTCCCGCCCCACCCACGTTCAGCCGCTGCTTGCAGGTCTCCGGGTGGGAGGCGCTGTAGAGCAGGGGAAGAGCGAGTCGGCTCCCTCCCAGGAGGGAGTTAGTTGGCGTGCACCGCGTCCGGGAAAAGTACTGCGCGTTGCCAGGGGCCTCGGCGGGCGTCGTTTTCAGATCGACTTCGGTGCTGGCTCGACGGACAGATCCGGCCACGCAGGTCCCAGGAGTGAAGGCGGTTGAAGAGTAGGTGTCAGAAGAGAGCTGGGGGCGGGGGAGGTAGCGTATTCCCCAGGGACTCACCTGGTGAAAAAGCTGCAGTGTTTCCTTGCAGGCACCTTACCTTGCGGGGCTTGGAGCCTGGAAAAGCAGGGCCATTTTAGCCTTCCTGGGTACCAGCCATGATGAAAAGAAGGAGCTTGGGGAACCTCCCCGAGGGATATTTCATGTTAAAGGGTGCGACTCCCCCGAGCGTTCAGGAGTCGTTCCCAATTAAGTCGGTGTAAATGTTCCTTTTACTTCTCTTTCATTTAAATCACTGGGGGGGGGGGAGGGATGCTTTATGGTCGGACCAAAGAAACTCCGGCTCTCATCTCTGCGATCATTATTTCGGTCCTGGGGTATAGACCTAAGCTGCTTTAAGGGGAGCTCCCCTGTTGAGATCAAAGAGCAAATGATTCTGATTGTCCCTGAAGAAGCTCTTGACATAATGAGCGCCGCAGAGCGAAGGGCTGGGCCTCTCTAAACGGGGGATACACGCACCGGCAGTCCGGCTCCTGCTCAGGGAGGCATTTCATTCATTTTTTGCCTCTCTGCAAATCGCCTTCCCTCCCCCGCCCCCAAATATTGAAGCAGCCCTTGCCAAGGACGGGAGGACACAATAAGAAGCCACAGACAAACCTTTGCATTTGGAAGTTCAAATAATCCCAATTAGCTGCATCCCTAGGAAGTGAGGGCGGGGGGAGGCGGACAATCTCCTAGTGGAGTGGCCGTGAGAACTTCCCAGGTTATATATTTTATAGGGATCTTCCTGGGAGCCCCCCAAATCATGAAACTCCTTCGCGTTCCGTTTCTTTTCTAAGAAGAGAATCTCTATATCCCCCGAATCAGCTGCTGCTTTTCCTGGATGAACGGAGTTTAAGGCCACAAAGGCCCCTCGTATCATTTCGTCTGGACTCCTCCTCCGCATGGGCCAGAGAAGTTCACCTAAGAAGCTGGGTCTAGAGCCCAGTCGCTGGTGGCGGAACCACCCCGGCCAATGGCTCGGCTGTGGGCGAATGAAGGGACCCAGCAGCGGTGAACAGAGCGAGGGGACACAGCAAGGGAATCAGGCTTCCCTAGGGGGAAAAGGTGACTTACACCGGGGAGCGGGGCGGGTCTGTTTCTTCTCCGGCCCCCTGCGTGTAAGAAGCGGTGCCAGCAACGCTGGGTGGATGGGAGCTGTCGCGGTGACCTTTCCGGCCCGAGCATTTGCTGCAGGTGAAGAGTGACGTGCAATACCAGAGAGGAGAGGGAGTCAGACTGCAAGAAACTTTGATCTGCAGTTGCAATAGTTACCTTGGCGGGGTGTGTGTGTGTGTGTGTGTGCGCGCGCGCGCGTTAAACACAAACAGAATTTAAGATGATCACAAGAGATGGCAAATGCATATGAAAGTCCACGGTAGGGGAGCCTATTTCGCCAGGGGCTGGAGGAATTTGCACACGAGCCAGTCCTGGTCGCCTTTGCAAGTGAGTGGTTGCCAACGGGGAAAGGTTGGCAGGATCGAGCCCCAGTGTGGCGCTCCGCTGATATCCCAGAGGAGGCTGAGGGGCACAGAGTCGATTTCCTTGCACCTACATTCTAACAGCTAGTTTTTAAAAAACAAAGTAAATGCTCCGCTCTGAGCCAAATCTAGCTTCCCTTGTAGCCAATGTGACTCCAGCTGGAGAAGGATCGGGCCCATTGGCGTTTGTAGATGAAATTTATCAGAGAGCGAGAGAGAGAAAATAATTCAACCGCTTTAATGTGCTGAATAAAGAAACCTACGTGCTGCCCTTAACGACAAAACGGAACGTTTCTAAAATAGGATGGCAGTACTGCAAATAAACACAGATTATTGTGAAAAATGTAGGCATGCATTATACAGGTAACATAGAGAAAGCAACCACGATCTCTCTTGACTGGCTACTTCTCACTTCTGTCTCGCTTTCGTTCTTTATATGGTCTTTGTTAAGAACCCGCATCGTGCTCGGGGCTGTACGAAAATACACGAAGAGTTCCTGAGCCAAATAGTTCACAGTGTACTACCTCTTCCCCCTCAACTCACACGCACACTTTCGGCAGAACATTACAGACCAATACTAACCTACATCTTTCCCGGAGCTTCCCTAACTTTTTACTTACTTAGCTGACGATCCTTCATCATATTCCCTGTGTCCGAGTGGTTCACGTTTTCACTTTTTGTCACACTGCAACCTTGAAGTGACCTTCCAGCCATGAGTTTTAAAACAAACAAACAAAAAGTCTGCTTGGTATTTTTAGCAAAGAGTTGACTTACTGTTATTTGGCAAGTAAAAGTTGTCTTGTTCTTATAAAGGGATTGGTCTAAAAATATGGCCATTACGTTTTCAATAGTCTTCATCTTTTTTCATTCATTTTTTTCATAGCACTACAGAACAAAATCTAACAGCACACTAAAGAATAGGCATGGTTCGTATATTATTGAACGCCTTCAAAGAGTCAAAAATGTTATGTCAGAGAAGCGGTGAATATGACACCAGAAGAAACCACTCTGTGATAGGTTGAGTTCCAAACATCCCATCACGGTACATATCACACCCAGAGCACCAATATGCCAAGTAGAATAACTCCGATTGTCTAGATTATGAATGAGATCATAGAGGAGTTTATCTAGGAAGAGCTCATACTTGCAGTCCGCAAGAAGGCACTTTCTTCCTTGGGTCTGAAAGCAACTTGCTGATCTAACGACAGAACAATAGTCATATTTGTATTCTTTCTGCACCCTCCGCTGTCCGGCCTTAGGTGGAAAGTCAGGACTTTATGGATTCTGTGTACACGGCAAAAGCGCAAAAAAAGGTTGGGCACACAACGTTAAAGCTCTGAATGAAACCCCACGAAAGCAAGGAAATTCTGACACTTCTTACTTCTTTGGTTTTTAGATGGTCAAATACATTAGATCACCCACCGTTTCCAGCTCATTCAGTGTCTGACAACTAAATTTCACACTATATCTAAATGATCTGTGCAGTGTGAGGTCACCTATCGAATGTAACTGACATTATTTAGAACTGCAACCTTCAATTTATGTTGGCTTTTTATATGCCAAAAGAGAGACAGGCAGCCCGAGAACGCCATTAAGAATTAGCATGACTTGGTCCCTTGATTCCTATTGGCTTAGCACGGGATTCTTTAGAACGTTTCCGAGATTGTTATTACTCTATTGTTCTATCACAGCTGATCCCGAGCCAGGCTTTGGGAAAGGGCTAATGATGCGTAGGCATTACATTTTAAATCAGAATAAAAGTCGCCTGCTTTTCCAATCCAGTAGCAGAAGCGCGTTTGAAGACCAGGCAGTTCTGATTGTAATTTAGAACTAGCCGAACGGAAGTCTTTCCAGAGTTAACATTCACCAACGAGATGTTGAAACGAAGGGTGTGAGGAGTGCTTTCGGACTGAGATTTTCGCCAAATAGTTGCCCTGGGCACATTTTAGGGCCAGGTTTTAAACTCCTGAAGGAGGTTTACGCGCACGCCAGTGACTAATTAAAAAACACATTCAGGGTCCGGCTTAAACCAACAAAAGCCAGGAAATTCAGATTTAGGACTAACGCTGAATCCTTGCCTTTCCACATTGTTCATCGGGCTTCTGTATGCACACATCCGCTGCTGAACCTAAACAGTCAGTGACAAGTGGCAACCTTTTCAGTTTAGCATTTCCTTGCTTTTTGACCGTTTAATTCCACCCTTTACTAGGCAGACCTTTATTTTTTTTTATCTGACGTGTTATTTTCCTAAGGGTTGACCTATGTCATGAAATGGCTTCAAGACTCGACACCAACTTCCCAAAGCAGGGTCACCGAGGAGTGGCCACTCTCCAAATTTTTCTATATTCCCCCTAAATTCTTGAGGCGTTTGACCTCATTTGCAAGTAATCGCTTGACCAACATCATTTGTGAACAAGACCTTTAAAGTTTTATGCTCCAGTGAAAAAATAAAAGCATCCAAGAGACGATAACCTCCGCTATGACTAATTAGTGGGCACAGAAGAGAGAAATCTCTCGAGTGCCACGTATCAGCCCCCTCGGAAAGTTTTCTTTTACCAGTAAGGCTCATAACACCTGAAACCCAGCACAAAAGAGACCCGTGGACACGGACGCTTGTCCAATAAAAGATAAAGATTCGTTTTAATTCCTCAGCTTCCCTCCCATTTCGAAGTTATTCTCTTTGTCCCGGTGAAAAAGCCAACAGGGCTTTACAATAAAGTACGGAACCGTGGGGTGGGGTGGGGTGGGGTGGGGGAGGGGGAGGGGGAGGGTTGAAACGTGTCGGGTATTTGTGGAAAAGGGCGCTTTTGAAAACATCAAAGCGGAAAGGCGTGATGGGATGGACACCACCTTCCAATGCATTTACACGGCTGGTGACAAAAACCCAGGCCATGCAGTGAATGCATAATTACCCCCAGCCGAAAATTGCTTATCTAATTTGATATTTGGTGCTCCACCGAAGGTACCCTTCGTAAATAATATACAAAGTAAGAAACCTAATCCAGCAGGCTAGAATGTTTAATTCATCATTATGCGAGCTAATTGGAAGGTGATTATATGGTAATTGCTCATTAGTGGTGTATATTTATCGCTGTACCTTATGTCAAGGCCATGGGAATTGTGTAGAGTCTGTTCTCTCATTTCAAGGATCAGTTTCACAAGCAGGCGCGAAGCAGGCTAGATCAAGTTCTTCCTGACGTCAGGTCCAGCCAAGTGCAATGGAGCCCTGGACTATAAAGACCAGCCGGGCTCCCCTGGATGGGAAGGGTTAGAGTTAGGGGCGCGGTTGCGATTGGGGGAAGGAGTCAGGGCGCACCGGTCCAAAGGCCAACTTTGCATGGCCCGGGTGGAGTCTAAGTGCTGGCGGGGGGCAAAAGGCCTGTATCTACGGGAGAGCGGGGAGCAGGGGAGCAAATCAGGGGTTTGTCCCGCTGGAGAGAAAGAAAAGGGGCAGAAGAGGAAAGGGACATTTGAAATGACCAGCCTAGGGGATGGGGAAGGGTGTTAATGGGCTTCTTCATCCCCTGCCGGCTGCGAATAGCATCGCGGCTGTCTGAAGACGGGAGTGACAGGAATATAGTTTGCTGCTGGATGGAGGAGTGGGGGTTGAAATAGTGTGTGTGTGTGTGTGTGTGTGTGTGTGCAAGGAAGAGAGATGATGTACAAAGTAATTGTCAAGACTGAAGGTATATAAGAGCCTAGCTGATTTTCAGAACCTTTTTCAGCCTTCCTTAGACGTGGGTTCCCCTATTTCTTGTTGCTTTAAAGCTACCCTTGAAAGAATAAGAAGAAAAAAAAACCCAAGACCAAACTAAATCTCGCGCTGACTTGGACGGGGGCTGGAGGGTCTTTGCCTTTCTCTTAGGAGCGCGGGCGGACCCCGAGGCGTTGGGAGCCGCCCGGGTTTCTAACGGCGCCGGTGCTAGTGCGATCCTCACTCTCCTCGGCTGTGCACACGAGAAGCGGCATTGGGCGGGTTCGGTTTAGCTGGAGCCGGGGGAGAAGGAAGGAGCCGCGTGCGAGCGCGGATTGAATTCAGAGCCGGTGTAAATAACACCGGCCCCTTTCCACCTTCTCCTCCACCCCGGGGGTTAGGATTTTCCAAGGAAGTCGACCACGGCGGCACGAGGCTGGAGGCCTTGGAAAGAGGCTCCCGCGGGGAGGGAAGAAAGCGCCGGGGAGGGGGGCCCCCGAAATCCCCACCCAGGGCAGCGGCCCGCGTGGGGAGCGGGTGAACTCTTCCCACGCCAGGGGGCCCGCCCAGGCTCGCTCGCTTCTGACCTCTCCTCTCCCCGGAGGCGAGCACGACAAAGGGCCAATTAACCAAAAAAACAAAAGCGAGCGAGAGGAGCGGCTGATGAATCGCCCCTTTCGCTTTCGAGTGCGCCGGGGGCCGGGGTTTCCTGGCGGAGCGGGTCCCGCCAGGGGAAGGGATCGCAAGGGGCGAGGGGTCAGGAGGTTCTTTAAACTCCCACTTCCCGCTCGCAGCGGGGACTGTTTGGGGAAGCAGATCAAGGGAGAGATTCGCGCTCAGTGGCTCTGAAACGCTGGTGCGCAGGGGGGTGGGAAAGATCCCGCTTCTCAGGGAATCGGATCTGGAGGGACCTGCCATTTCTTGGGCATTTCCCACTGGCCAGCCGGGGACCTTGGGCTAATTTCCGCGAAGAGACAAGGCTGTCCATCACTGGGGGCGGAGGGGGGAGGGGAGGGTGACCAGGTGACCCGATTGTATAGGGACAGTCCCAATTTGGGGTCTTTTTCTTATATAGGCGCCTATTAGCCCCCTTCCCTGCGTCCCGGTGGTTCAGACTTGCTGTCTGCTCACCTTGGGGGCAAGGGGGGGGGGGGTAAACCGCGCTTAAACGAAACGCAAAACGCAACTGCAGCTTCCAAGGCGGCAGCTTCCCCCTTGCGCAGCGCCCTGGGCAGATCCGCCGCCCGCCGCGGGCAGGGGTGAGTGGCCACGGGGAAAACACGCACAGGTCATCCGAACCGAGGTGGGCTCCCAGTGCAGGCCAGGCCCGGGGGTTGTTCTAAGGGAGCAGTCGGGGTTCAACGAAAAACCAGGGGCCGGATTCTGAGCGCAGTGACGGCGGTACAACTGTGATCCCGGCGAAGAGGACCAAGAGTGACTCCGGAGTCACACTGGCGCAACTGAGACCTGCATGTGACCCAAACGGCCCCGAAAACCTCTGCTTTGGGCAGCTTGCCCGGTACTTTCACATTCCCGCCGCAAACTCTCTCTCTGAGCTCTTTCCAAGAACCGGAGAACTCCAGGTCGTGGCACGGACCCATGGCCACGGCCGGAGTTTCGGGTCTGGAGCAGCAGGGACGAGGTTTGCAGAAATGCGGGTAGTCATCTCGACGGGCTGCAAAACCCACAAACCCCCGCCGCGCCCGGCTCCCCTGCGAAGTGAACTGGCCTCACACGCACCAGGTTCGCTTCCTGGGCGCGGGAAGTTTTCCCCGGGGCCTGGATCGACACGCGCCCAGGCGAGAAGGGATCGCGGGGTGTGGGGGGGGACATGCCCGGCTCGCTCTGTGGTCGAGGACCATCTCGGTGGATGACCCGAAATAATCCCAAGCCGATCTATTTCCACCCCACCCAGCCACACCTGGGCCAAATCACCGCCCGCGCCCCGAAACAACCTTCCCTGTGGCTGTTTGGAAATACGTTTGCTCTAGACTTTGGCAGATATGGGATTCAAGGGCTTTTGCCCCCCTAAAGCCCAGGGCTAAACACAGAACAAATGTTCCGCTTGAACCGATCTGGGAAGCCGTAAAAAAACAAAAGCCTCTGGAGTTTCTGTTTCACCAACACGCTCCCCTACCCGCCGCCATTTCATATCAAATCTATATTTTAAAAGCCCGATCGGACAGCATCTCACAGATATTGATATTGCAGTGTTGCCTGGCACCCAGCGTCCGCGTTAGCCTCGCTAATCCTGCCACTTTAAATAGATGAATTAATAAAGCAAATGAGGGTCTAATAAGCTGACTGTCCTGCCTATTGAGGCAGGGGGAGAGAGACTAGAAAGTGCGCCAAATTTGTTTGCAGTGGATCAAGGCTAGCCGCCTTTGCTTCACTTTCTTTATCTTAATTCCGACTTGAAAAGATATAATTATCTAGTTTGAACAGAGCTGCTATCGAATCCTTCTCTAGGCGGGGAAGGGGAAAGCTGGAGTGGGTCGCACTGTTCTGAGCCGCTCCGTGCTGCCTGAGATAGGGAATAATGAAGTTGTGGAGTCCTGAGATACAAAGGGCATTAACCTCATTAGCATGAAACCTTTTCTTCCAACCATTGTGGGACCCTTTCAGACTCCTAATCCCCCTATTTTCAAAGCTTGGTTTGTAATAAAGCTTTTAGGGTTTTTTTTTTTCAAAGCTAATGGCATTCTCTGAAGATTTTATTGCTGTTACGTTACACAGGACGCTTAATTTCTCTCTCTCTCTCTCTCTTTCCTTGCGGTGGAAAAAAAAAAGTCTATCGCTCCTGCAGAAATAAGCCTTTTATCAAGATGGGAACCAATTTATAGAAAGGCCCAAGTCTGCTGTTTAACTGCGGGCTGCTGAATGTTTGCACATTGGCGTGGGTTCGCAGATGAACTCAAGCGAAGTGGAGGTGACAAACGCGCCCGGATCCTCACAACCAGCTGTTTAGGGGGGAAACGTAGCGAGAAGTTGACTTGGGGAACAGCTCCCCTAAATAATGATCTTGGGTTAGATATAGGGAACTGCACTGCGACACGCCTCTCACCCTGTCTGGGCCTCTAATACTTGTAGCTCCCTCAATGGAAAGTCACCGTTACTGAATAAAGAGCAGCGATATTTTAAAAATAATAAGAGCGGACTTTTTTTAAAAAAAATGACGTAGTACCCTATAGGGCCAACACGTGCATGGAATGTCTAATCTTAAATTTTCAAGGCAGGATGTTTAACAAAGCTCGTATTTTCGCGATGCATTGTAACTTCGCCTTATCACAGTGTAAAGGGTAGTCAGATTGTCCTAAATTATGTCCAACTAGCCCCCCTGGACCCACGGATTAAGAGATTAAAGGAGACCACTGGGCAATGCCTCCTCTTTCCCCTTCATATTCCTGGTATGATAATTGCCTAAACTGATTTGCACTTTCACAAAAGCTTGCAGGATTCTTTGTAGCTCGAACAGAACAGACGAGGTTTCTCTATCAATGGAAATAAAACTGATTAATGCAGTCTATCAAGCTAAGGAGCAAATGAAGCATGAAAAAACAACTGTGTACCCCCAGAAAACCAACTAGTTTCCTCAAGGATTGGTTGCAACTCCCCCTCCCCCATGCGTCCCCCAACACACACATTTTAATGGTCGAGTTTTAACGTTTTCCCCAGAATCGCTCCCCCCGACAAACATACAACTCGCCAAATGGTCACTATACACAGCTCTCCTGTCCTATCTTCAAAATTAAAAAAAATTAACTTCTTTTTTAAAAAAATCAGAAATCCTGAAAAAAAAATAGCGGATTCTCCTATGTTGGCTGCAACTGGCTGATTTTTTTATCTATTGCCCTTTCTGTAGTAGAAAAAAAGTAATTCTGATCTCTGGGATATTTTTTTTTAACGTTCTATTTATAAGCGACTGAATTAATGAATAAAAGGCCAATCAGTGCACCGCGTAAAATGATCAATGGTTCATTGGTGCCGAAAATGACATGAATATTTGGGGTGTGAAGTTACTACAACAACAAAAAATAAATAAAAAGCGGGGAAAACGAACTTGCAAGGTTCAAAAAACGTGGAAAAAATATCGCTTCAAAATGTAGGGCATATGGATAAATCTTTATTGACAAAATATTGACAATGACATACTTCTTGGAAGTATATAGTGTGTTAGAATTCTAACAAATTAAACACAAAACACAAAAATATTTACATTCTGGTATAGAGGACATTAAGGAAACATTTGTCACTTTTTTTTTAGTAGCTCTATAATCTTGGAATATTATAAGCTCAGTGCTTGAAACTTGCCTCCAATGCATACGGCCATTTAGAATCCATCCTTTATACAAAGTCCTTTCAATGGCTACCGCCAGATTTGGAAGTTTTATCAATTTGGGACCCTATCCTCAAATGTGGCCATTGGACTTAAACGAAAAAATTAAGCTTCATCATGGGACTATTATATTTTAAATGGGGGTTTTTTTTCTGCAGCAAAAGTCAAAACCATCCCCACCCCGTCCCACCGTGTTGTCCATATGGGAGGAACACTATGGTTACTGCTACTTCATTTAGCTTTCACAATCACTTTGACGCCAGAAGTTATCATAAACTGTTTACAGACGGCACATTTCTGGTAATATAAAATTAAAAAGCACACCGAACCTGTCTCAAAGGGAAAACAAATGACAATCCATTTTCTGTCTTTAGGAACTGGTTTTTGCCCACACGGCTTGTTCACATGCAATTCAAGTTTCTGAAACTGGTGTGGTTCTGGGCCGGGTATGGAATTCGCTTTTAAAGACCGGACAAACCCTGAAGTGCAATAGGTCCTCTTAGGGTTGTTGTTTTTTTTCTCGTGATTTTGTTTTTAAAAGTGGACTGTGAGAAACGGAATACCTGTCAATCATCTTGTCTCGGTGGTTTGGCTTTGATTGACAGATCCCCCTTTGCCAGCCTGGTGCCAACAGTGCCACAGTTTGGATCTTTCGCTCGCTCGCTCTCAGCTGCTTCCTAGACGAGAATTGCATTTTGATGGAGCCTTTATGTATCTTCCCTGCAACGCCACTTTCTTGTGTGAGATCCTTCGAACACTTTTTTGTTTAGTTGGCTGAAAGTCCAAGTGCCGGTTTTTAATCGTCTGAAGTGACGTCTATTTCTTCTGGGCTGGCTTGTTTCGTGGCGATTCTCCACCGGTTAATGTGATGAGTCCCTTTTTTCTTCTGTTGTGAGTCTGAACCTTCCTCTTCCAACTTCTGCCGCTTGAACTTTGTCCTTCTGTTCTGAAACCATACTTTTACCTGCGGATGGGAAACAAAGTTGGGGATTACTTGGCTGGGTTCACTTGAACACTCCAGAAAATGGAGGAGGTCATTACACTGGTTCCCTTTGAAGATTTCTGCCCCCCTTATGGAATTTTGTAGGGGGGGGGCGAAATCTAGATCTATTTTCTCCAGGGGTTGAAGAAATCTATTTGGAAGGGGCTCCGGAACTCGGCGTCTGCAGGTGTGTGAATATATACAGCGCACGTGGGTCTACATAGAGACATTGGCGGTGTGGTGCACACAGTTTGCCTGTGTCTATATAGGGTGATATATAAAGAGAAAGTGTGTCCGTCTACACACACACACACACACACACACACACGATCTATGACTACATGCACGTATATAGACCCCCCCACACACACACGTATACTCTCTCTGAACGCACATACGCTCTGTATAATACGCATGAGTTTTCCACACATCGCGTTACACATGAAGTATCTAATTTGGGGAAACAACTAATACATTCTACAACCAATTGCACATAATCTTTCAAAAGACCCAACTATTCAAGTCAGAATACAAACCAATCTTCTCAGCTTCTATTTTGACCTGCACCCATTTTAAGTGTGTAGTAGTATTCAACGTCTAGGAAGCGATCCCTTAAACTGCGATGCATGTATTTAATGTAGGCCCCTTGGAATAGTGTCTTGGATAGATCGGTTTCATCGTATTTGGGAGGGGGAGGGGCTGAACTTTTATTACAGTATCGACTGTTCTTTAACCTTCTGCACCAGCTGACCCTCGGGGCAACGATTCTGACAGTGAAACTGTTCACACTCCCGTGAAAATGATCGTAATTAAAAAGAAGAAATGGCGATCCTTTAAAAATCTCACTAGGGCCTTTACTTTCCCAGGGGAGCAGCATTATAGAGGCGTCTCCTTGAGAACATTTTTTCCCTCCCCCCCCCCCCCCCCCCCCCCAGCGCCACAAAAAAAGCCCTAGGAAACATTACGATAGAAGCATTAAACCCGAAGCATTTTACATAGCGGTTGTTTGTGCCAGTCGTGGCGTCTAGAAGCGATCGTACTAAAGCGAACCCTTCAAGTGCCGTCAAAAAACGCCCCACTGAAATTTGTTCAAAGTCGAATAAATCTGACTCAAATGTAGACCAGATTACTTGAGTCGGCTCATTCCAGATAATATTGATCCAGAAGTTTATCTCGAGAGCTGGCCACGCTCCTTGGAGTGGCCAAAGGTAAACACGGGTGGGTTTTGTTTTTAAAGCAGTTCAGACTCTGGTTCTGTCTGAAAGTGCCTGATAAAGGCCCCAGCAAGGCGGCTGGGTGGGGCGGGGGGAGGAAGGGGCTGGAGCATTTCAATAAACTGGGTTAACCCGCTTCGCTGGCTCTTCAGAACAGAGCTACTACCATGCCGGGCACACATCTCTGCAGCATTTTCATATTCTCCAAAAGTCTCCCATTAAAAAGCTGAGCGGGGAACAAGGGGTGAGTTTAATTTGCTTTTAGTTTGCTAATTGAAGGGGAGGACGGTTCATTTCTGCCCGCTGATCTCCAAAAGGGAGCTCGTTTGTAGGGAACGAGGGGGTTGACATCTGGACAAAAGACCCCAACCAGCTTCGGAATCAAGCAGGACAAAGACCACCTTAAATACAGCTTTCCAGTGGAAATAAGCCCGTGACCGGCCCCTTGTTCGGAGAACCTCATAAAAGTGGCGATCCCTTTTTCTTGTTTTGTTAGGGAGACATTTTAAAACAAAAGCGACAACCTCTTTATTGCTTTCCCCCGAAAACGGGGGGGGGGGGGGGAAAGTGTTACAACTTAATCCGCACAGAGAGCGTTACTGTTTACTGGGAACTTTGAACTAGGCTGCCATTGGAGATGGGGGTTTTTCCCCCTTAAATACAGTGCCACGTATTGTGGGAGAGACAACCCCCTCCGAAACTCCTCACCCCCCACCCCCGAAAACCAACAACTCTCGTATGACACTAACAAACCCGCGTGAAACATACGAGACCTGAGCAGCAGAGTTCAAAAGAGACTAAAAATCTAGATCTAAATAACCCATCTGGCTTTAAACACACGCCTCAGCCAGTTCACATGCCTCCCAAATACGAAATGGCTCATCCACACCATAAACTCTTACGGCTGGATCGTTATGAAGCCTCTGAAGTCGAATTAGCCCTGCACATGCTTCAAGAAACCAGTACGATCCGTCTTGACAATTCTCAAATAATTCAATTATTCCAATCTGTTTCCTTCCAACATCTTTGATGCAAGCCCAAATCGTTCAGCCTGACTGAAACAATCTGTCTGTGGTGTCATCGGAGACTGCTTGCTTTGCACACACACAACGCAAGAGTGAGTTGTAATTGTCACTTGAAATATACAGATCAGCTAAACAAAAAAAAAAATCCCACGTTAAAATGCTGGACCTCAGCCAGCCGACACAGAGAGATATAATTAAAGTCATTCTGGTTAGTAACAGGCCTGTTTAATTTTTATCTTCATGTCTCCGCTAGTTATATATCCCGAGTTTGCAGGATCTCTATACGGGGATTTAGTGATAGAAAATTCGCCTTATAAACTATGACTCGCTCCTTAAAACAAACCGGTTTCTACCCCCAAATGTTCCTGAAATCAGCAGGAAAAAAACCCATAACATTGACCAAGAAGTTGTCCTTTGAAAATGCAAAACAAAATGTGCAATATTAACAGTGATGTGGCAATTCATCTATCATCTGAATGTATGAAATATACAGCGATCATTTAGAACGGAACGACCACAGGTAACCCACAAGGCAAAAATAACTATGGTTTACTTTGGACATTATTCATAATAATAATTGTGACCCTTGTATTTTTTAACTGGGGCGGATTATTTTAATAAATAGGACGTTTTTTTAAAAACCAAACTGAGTTACCCATACACCCCCCCCCCCCGTATTTATAGTAGATCTGAATCCCTGCCTTTGCAGAACAGTTGTCTCTCTTTTACTCTGCACCGCGGAGTTCGCCAGCGTGTTTTTTAAGTCACATAATTCGACCCACCATTCCGGCCCCAGAAACTTCCTGCCCGCGTCCTCACCTGAGTTTCCGTGAGGCTGAGGCTATGCGCCAATTGTTTCCTTTCTGCTCCTACGACATAGTGATTCTTCTCAAAGGCGTGTTCCAGTCTCAGTAACTGGGATGGCGAGAAAGCGGTACGAATCCGTTTGGGTTTCCTGGCCAGTGCATTGTGCAAGAGGAAGCTCTCCGGGCTGGTTTCATTCCCTGGACAGCCGAGCAGAACAGAGATTAGCAACACACCTTTCCACAAACACGCGCCATTCGGATTATTTAGCCCTAGCGATACTTTCTCACTGTTATCCGGTGGGAGAAATTCTTACTCGTTTTTTTTAAAAACCGCCTTTATAGATTGTTTTCCTACCCTGCAGAAAAAAGGCGAGACTCCAGATGAGCACGAGAAATGAATCAATTAAATAAAAATCCATCTTTATGGGCGTATTAAAAACTAATGGATGGAGAGACTACCGCTGTCAAAACCAGGTTGCTTATTTATTGTAGCAGCAGTTAGGAATTCACAATCGGGTGCAGATTAAACCGATGGGTTATATTTTAAATCTAATAAGCAAGGCAAACTAGTCACAATTCGAGCTCTCCAGTTATTCCGATATTATATATTCCGCAGATGCGCAAGGGAGTGTTTGGTGAACTCTAGGCAGAATTGGACTGTTTAGAGACAGCCCCAGATTCTTCAGATCTGACCCTGGTTGACCCTCCGAAAACTACATACTGGAGACTTGTGGTTATTTCCCCCAGTTTTTTTATTTTAAACGGTATCTTTTAAATAGTGACACCCCGTTTATAAGCCGGCACTACAGAATACGTGGACTGCTAATACCAGCGAGGCGCTGGGATTGCCCTGAAATCTCTAGTTATCAGCCCCTTGCGACGGCAGGAGCAGGACTAAACTATTTTCATCGAAATAAACTCAGGCACAAACTTGCGAGAGCGTCAATCGGAAGCCGCGTTTTGCGGGCTGGGAAGGGCCGGTCGGTTGGTTTGTTTCCCTAGGACGGATCGCCATTTTCCACCACTCGGGATCGTTTCTTGCAAGGTTACAAAACCAACGAAAAACCGGCTCGGTGCTGTTCGGTTTTCTTCAAAGCTCGCCCTCCGAGGAGGACGCGATTTCAACCGGTCTGTGGCATAACACTGGGACATTTCCGCCCGCTCTTTACCAATGTGCTGCTAACTGGGACAAATCGCTCGGTCAGCGAAACCTGTAATTTTGTTCTGAGAGGCTCTAATCCGTTTTGAACCACGTCTCCCTGTCTCGAGCGAGACTCTCGCTCTCTGCAGAGGGACCTCGAGGGTTGCGTTTTGCAGGAGGAAAAAAAAAACCCACCAGGCTGCCGCTTTCCGAATAAATAACATCGATTTATTTAAAAGCGACTCGAGCTAGTGAACCTCAACACCACGCACAAGTGAATGGGACGTGGTGGAAAAGAAACCTGATCCTTCTTGGGGGGGAAACAAAGCTGTTAGCAAAGGGTTAAATTAACTGGGGCAAAGGGGGATTTGTTTATTGATTGCGAGCCGCGAGTTTATTTCCTCTCAACTAGTTATTAGTCATTTGGCAACTTTAAGGAACTCTGTGAAATTCACCTCCCCACCCCTCAAAATTTGCTCGCTCTTTCTCATCTGCGTTCGTTTTCTTTTAAGACAAGAGCCGCTCATTTCGGTTTATTGTTCTTATTATTTTGCAGCTGTAAACAACAGGGAGTCAGGGAATATTTTGGTTAAAGAAAACGGAAACTCTTCCTCGCGCCGGCTCTGCTTTGGCTGAGCTGACCTGGCTTGTCAAGGGAGAAATATAACGAAAATAAGACCAGGTCTATTCCGTGTCTCAAACGCCGTTTGCTGTTCTCCGCGGCCCTGGTTGCTCGGATGTGCCTGGCAGGCCAAGATCCGGAGCGGGGCTGCCCTTGAGACGGGCCCTTTGAAGACTTGCGACAGTTTTTGAGCGGCGATTTTTTTTTAAGGAAGCCCCAACTTTTCGAAACGATCTTTCAACCCCCCCCTTCCTCAGCCTGTCCCCCCCTCCCCTCCAGCACACCCCGCTCCCGCCGACAGCTTCTCCGGCTCCATCGCGGGGCGAAGAAACAGGAGAACAACTTCCCCCAACGCCAGCCGGACCTGCGCCGGGTTTGGTGACTTGAGCAGCGCTCTGCTCCACTCTCCCCTTCTTCGCCTTTGCACGGGCGTCCTCCGCGGCCCAGAGGCGAAGAAGCCGTCAAGTTCACTCCCACGCTTTCCAGCTCCCCCCACAGCTCCCGCCCCACCAGGCCCCGGGTGCGGGGACAGGCTGGATCCGGCGCCGGGGATGCGGGGGGGGGGGGGCAAAGGAAGCGACGCGGCACGTACCTTGGAACCGGTGGCCCAGATACCGGTATCTGTGTATTAGCCAGGGGTAGAAAGTGGAAGGGTCCCTTTGCTGCGAGGCAAACAGCGGGTGCGGGGAGTGGGAGGACGGCAGGGGGTGGGCGGCCAAGGCGTGGGGAGGCGGGACGGGATGCACCGGGACCGCCGGGTTCGGCGGGTGGGAGACGGCCTCGGCAAAGACCAAGTCCGGGTTGGAGTAGACCCCTCTGCCGGGGGCGTGGAAGCCGTTGAGGAAAGGGTTCATCGGGCTGGAGTTGGCATAGCTGAGCGCCGCCGGCCGGATCGGCTCCTCGGAGCGGGACGCGGGCAAGGGGCTGTCCTTGGCCACCAGCGACTCGATGGTGAAGCACCGCTTGGGCGCGGGCTGGAACATGCTGCGGCGGCGGGAGGCCCCCGGCCAACGCTCTGCGGGTCTCTGGTGTGCGAGGAGCGGGCTCCGAAGTCCGCCCGGAGCCGGGGAAGTTCGCAGCGGGGAGTGACTTCAGGAGGGCTAGATACACACATAAATAGACAGGGGCCGGCGGAGAGGAGGCGGCGGCACCCAAAAGGGAGAGAGACACACACAGACACACACACAGCCCAAAAAAAGTTGCCGAGAGAAGTTTCCCTCCTGCGGAAGGCGGCTCCACTACGTCCAAAAACAATCCATGGAGGCGATCGGTCCCTTCACGAGCTGTGCAAACGATTTGTTAGTTCATGAGCCTAATTAGTGCGGGGATCACATAAACAGCTTCCTCTGAAGCCCGGTAAATGGCTCGATGATTGGTCGCTATTACTCGCCTGGAGGTTGAAAGGGGGGAGACTCTTTAAAGTGCGTCAGAGGGGAGGCGAGCTCCGGCGGCTGGGATCCTGGAGGGCTGGATCCAGGGCCCGGAACGGAGTGTGTCTCTCTCCACAGCGCTGCTGTCCCAGCCGGGCTCCTCTGGCCTCTCCAGCCGTCTTTCCCTCCAGCAGCCCCACCACATACAGCTAAGGTAGGGAGCTCGAATCCCGGGGCGGGAGGTGACTCCGGAGGCTCTAAAGTGGATTCGCTCCGGTTCAGCCTTTCAGAAGACGGATTGCATGTTCAGCGTTGCGTTTGTATCCTGGAGTATGTCCCTCCCTCGGCCGCCTAGCCTGGCCTCTCTCCTGACGCAAAGGTGTTTCCAAAATCCGATCTACGGATGCCTTGATTCCCCAAGAAGCCAAACAACCACGGGAATGTCAGCGTCCCCCTGGGATGCCCCCACAATAAGAGGCATTCACTTTTGAAAGAGTTGTTTGCAACGAAAACGCCTGGGTTTGGGGTATTTTGTTGTGTTTGTTTGGGGCGAACTTTCCTACAGGCTGTTACGCTCTTTATACTCAGTCCACCGCGGTGGGCACAAAGGAGAGCACTCCGGGAAGATATCTGCAGTGTGCAAAACTAGGAGACGCGGGGTTAGTGCCAGGGGACGGGCGAGCAAGTCAGAAATCCCAGCCCGATCCGTATTTTCGATATTACCTTTGGGTTTGGGGATGATTTTAGGGCCGAGTTCTCCCGCTCCTATTGGCTGGTGCTGTAGAATAATTATGATCACATCCCAATACTGCTGGCTGCTGCTTACTGTTTATTGGTAGTTAAGGATCTATTATCTATTCATCAGCCTCCTATTTTTGCCAATTACATTCTTCGAAAATGAAGTACCAGCAGGTATTTTGCACATTTACAATTAATGATACAAAAAAAAATCTGGCGTACTTTAAATCTATTACGCCGCTGTGTAGTTTATCTTAAAGCTGCAGAATTGCTAATGTAAATGAGTGTTTCTGTTGAACTAGGGGCTGGAAAAAGCCTTGTAAAAGCAGCCTAATATTTCCTTCTATTTTTCCTTTTTCTCTCTTCCTATAAATAAAACGAATCATTTACTCGATTGTGTTAAAATATTGTACAGTCGTCATATAGAAATATACATGCTCCTTTCCCAGTAATTAGCAAGCTTAACTTTCCACTTTCTGTGGTAAACGGTCCACTCTTCTGCAGACAACTGATGTTTTCAGGAGAATAGCAAATAGGTAGAATTGTGTTATATATTACATTATATACATATTTATACTGTATGGGTACAATGTATAATACTGTACACTGTACATATAATTTTATATCTGGTATAACAATATTATACACACATTTATTTTATATACACACAATAATTTTATAATAATTATAATTATAATAATAATTATACACACAATAGTTTTATATCTGGTATAACAATATTATACACACATTATAAATGTGTTTGAATATAAAAACCCACAGTAGGGTTTGCATGACTGTAACACAATTCTACTATTAGAATTAATATCAATTATGTTAAAGTTACACACATTTGGATAAATCTCTTTCTCTCACACACACACATACACCGATGTATACGGGTGTTTAGATTATAAACATGCTGAGCTGCGTTTGTTTCAGAGGTAGATTTTATTTTATTTTCTAGCCTAGTTGTGCCCCCCTCCGTTCTGTGCCTTTTGAATCACTATGATATCGGGAGAATGAGTCTTTTAACTTTTTTTTCTTATGGCAGCGAGTCTCTCTATCTCCTCACACACTGCCATGGTGACTGTTGCAGAGATCTGGGTTCCTTTTCTGTTTATTGAAAGGAGCGTGGTTGACAGTGGACACTAAAGATGACCGTGGTTTGTCTGTTTAGCTGAAGGAGGGTTTGATCCTTGGTACCGGACACTAAAAAAAAAAAACGGGGGTGGGGAAAACTTCCTCTTGCTCCTAAGAACAACTTTCCTCTCTTTGATGTGTGTGTATTTAAAACCGATCCACGTTTACCTGACTTTTCAGCACGAATCTGCCTTTGAATGCTTTATCCTTCTTCAACTGTAGGTCCTCAGTTCCAGCCATCCTGACAAAATCGCGAGCATATTTTGGAAATAGCATCAAAGACATCAGCCATCTCCCCCCCCCCCCCCCCCCGGGTTGGGGGGGGGTGGGGGGGGAGTTCACACACAAAAGAATCCGATCATGAATTATAAATTATCATTGTTATGTTATGACGAAGAAATACTATTTAGTCCTAAAAGATCCCTTTTCTCCATCGCTCGGCGCGGGAGGCTGGGGCAGTCTGCGGTCCATACCTAATAGAGGAAACCCCTGTTTGTGTAAAAAGAACGAGGAGTCTTTGTGGCAAGAGACTAACACATTGACGTCTTAAGGCGCCACAAGGACTCCTCGTTCTTGTGGCTGATACTAACACGGCTTCTACTCTGAACCCAGTTTGTGGGGGGCGAGGAGGGCGGGAGATCTCCGCTTTAAATCCCTGCTTTCGCATGGAAAACCCGATTGTCCGCGTCCAACGATCCTGAGGGCCAGTTTTCCTCTCCTTACCCACGCGCGGGGCCTCCTCAGTGGCAAGTCAGTAGCACGCCTCGGGCGGGTGAAGTCAGCGGGATTTACCCTGGGATAGCGATGCCAGATGTACTTCGCTTGCCCTTAGCAGCTGAGTTTTAAACACGCCGGAGCTCTGGGTACAGTCCGTCATTCCCATTCCCCCGTCCCTGGCTTTGGGAAGTTGTTCTCCTAGGCCGCCGGCCCAGGCGAGTCTTGATTTATTTTATGTAACAATTAACACCTTCCCAAGAACTGTTTAATATCTGGGGTTACCTGTTCATAATCCGGGGCTATTCCTTGATTGCACCTTTATAAACGTGTATGGTGCAAAGTGTAGCTGCATAGCTACAAATTAATGCAGGGCGAGTTTCAGATATACACTGTGCTATATAAGGGCTAGATCAGTTTTGTGTGTATGCGTGTGATTCTAGGGGCTACATCAGACACACACACACAGATATAGATATATAGGGGAGGATAGAAGTAGTCCTTAGAAACACTTTCTGTGACTCTGTGTGTAACCCTAACTCTCCCGGTAACATCTCGAAACTCCGCATAGTGCGGTTCTCTCTCAACTTCTCCTAGAGAGCTTGTTGATTCTCGATTGACTCGTCTTGATGTTTTCTTGGCGTTGAAGGACAGAAAATCTGGCATTGACCCCGTGATAACAATCCACGATTTGTTTAAAATATTCTTTAAGGCAGAATGGCTCGGAGGGAGCGGTGCGCTGGATTTGCAATCAAATTACAGGTCTGGCCTCAACTGCATTAGCCGTGTGTTTCCAAAGGATTGCTCATCTCTCAAAACAAGAGACAAAAGGGGCCGGGGGGGGGAGGGGGGAAGACCTCGGCTCTTTGCCCTCTCTGGAGCAGGAGGGCTGTTTGAACCGAAACCGGCTAGACTTTAGGAAAGGGGCGGGGGTCTGTCTCCCCGAGTCTGAAGCTGGTTCTTTGTGTTCTCGGCTCAGCCCCTTTGGCGAGCCAGGTTTTCCTCCCGAGAGTTATGCGCCTTTAGCTAGAAGTTTCGGTGCCCACGTAAGTTTGCGGTGGCGGTGCAAGGGAGAGGGCAATTAGCTGGCTAAACACACAACTTAAGTCGGTGATATGAGCCCTAAATATCGATAAATAGATTTAAGCGTGCCCCGCGCCCTTTAAAAGCACATTAAGCGGCGTAATCTATGGTAATTCATGCACTCAGAGCCTGTTCCGGGGAAGTAATGTAGGAGAGATCACACGGACAGGGGCCTGCGTCGTGCCGAGGAATAACAGGGACGAGTTACTGATTAAAGGAGAGATCCGGTTTGCAGGGGAAAGTTTAACGCGCCGTGCGCGCAGGTCGCACGGGCTCCATGGAAATGGAGCTCGGGAGCTGGGCTTCGGCCCCGGGACTTCTTTCTCTAGGTCGGTGGGTTTCTGGTTTCACTCCGCTCGGGTCTCCTGGTGAGAGTCACAGCGAGCAGGTGGATTGCGCCGCCAGGGCCCTCCCCGGGTTGGGCGGCTGTTTCCATGGGCCCTGCTCGGTCCCTGGGGCGTGAGCGCTGCGTTCTCAGGTCCAGCGCCTAGGGGCAGAAAACAGGCAGCGTGGAGCCCAGCGCAGTGCGAGGAGGAGCCGCTCCCGTTTGGAGGTGATCTTCCTGTGTCCCGTAGACAGACAGACAGACACACATACACACACGACTGTTTGCAATGGGGAGCCATCACACACACACCTGTTTGCAATGGTGAACCATCACACACACACACGACTGTAATGGGGAGCCATCTCTCTCTCACACACACACACACGACTGTTTTCAATGGGGAACCATCTCACTCACACACACAGGACAGTTTGTAATGGGGAGCCATCTCTCTCTCACTCTCTCTCTCACACACACACACACGACTGTTTGCAGTGGGGAGCCATGCCGGAAGGCCCCTATCTTGCTCGTTCCCAGGTCTCTAGGTGTAAAGAAATCACCTCCCCTTCTACGGTTTCTGTGCACCCAGGTCTGTTCCCGTGAACGTTGTTCAGGCCCGCAGAGGACATTCTGGCGAGTCTCTGGCTTGACGTCCCAAGCGATCCTGTATCGTGTTTCGGGTAATCGGACAACTGTGGTTAGAAAGGCCTGCTCTGCTGGTTGTGACTATTTACACAGAATAACTCGATGCAATGCTAAGAAGAGGCGCTCCACGAAGCTACGGGGCCCTCTCCTGTGGTCCTCGCGGCAGCAAACCCCCCATCCCCTGACTGCCTGGTTTCTCCCGAATAAGGCCTGCAAAGACCCGGCACAGCCATGGTCCATCAAACTATCCCGGGGATCTGCAGGCCTGCTGGCGAGTGAGAGCTGACGCTAATCGCTGGTTTCATGGAATACATCCTAGTGAATGCGAGAAGATCTTGGCTGCTGGGAAAATTGCATTGCCGGGGACAGGTTTCAGTAGGGAACAAGGATCAAGGAGGTATGTGATGAGCTTTGGTATGATTACACTGCACATTGGATATTTGGGCCCTTGTCAATTCACAGCCCCCCAAAAGCAAGCAAAGTAGGACATCTCATTGCCCAGCCAAACAGAAACCTTAGCTTCCCTCGTTAACAGAAATATGAATACTAATATATACTAGTGGATAAATGCCTGCTCAGAATCCGCGCCTCATTGTGCTAGGAGCTGTACAAACACACACACGGGCCTAAGAGCGTGCAGTCTTTAAGAAACCCCAGAGACATGTTTTAAAAATCACCCACCTCTGGATCACATTGGCCTGGCGGTTTAAAATGACATTAGTACAACGCTAAGCTACCCACATAGCCGGTTCCCCAGCTTGACATGGGACTCCATCATCTGCCTTGAGAGCTACCAAACACTAGCTGAGGACAGGTTATTTTTTTTAACGTCAACCTATAAGGAGAAATGGGGAGAGGGTATCATTTGGGTGTGAAACTAAACTGAATAATGAATGTAAGCAGCTCACCCACCGAGACTATTTTACAAACGTCTTCGGAGCTTCAATTATTTCTAACGTGTGTGTTTATGATCAAGTGTTTAAAACAGCAAATAAATAAATAAACACCGGAGAGTGTTTGATGTTCGGTCAATGGGCTTTTACAGGCAGCTTCTCTATACGCCAGGTTTTTAGAATCTGTGTGTGTGCAGCGCCACCTACTGGCTACCTGGTGGGAAAGCGGCGACGTCTATTTACCATTGATTCCCCGCCGCCCCCCCAAAAAAGACATCACGCTTAAAATGTCTGTAGTTGGATTTTAATGACCATCAACAGAACCACCCCCTCCCCCATCATTTTCAAAACACACCCCGATCGATACGTGGACGTTGCCTTACGAACCTCATAAAATGAATTCTAGAAGCAAAGTATTTCCATGTTGGGAATTTTATTTCATCCGACTCTGTCCTGATGACAAAAGCTGGAAAGAAATACAAATAGTTTACACGTAGTTTTGTTTATCAAGGGCGTCTAAAATGTACCAACACCTTCCAAAATGCGACCGGATTTGACGTTATAGATTTCCGGAGATATTATTTTAAAGTGACCCTTATCTGTGAAAAGATCAGAGGTACTCTAGAGTCTAAAGTGTGTAACGACCAGAGAGCAAGGGAGACTGCTTGGCCAGGGATACATTTCAGATTTTTCATAATTACATAGCCCTGCTACTACATAATATTTATGTAAAAATACAATCCTCGCTGTGTTCCTGGTTGTTGGGTTTTTTTGGAGGGGGGAGGGAGAAATGGCAGTTTTAAAAATCGTATCTCATCTGCCATAAATCCCACATTTTCGGCCTATTGGGGCTCTAGCAGTGTTTAAATACCGATATTGTTTAGCTTGAAAAGTGTCCTGTACCCCCACAACGGTGGATGAAAGAGAATTTACTCATCGTTTCTAGCAGCAGCAAAGCTCCCCGTTTTTTCCCTGGACTAAAAGGCTCTCAGACTGCCAATCCACTGGATGGCGGATGGGGTGGGGACAGACAGACAGAGGGGGAGAGAGGAAATCTGCTCTGTAGTGTGTGTTACAACCACAGGACTCTCAGGGGCAGATTTCCAGGCCATAAGGAGGGTGCATTTGTGCTGGGGTGCTCTAGACATCACACCAGACATTGTACTGTTTCCTATTAAAGGGGGTGCAGCGGATTGGGAGACACTGGAGAACATACTAACTCATGGGGGCTTCGGGGGGCTGGAGGGGGCGGGGGAAGGGGGACGAGTTTGCATTTCTAGAGTAGGGGCGTGAGCGAGAACCTAATGCACCTGGTGCTTATCTTCCCGTGTGGACGGGAACGCATTCCAATCGAGAAGCGCATCATTCCGTGGGTAAAGTTCCAGACACGCAGTCCGCCGCAGGGGGAGTGAACTAATAAATGTCTTTAGGGGCCCGATCCTGGAGTCGGCGAGCTCTGTTTCCCCTTGTTAATTGCACCGCCTAATGGCCAGCGCAATGCTGAGTCCTCGGCTTGGAGACACATTCCCCCTGATTTTCCATTTCTTACAGCCAATAATTTCCTTAGCTCCTCGACTTTGTTCTCCCTTCGCAATGAGCCTTTCCCATCATTTGCATCCCCACCACACTCTCATTGCTCGGAATAGATAGATAGATAGATAGATAGATAGATAGATAGATAGATAGATGAGTAGATAGATAATTTTCTGTTTTGCAAATGCCCCGCAGTCCTGTTTTCAGGATCTGGGCTGTCCCATGTATCATTTTTTTAAAAATTCTGAACAAAAGTCCCGCGTTGAAATCCATGATCTGGAAGGACCCTCGTCTTTCCGAAGATGGCCCTTAACAGCGTGTTACTTTTCGAGGTGAGTCGCATCGGATTGTGTTTTTTTTAAGGAATGGGACCGATACCTTATTTTCCGAGCAGACTCGATTGAATAGCATCGATCAGTGAGATCCCCGTGTAAACATTCTCCAGATCAAATGTATCCCGAGGAGAGCTAAAAGCTGAAGCAATACAGCGCTCTGCTGAGCGACCCTGTTTACTGCTGAAGTAACACTGGACTTTTTCATATGAATGGAGCCGTTTTCATTGCTCCCTCCCCCGGGGCATCTATTCTTTTAAAGTGACTAAACTGTTTAAGGCTGTGAACGCGTACCCCGGCGTGGGTCTCTCTTTCAGGTCCTTGGGAGTTTTGCCGGAGTGACGAGAGCAGCTTTGTGACCAGCCCCGGGAGTTTGTCGCTGTCATGGGTTTATTAGCACTGGCCGCAAACCCCAGGCTGGTCCTAACTGCGCCTCGATAGCCGTGTGCCTATGTCTATGACTTCTCCGGCGAGAAGTTCTAGCAGAGACAGCCAGCTTACCGAGGCGATCGCTGGTCGCAGTGACTTGGAGACTGGTCCGTCAGCTGTGTTGACTTTGAAGTCAATTTCCAGCCGTGTTTGGGTTTGTTTAAATAGGAAAAAATGCCCACCCCATGTCCTACGCTTTAACTTCACCCTCCCCCGCAGTTCAGCACTCCAGTGACCCGCACACTGTGGTACTGGGTCTACTACCTCGCATCTTTTGACAAGTTTCAGAGCGGCGTTGGTTAGGATGGGAGAAAACCCCCCTCCTCTTTCCTCCCAGCGACCCCCGTTTGCGTTACAGGCGACAGAAGGCATCTGAGGGGAAACGAGGCAGGCTACATCTCAAATCATTCACCGAACTTCCGAAGTCGAGATTCAATATTGGCACATTACAGTGTCATGTCGTGCGCTCACTGATACGCATTTCTTTGTAAACCGTGCATGTTTCAAGGACTTCAAGTGCATAATTGCTCTTGAATGGCATCTCAGAACAGAAGCAGAAGGATTCTGCTTTGACACGCACCACCTCGCTGAATTTTGTCTCCAGCTGATGTCTATTGCCAAGTACTCAAGAATCTACACGCTACAGAAGCGTTTGCAGCGTCCTAAAGCAAAGCAGCAGACTCCTTGTATGTTTCAGGCCTATAGGACCTCGTCTAACATTTCGTACTCGCTTGATTTCTGTAAAACACTGTAAGGTTTTCCTTAAATTGGATGCGAATCTATCAGGTTACAGCCACGTTACGCTAGGTTGTATGCGGCAAGCTACAGAGCACAGCCAAGCTGCAGAATTGTCTGGGAGGGTTTAGTCTGTTTGACTGAAGGACAAAAATCTGTTCCGGCCTCCTAGAAAACTTTAATTCTGAACAGGGAACGACTCCCACATTAAGGAGAAACCCAGCCGAGAGGTAAATACTCCAGAGAGTGTTCCCAAATATGCTTTCTACATATCCTATTTGTAGGGCTTGCTAAAGGAAGGACAGATCGCTAGACGTGTACCAAGATCTTATCGCAGGAGAGACAGAGGGAGAAAAGTCAGGCAACTCAAAGGTAGCCATAACAAAGTGTTTCGCCTGCCTTATAACCACTCCACTCCACGTGAGAGGGCCAGAGAGGACGCAAACAATAGATATTAAAGGGAATTTTTAATTCGGCGATTGAATTATTTCTAAAAACGGGAGACCGTTCGTTTTTTTAACCCAGTGATAGGATCTTATGAAATGAACTGGATCTAACGGATATTTGCTAGAACATTAGTTTCTCGTGGTCAGAAACAGCAACAGGATTTCTATATCAATACAACGGCAATTTTGCAAAAGACATTGAACGGTGGAAACTGATCAACTAGAATCCATTTTAATACAATGCTTTCTTTTAATCCCCAAACTAATGGCGGTAAAAGGAAGACGGTTCTGATGGTACCAGATCTCTGTTGCTACTGACCTGCCTTTGATTGGCCCAGGTCGCCATTATGGGTCAGTGATCTGGTTCTGGTTGTACTAGATCATCACTGTGAACCGGCCGCCCTGCATGACGGTATTTTAATAAAGCAGATCTACACTGGAGACAAATGACAGAAAACTCCCCAGGAGCGTAATTCACAACCGCTCCAATTCCTTGGCCATGGGCTCTCCCAGGAAGAGAGTCAGGAATCTAAACTCTCCCCACCCCTCCTTTCACCTGGGCAGGATCTGGGCTGTGTGGAGTCCGAGATTAGAGTACAGCCCAAGTCTGCGCTCTCGTTAATGTCTTCCATATGGCTAACCAGCGCGCAGAACTTGCTTTCTCTCTCTCCCTGAATTCTCCTGCCTCCCACTTCGTTTTCCTTTCCCTAGAGGCACTTTTTAAGCCCATACAGTAAAAAAGAACGTGCGTTTTCTTGAACAGCTCCTCGATCGCTCTCGGGTCAGAGGAGGAGATTAAAACCCGGGTGAACGGGACCGTTACAAACTCCTCGGTGGGTCCTTCAAAGAGGTGCGAGACCAACGTGTAGATATTTGGCACCCAAGAGAGATGTGATCCGGGCTGCCCGTGAAAGAGTCCTGAACCGGGATCTCCTGCCCTTTTCAGCCCATATACCGGAGCGAGAACTCCCCCAGAGGGAAGTAAACTTCAGGGGTGATACGGCACTTCGGATCTCTTCTCCGGAGACAGAGAGAGAGTGTCTGTGTATGTCTCTGTGTGTGTGTGTGCGTCTGTGTGTGTGTGTGTGTGGCTGCCGAGAGCTCGTTCCGCAGCACAAGGCTGCCTTGGATCCATCTGCGGAACAAAACACTGCTGCTGAAAAGACGGTTTCCAGCTTCCCATCGAGGTCCCACCAGCGCAAACACTGCGCCGCAGCTGCGGCTGAAATAGGCAGAGCCAGAGAAGGAAGCCCCGTGCCACGGTACCCAAAAGCGGACGGGCGAGGCAGAGTCAGTATGAGCGTTTTCTAGCAGGGCTTTAAGAACTGGGATGGGCAACCGTGTTGCTGCTTTGAAGGTGACCCCCTGGTGCATGATTAAAATCTAATTCGTGTATATGCTCCAGGGGCGGTAGCACGGGTACTTTTAAAACAATCTAGCAAATCGGACCAGGGAAGAGAAGTTGGCATAGTAGCAGCAATTTGTTGATTGAAACTCCGCAAAGGCACCTGAAATGCTCCATTTGTATAAAGAGACGAACTAAATCCGAGCTGTGTGATCAGCCCGGGACAAAACCGGAATCTCAAAAGTGACACTAACCATTTCGGTCATTTCTTTAAAAAAAAAAAAGCCCCCACCAGAAATATGAGTGGAAAAGAATTGCGCGAATTGTGAACTGTTACACACCAATCAAGAGAAACACACACAGCGTCGACAGATGCCGGCATCTACAGGCAGATCTCAGATCTGGCACTTCACACAGATACTTGCTAAATAATGTTCAAAATGCTCCGGGGTTTAACTCCTCAAAATGATGTTGGTTCTTTTTAAACGCACAACCCTTATGTGCTTTGGAAATAGCTGTGGGTCGGGCATACCGTTGTGTGCAAGTTATAATGTAACCGTGAACTGTTCTGTGTGGAAATACCTCTGACAGCAAGCCGGTGGCAGGGACATTATAATTATGGAAATACCACCAGTGTTGTTGCTGTGTGTTTTTGGAATTACTTCCCATTTATTTTTATTGGTTCCTAAGTTACATCCCAACCTACCCAAAATAGCTGGGAAAGGGGTCCTATATACCTGGAGCTGAAGCTGGATCTCAATGGGTTTTTTTGGGGAAATGAAATTCTGGCTTCATCTTACACGGGGAAGCAAAGTTAATCTGGAAGGAAGGGTGTTATTTCCTAGAGGGTAGGGATTGAATTTGTTAAATATTAGCTTTTAATTACAGCTTCTTCTTCTTCTTCTTCTTTACAATAATATTTATAGTAAGGTCAGGGCAGATAGTCGATGGCATTTTCAAACCATCCGCTGGCCATTCTTTGCACCACGGATGACACAAAATAGCCTGTCCTGTCGGAATTTTAAAAATAGGAGTTTTGAAAGGCTATTGCTCGTCTCTCTGTGTGTACAGACACAAGACAAATGCTAATGTTTAGTACTAAGCAGGGGAGAGTAAGACGTCGAATGCCACAGTCTTTACAACAGATTCTGTATCACATGGAATAGAATCTTATTCTGCAAATTGTCCCTATGAAATCTATTGGTGAACACGCAGATTTAAGGTGCTTCTCAAACTTAATATGAGTGGCAAAGTCTGGCTCTTAGTAACAACACTATTGTAAGCTGTCCTCTTAGGGCCCCATAGCTGCAGAACTCTGGAGTGTTATTTTTTTACAAGGATAAGTACAAACCACGGGAAGGAGCAAAATTGCTCTCAAAACTGGTTTCCAATATAGTTTGAAGGGTTTCAATCGCAATACACTGAAGTAACTAGAAGGGATTCCATTCTAGATGACACCGGGCATCACAGACTGAATTGTTAGTGCTCCACAAGGTCACTGCGCCCAACCGTCTCTCCTCCTCCCCCATCCCAAATCTAATGACAGCAGAACTGTAGTAAAATAGACAATGTGTGTCTTTGTGTCAATACACCAGCATCTGTTTGTCACTGAGATATTTTGGGATGATGATGATGATGATGATGATGGGCTAAATCCTTAGACAAACTTTTTTGCTTATGTGTTTGAAACTCCTTTCCCTGCTGTAAGAAAAGCAAATAGCTGGAGCAATTATCAAGCTGCATGGCTTGGCTGTGCATATTTTAGCTATGATTTACTGCACATGTGGAGTGTTGCTCAGTATTTCTGAATAGCTAGTACTAAACTGTCCTGAGCTCTGAGGTGAAGGACCCAGACAAAGCTTTATCTCTTCAGAGACCCTTATGAATGAGCCAGTCCTCAGCTGGTTTAAGCCAGCCTGGTGCTATTGACTTGAGCCAACTGAGGATCTGTGCATAAAATTTTAAAGGTTGTTGGTAAGAAATATTTCTTTATTTCATATGTAAAATCCAGGATCAGTTTTGCCTGAGTTCTTTTTCTCTGCACTCGTATCTGATCTCAACTACCGTGGGGTCTCTAGTAAACGAATAAATATTTTCTCTTTTAACTTTATTTTAGATATGCCCTTTTGAAAACACGTTCAAACGAATATACATGTTTTATAGGTAGCCATTTTGCACAAGTTCAGCTGGCTAGTTGATACAGGGTTCTCTAATTATTTGTGACTCGCTCCAGACATGGAGGAGCTACAAATATCTACATTATTTTCCATTCTGTTTTATCTAGATTCCTGTATTTGCATCCATTCACAGTGGCACTGGGACTATCTTTATTGTTGACAAGATACAATACAACTTTAGAGGCCAAGCCAACAAATCCCTACTCTTGTGAGTAGTTTTTCTTCTTGGGAATTGTCCCATTGACTTCATCAAAACTACTTGGCCAAGTAAGAAGTCCTGGAAGGTGTAAGATTTTACAGAAATGGCCTTTATTTTGTATAGCATTTTTCATGCAAGCCAAATCCTAATATGCTTTGCTGAGTAATAAAAATACAGGGCCAGATTCTCTACTAGTGGAAACACAGCTCCATGGTGTCCAACAGATTTTTGTCCATTGACACCAGCATGGAATTTGGCCTACAGATGAAATAGTAGCAGAGGAAGAGAGAAATTCAGAAGCGTGGCTGAGGAAGAAGTTTTATTTTCAGCTGAGATTGGAAAGGAGGTGGTATGCATGTGCCCTGCACAGAGAAACCTGTACAGAGTCACTAAATGTATGCAGCTTCAGTATGGAAAGGAAGGGCAGCTGTAAATTTGGCTTTTAGTCTGCTGTTGGCTCAACAATACCAAAAACTTGTGTTGTCAATTAAAAGCCCCAGACATCTTTCACTCCAAACAATGGAACTCAGTTTATTTTTATTATTTATTTATTATGAGGGAGCAAGGGGATTTGTTCTAATCTTTAACCTCAGTAATGGATGTTGAGTCTTATATCCAGGCCAGCTCTTTTGTTTTGTTTTTTTTAAATGACATTACATAAAGGCTGGGATCTAATCTTCTGCCATGGGCACTGAATACTGCATTCCTGAAAAACAAATTTCTCATACTTGCCAGGGTGCCATTTCAGCTCCCTTAAAACCAATTGGACACAGAGGGCCTGATCTTCCTGTTTCATACACCAGTTTTACACAGATGTGACTACACCAACTTCTATATAATTACTCCTGATTTACAACCGTGTAGAATAATGAGGGCTTAACCTGGCATCTGGAATAACATGTAAAGTTGCTTTTAAAATTGCGACACAATGTAACACACTGTATAAACACATTAAATCTTAGACATGATGTTCTGTGTTGTGAATGTCTCATTTGTGTTTTATAAAAGGAAAAAAATCCCATAGGCCCAAATATTTCTGTCCTCCATAAACGGGTGTAATGAATTAAAACGAACATATGTAGCTCAGAATATGTTTATCTGGATGTGTCCAGTAGATTAATACCGGCCTTTCACCTTTAGGTCCTAAATACTAAATAAAAGGAGTCTGATGGTCTCTATTCTGTTTGCAATTGCCTAACATATAAATAAAGAGACCTTCATTTAATTTACTGTCTCTCATTTAACTGTTTGGAGACAATAGCTAGAAAATATTTGCAGATGAGGAAATTATCATGGTACGGGATCACTTGCAGTTCAGAATTCTAGAACTATAACAACAAATCAATATTCCATACCAACGCTGTCTAAAAATAGCACCTAGCCACCACTAGCCTAGTCTGCTATACTGGAAAGAATGGAAAGTTTTAAGAAACTCAACTCCCCATATATGGTAAAATCAACTCTTTGAACATAATTGTGTGGAAGATTTAAATGCTAAAAACATTAGTATTGGCTAAAGCATTTCAGCATCAAGAAATGGGAAACTTCCCAGTAAAGGCAAGTTCTGTATTGTGTGTGACCAGAAACTGAACGAAGCGTTAACTTCAGTTGACGCACTTGGAATGGTAGAGGAATGAATGCTTGGAAAGAGGTATAAAAGCCTGCTGCAGCATGCACTGTGTGCATGTATCAGACAAGTACATCTAGAAGTGACTATTTTGTAAATTAATGCTGACAACGAAATTAGCATAATTTATACTTAAAATAGTTGAAAATTATTGTTGCTACCAGAGAGAAGAACACTTTCATTTTAAAACGTACCTACTAAAATATGAGGCGACAGCTGTGTCTTTTCTGAAGCATCTTTGTTTATCTCTTGTGGGTTTGTCTGTTGCTCAACACGAGGCTCAACCCTGCAAGGGGCTGAGCACTCTAGCCTGTTCAGAATGTGCATAACTTTAGGCATGTGAATATCTCACAGTGGGACTGGGCTAGATCCTGACTGACCCCGAGTAGCTGGGCAAGACAAGAGAAGAGACTGCAAAAAGCCCCTGCCTTAACCACAGTATGACAGAGAAGTTTAGAGCCTATACTTGGCTAGAACTGTGGTTGCATCACCCACCCAGAAGGCATGGGGAGAGATAAGGGAAAGGCATACACCCCTTCATCTCTATCCCAAGGCAACAAAGCCCCCAGTGTTGTATGTACTCCCCAGTAGGAATTCTTCCTGCTGCAGCATGGTCCCTCCAGATATCCCATGGTGGTAATACTCAGCTTAGCCCACTCTGTGCAATCATGTACAAGCCAGCAGAGCTCGGAAGCCCTGGAGTCTGAAGATCCACATTTTGAGTTATTTGGTTGTTTATTTGCCTTCTGGTAGCACCTAAAAGCGCAGTCAAGAGCCAGGATCCCACTGTGCTAGGCACTGCACACGTGTGTAACAAAATGCCCCCAAAACTTTGGGTAAGATTATAATATGTCTCTTTAAAAGAAAGACATTAAACGCAAAAAGTATGTTTTGAGCATGTTGAAGTTGCCTCTTGATGCAAGCAGGATATCATAAAGTTAAGGATGAATGGATAAGTTAACTCTGTCTGCTCCTGCTCCCACTAAAGTCAATAACAATACAACTATTGATTCCAACATTGCAGGATCAAGTCCTATTTTAGTATAGTTAAAGCTGTCAGTTTCACAACCAGATATTAATTCACACATAACACCAGCTAATATCTCATTTCTCTTAACTTCTTAGATAGACCTGATATGTGATATTCTGTATATAGACAGAGCCCACTATGAAAGTCATTTACAGGAAAGTACAAAGCAAACTGTACTGGCTACATATATGATGGATGACGCATATCACAGAGTAGTAGTGAAAATGTGCTAGCAAATGTTCAATAGTAGCTGCATAGACCCTTACCTGTGATCAAAAAAAAAAATGTGCAGATTATTTTTTTGCTTTGGCCTTAAGTATTTTTGTATTAGCTCCACTTTAGTAGCCACTTCTGCCTCATCTTCTGTTATCTCTGGACTTGAGTGTCTCTGGGGATGCGTACAGAGCCAATCACTGTTTCAAATTCTACCTAGGACTAGCCAGAAGTCATTAACAGCTAATTAGGGTCCTGTGCCTATGTAAAATGAGAAGGGCATGCTATTCTGTGGATGGGTGTCCATCTAAGAATAGTCATCCACGTTGGCCATATCAGCATAGAAGCCAGATCATTCTAACCACCTGGTCTCCTCACGCTGTCACATGTATTCCATTTACAACAGGCCAACACAATTTGGCTGGGTGGTATGAAGAACAGCACTGCTACTACACTTCCTTAGTATTGCTATTCTGGCACCTTTTGTTAGCACTGAATCCACCATGAACCTTGTGAATCTCTAATAAAAAATATACCACTCATACATGCTCTGAAGCAAAGTAAACAACCCAACAAAACCTCTATAGCCAAATACTTTCAAAAAGATGGTAATATTCATATGCTTAAGTGTTTTGCGGGACTGGGGCCTATATTAATTGGCCAACACATTTTACCACATGAGCAAGATACTTTATGTCAAAACTGCCAAAAGCATTCTAGGGTTATAATGATGTCTTCTTCTTGTGGTTTGGCAAAAAATATAATGTAAGAATGTGTCTTTTTATTGTATTTATATGCCAAGGAAAAATATTTAGCATGGCTTTAAAGACCCCTTTTATTGAGATATTATTATGAGAAAGAAATAAAGAGAAAAAATTCATGAATCATAAAACCTTTCTGCCAGTCTCAAAATTGTCAAGGTACATGATTTGGAATGATCAATTTTAAAGAATCCTCCCACCCCATCTATTCCAACTGCAATTATTGGCTCAGTTGCTTAGCACAGGTAACCGACCACACTATATTCATTGTGTCAGACATAAGGAAAGAGCTCCTATTTTATGCAAACGCCAGATGTGTGGGTTCAAATCAGGTCAAGTTTGCACACAAACACTTGTAGTTTGTAAACCATATCCTATAAAACATAATGTACTTAACATTCTTTCTTTTCATTCATAGCCTTTAATTTAGCAGTTTTTTAAAAGCATCATGTGCTTGAACTCTAAGTTGCTCTCAGGCATCTTTCTAAAAAAAAATGTTTAGACTCCAAATGCATGCTGTATAATATCTGTGTGGTATAACATGTAAACCTTGGTAAAAGGTACCAGTGCAAACAGGAAATTAAACACACACGCACATGCACAACTTAAACCCTCCATAGAGTCATACACCTAATTTCAAAAATCCCTTAAACTTTTTGACACCATCCCCTCTTTACTGATATAACCTTCTGCTCAGAATGTGCTGTGTAAAATTAGGGTGTGATTCTGACAACCCTACTGAGTGTTGGTCCCTCTGAAGTAAATGGGCTTCTCACAATAGTAAATACTGTTTCTAGTAGAAAGAAGTTGCGGGATTGGGCCCATAGATTACTAGTTTTTCAGGGCCGGAACCTTTGTCTTTTTACTCCTTCTGCAACATACCTAACATATATGGTCCACTATAAACTAATTAATAATAATAATGATAATTAATAATAATAAAATACAGATGTTCTCAGTAAATAAGGGATGAATTCCACTCGTGGTTGCCCTGGAGTGAAATTCTTATTGGCGTTACTCTGCTGTCTTTAGCCAGAGGGGAGGAGCAGAATGTGTCCCGACTAAGCCATATTAGAGTTCAGAGGTGCCGGCAGTAGGAGTGCTGCCACAGACTTGAAGTAGTAATAACAAACAACATATACATGGTTTCCAGCATCAGCAAACCCACTGTAAAAATTGTCTCCCAGCACCCCTGTGAGAGTTACGTCTCTTTCACTTCAGACTTCTCCAGATTTTTTTCCTTTGAAAAGTTTTATTTTATTTAAAAAGGCAATAAGAGTACGCTACATAACACAACTGATTATATCAAAATTTTAAGATGGACTCTAATTGAGAGGACACCCTCACCCCCACCCTTCTAGAAGAGAAATTGCCTCTAGGCATGTTAACACTAGAAGGAGATTACAATAAATATGAGACAACGCAGTACCGAAGACATACCAGGCCCATAGACTCAATGGGCTTGTCTTCACTAGCGCGGGGAGAGATCGATCTTATGGCGATCGATTTACCACGTCTCCTCAAGACGCAATAAATCAATCGCCAGCGGCACCCCCGTCGACTCTGTAACTCCAGCTCGCCAAAAGCGCAAGCTGGAGTCAACGGGGGAGCACGCCGCCAACCGCCGCCGCCGTGAGGACAGCAGGTAAGTCAGCTGTAGATACGCCGATTTCAGCTACGTTATTAATGTAGCTGAAATTGCGTATCTACAGTCGATCCCCCGCCCTAGTGAGGACCAGCCCAATGGAAAGTCTGTCTTTCAATAATTACATAGTAAGGATGCTATAAATAAAATCAATCCCACCTTTTCCTGCCTTCTACTCATATATATTGATCTGTAAAACATTGCGTGCCTGAGCTGGACGTCACTATTTGCTATTCGGACGAGTAATAGATCAAAAAGATCATTTTTTAACAGTGGTGCTGCACACACTGGCTTGCTGTGGTAATAACAAACACCAGATACATGGTTTCCAGAGTTTCCCCTATAAATATTGTTCCAGCACCCCAGCTTTTTAATGATTTTTTTGTATTTTGGGCCATTGATTTTTCCTTTTTTCAGCCTTTACCTACCTAGGAATTATTTTACAGATGTTCCCAGTCTATTGTTTATCTAGCCCATTTAGGAGAACCATGGAAGAGTCTATTGCTAATATCATGCAAAAGTAAATATTGACTTAGAGGTCCTTTGCTTTTCTGTTTCCTTTCCTTAACATTAAAAAAAAGCATTAACATAATAGACTAATTAAATACAATAATTACATCCGGTATGCACAGCATGCATGGAAAATATAATGAGAAGAATCAGACGAAGCAACGTGTACACACATGCGTGCATTCTTAGTGAAAGTTACTATATCTTGTTTATGACAATATCTCAGATATAGATAATTTAGCATACATGATTTTCACACTCCCAGTAAAAATGGGATGGGAAATCACAAACACTGAGCCTCGGCATATCAACCAACCCTTAATCATTAGTCCTATTCCCCAAAGAAAACTGACAAGACTCCTCCAACTTGTTGTTCCATTCACATATTCCCCGACTAGAGCTTATTAGTCCACTCATCCCTGTATATCAGTGTGGTATGTTTAACCTCACTGTGGCATGCTAGCTGTGTAAAATAGATAGGTGCCCTTGCAACAATGCAGGCTTGCAGTTAAAATATATTAGCCTTAGAATTGGTGTTTATGAGCATCCATGTGACCAAAGATTAAAATCACTATATCTCAAAATGTATATAATTACATTATATTTCCCTCTAGAATACTGAGCTACTACTACTAATACTAATATGATAATGATACTGCAACATGTTCAGAACATGTGACTCATTGTACTGTCTTCTCCTCCCTTCCCCCGCCATGTTTGCCATTGTCATCATGGATTTGTCAAGAACAAATCATGTCCTACCAACCTAATAGGTTTCTTTGACAAGCTATCAAGCCTTGTGGATAGCGGGGAAATGGTAGATATGGTGCATCTTGACTTTGGTAAGGTTTTGAATACTGTCTTGCAATACTGACCTTCTCATAAACAAACTAGGGAAACACAACCTAGATGGAACTACTGTGAGGTGAGTGCATTACTAATTGGAAAATCATTCACAGAGAGAAGTTATCCGTAGTTCATAATCAAGCTGGAAAGATATATAGAGTGGGACCCCACAGGGATCAGTTCTGGGTTCGGTTGTGTTCGACATCTTCATCAATGATTTAGATAATGACAGAGAGAATACACTTATAAAGTTTGTGGATGATACCAAGTTTGGAGGGGTTGCAAGTGTTCTGGAGGACAGGATTAAAATTCAAAATGATCTGGACAAACTGGAGAAATGATCTGAAGTAAATAGGTTGAAATTCAATAAGGACAAATGCAAAGCACTCCATTTAGGAAGGAACAATCAGTTGCACACATACAAAATGGGAAATGACTGCTTAGGAAGGAGTACTGTGGAAAGAGATCTGTGGGTTATAGTGGATCACAAGCTAAATATGATTCAACAATTTAAAGCTCTTGCAAAAAAAGCAAACATCTTTCTGGGATGTATTAGCAGTAGCGTTGTAAGCAAGACACAAGAAGTAATTCTTCTCTACTCCACACTGAATAGGCCTCAACTAGAGCATTGTGTTCAGTTCTGGGTGCTACATTTCAGAAAAGATGTGGACAAATTGGAGAAATCCAGAGAAGAGCAACAAACCTGATGAAAGGTCTAGAAAACATGACGTATGACGGAAGATTGAAAAAACTGGGTTTGTTTAGTCTGGAAAGAGAAGACTGAGAGGGGCCATGATAACTGTTTTCAAGAACATAAAAACTGTTACAAAGAGGAGGGAGAAAAATTGTTTTCCTTAGCCTCTGAAGGTAGGACAAGAAGCAATGGACTTACATTGCAGCCAGAGTGGCTTAGTTTGGACATTAGGAAAAACTTTCTGTCAGGATGTTAAACACGGAAATAAATTCCCTAAAGAGGTTGTGGAATATCCATCATTAGAGATTTTTAAGAGAAGATTAGACAAACACCTGTCAGGGATGGTCTAGATCAAGGATCTCAAACTCACATCACCATGGGGACCACATGAAGACTAGTACATTGGCCTGAGGGCCGCACAACTGACACCTTTTCATGCGAAGATACATAAGCTCGTTCCTCACCCCCCGGACCCACTCCCCCACTTCCATGAGGCCCTGCCTCTGCCCCACCCCTTCCCTGCCCCCATTTCAACCCCTTCCCCAAAGTCCCCACCCCAACTTTACCCCCTCCTTACCCCATTCCACCCCCTTCCCCAATTCCCTGGCCTGGCCCTGCCTCTTCTCTGCTTCCTCCCCTGAGCGTGCCAGGTCCCCGCTCCTCCCCCTCCTTCCTGGAAAGTCTTAAGCGCCACCAAACAACTGTTTGAGGAATGGGGATGCAGTGCACTGGGAGGCAGAGGCAGGGGGTTAGGGGGTGATGGGAGCATGTTTGAGACCCCTGGTCTAGATAATACTTAGTCCTGCCATGAGTGCAGGGGACTGGACTAAATGACCTCTCCAGGTCCCTTCCAGGCCTACAGTTCTATGATTCTATGACTCTTTGATTTTACTTGGGATTTTAAAAAATGATTTTCATTGAAATTAATTAATTTCAGTCATAAATCTATGGTGGAAGATTTAAGAACGTATCTGGCTATAAGTAAATCCCAGAATCCCAGTCAGGATTGGGGCCCCATTGTGCTGGGTATCTTATGAACAAAATATAAGACAGTTCCTGCCCCAAAGAGCTTACAGTCTAAGGCCCAGATCCTGCAAAGACTTAAGCACATGTTTTACTTCATGCACTCTGAGTAATCCAATTAAAATCAATGGGACTAATTACAGCGTGCGACGTTCAGCATGTATGTAAGGGCCAAGGCTTAAATAGGGATAAGATGCAATGTGGGGAGTGGGATTGCACACAATGGAGGGGGAACACAAGGGTCACAGTGATAGCTTGTAGAAGCCATTTGTGGTGCTGATGTTTGCAAAGTACTGGCCACAATTATACATCATCCTGACACTCACCAAAGTTATGTGAGATAGGGTGTACTGACAAGCATGGCCTACCCTTAAGTGGGCGTCCCTGGCTCATCCATGTTATTCTTGGCCAATCAACTTTTTCTATCTTGTTTCTGTGTCAGTGCATCATGGATTAATACAGCTTAACTATCTTTGCTTATGGGACATTTACTCCCTAGGCACACAGCACACACATACACAAAGAGATTGCTGACAGTTGCAGAGCTAGCATGTGCATGTAATGATGTCCGTGGTTGGATCATTTGCAGAGACTAAATTTGGGATTTACGGATCTAAAGGCATGTGTCTCAACTGCTTGAGCTAACAGAGCAGGTGCACTCTCTTGGAAGCAGTGGTGGACTCATAAATCTCTTGTATGTTCCAGCACATTGGGTGGGGGGCGGGGGGGAGAGAGAGAGAAAGGCCCATATAGGTTAATGTAGGCTACATGCAATAACTGCCAAACATGCTGACTATGCCCATTTGACCATAGATCTGTCCACAGAGACATCCTGGATCCTTCTGAATGCTTTAGCGGTGAATGTAGCAAAGCCCTGTATCATTTAGGCCTCAGTCCTTCAAAGACTAGTGCACGAGAGTAGCCCCACTGAAGTCAAGGCTCTGCTGATGTCAATGGAATATTCATTATCAATGTATCATTATCATCAAATACAATATTCATGTATGTCAAGTTAATCACATTTGTAAGCCATTGCAGGATCAGGCCTTAGTCTTTTCTCTCCCACGCAGCATCTTCTACAACCTATTCTGGCATAAGTTGCTGTTTTCATGTGCCCTCTATGGCATTCTAATAGCCTCTAGAATGAAAAATGATGTCATAACATCAGCAGATACTATAATTTGTCTGTTCTTTTACAATCCACATCTAAATTTCAAATGGCACTGTTAATAAAAGCAATTGGGGTGGTTTTATTTGGAGCCAATGGGCCTGATTCACTTACACTGGTTTTTGCTTCATTGTAACTTCTCTGACTTAAATGGAGTTACTCCTGATTTACACCAGAGTAAGTGAAAGGAATAAGGCAGGAAGCCAGATCTATGGTTGATATGACTTGGTGTACATCCATTGACGTCAGTTAACACACCTGGAACCATAATGGGGATTGATAGCGAATCATCACTAAGAAAAATAGGAATAAATGGAGAGAATATTATCCTTATCTTTAGTGCTGGGCTCTTTATCAGTGGTGGTGACTAAAAAGATGATTTCATGGCATTGGAGTGGATCTGACAAAGTTTGGATAAGAAAGTTAAGTCCTTTTTAAAGTGTATCTGGCATATGGTTGGTGACAGCGTATGGAAGAAGACAGGTTCCAGAGGAACTGTGGTTCCTTCAACAAGAGGTGTGCACAGAATAATGCGAAGACTCCCGCTTCATTGTTTGTGCATGGTGTGCAGAGAAGAGTTTTAATTGCTCCTGATGTAATTTCTCTAAGGATTATTTTTGTTGTTATTTAAAAGCCCCTCACTCCTAGGAAGTTCCATGCTAACCTGCATTAAAATAACACTAACAGTTTAGAAATGACGAAATGTGTTGTATGATACAGCACAGGCGCCAACTCCATGGGTGCTCTGGGGCTGGAGCACCCATGGAAAAAAAATAGTGGGTGCTCAGCACCCACCAGCAGCCCCAAGGATCAGTTCCCCTTCTCCCCACTAGCCTTCCCGGCATTGGTGGGGGAGAGAGGGAGTAGGGAAAGGTTAGGAGAGGGTGGGAAGAGAAGGGGTGGAGTGGAGTAGGGGTGAGAAGAGGCAGGGCAGGGGTGATGGCTTGGGAGAAGGGTGGAGTGGGAGTGAGGCCTGGGGTGGAGCGAGGGGTCGAGCACCCCTTGGTAAGTAGGCTCCTCTGTAATATAGTCTCTGATTATGTGATCACATCTGCATGGTAAATGGTGAATCAGGTAGAGTTGGCCAGTTAGAGTAAATGAATTCTGAATGAGTAAATCAATTCTGAAGAAGTAAGTTTATTTACTGAATGAGTAAATGAGTAAATAAAAAAAAGTAAATAAAAAAAATGAGTAAATAAAAATTCTGAAGAAGTAAATTTATTTACTGAATGAGTAAATGAATTCTGAAGAAGCCCTGTTGGAACCATTACAGAGGTTGGATGGTTTGTAGTGTATAAGATGTAGCCACCCAGCAAAGAGTGAGGATAAAAATAAATGCTAAACAGCTGCTGCATTGGCTGAGTACAGTCCGTCTTGTACATTGAACAAGGATGGTTCGCTGTAGAAAAAAATAGCACATGAGCATATTAGCTATATATATACCACATAGCACACACAAATACATTAATATCGGGGACTTGGGAAGGCTGGGATGTATTCTCATAAGAATATAAGACATTTGAGAGTACATTGCATTTTTGGCAACATAGGTTAGCTCAAAAGAATTGTAAAGGAAGTAAATAAACTACTACTACTAATTTATATATTCATAGCACCCTTCATGAGGATCTCAGAACACTTTGCCACATATTAAGCCTCACAATACCACAGTGAGGCAGATAAAAAAATGTTAGGTTGCGTAAACTGAAGCACAGAGAGGTTAAATGATTAACAGAGGTACCAACATCAGGTTTAGTACCAAGAACCGCTGACTTCTCAGACCATGTTCTAATCACTAGCTCACACACTTTTCTGTGGAAACATCCACAGATATACTGATTTTCACTCTCTTGCAAGTCCCCCAAATCTAATCCAACAAAGTACTAAAGCATAGACTTAAAATTAAGTACAGGACTGCTGGCCTAAGTCTCTTAAAAGCATTGGAGAGAGAAATGTATACATTTGTAGAGGGGAAAATTAGATGCTTGCAACACCGCTGGGCACCTTATCAACAGTGCCTAGAATTACTGCACCTGCACAACCAGCTGTGTTCTGAGGATATTTTCAGGGCCTGGAAGGAATTCGCCTGCTGTAGGCCGAGGAGCAGCAACACAGCATTTCTGTAGCCATTCCTGCACTCTTGCTCTGCTGGGATAGGAGCGAAGCATAGCAGGTGGACCCCTACCTCCCTCTACGCTGCCACAGAAAGAGAATCCATGGTGTGTGCAACCGAAGGGATCTTGGCCTTTTCCTCAGCCTCCGTGCAGCAGAGTGTCACGGGGTGCCGAGCAAGAAAAGCTCTCTGAACACGTGGTTGGTTTATGGGCAGACTTGGCTCTGAAGTGACAGTAGAAGAAACAACTTTTTGTAAGACTTGCCTCAGAGTTAAGTGAGCATAGCTCTCTAGTTAACGTTTGCATCCACAGACTGGACAGGGGGCTTCAAAGTAGACTGGGAGGCTGAGTTATTTAGATTTTTCAGTTCTGCAGGGGCAAAGGCTGTCTTTTTGTTCTGTGTGCCTACAATGCCTAGACCTTGATTCCTAATTGGGCCCCAAAAGCAATATCTCAAGACAAAAAATCATTCATGAGGTAGCGCGGGGAGATACTTGCTGACCCGTCTTAAAGTACAAAATGGCTCAAGTACAAATCAGCAAAGATGGCTGAGACGATAATCTGCTGGTGAGTTTTAGCATAACTCCCCTTAACGTTGATGAGTTTCAGACACACACACAAAGCAATGGTACACTGCAGCCCTTAGTTCCCCTCTCTGCCATTTCACTAACAGTGCTGCAAGCGTCGAACATTTTGACGTTTACCCACAATGTCTTGCAGAATAAATGTTAAATCATGTTGCCTTTTACACTCTTGCAGGGTCTGAGAGAATAAGACCGCTCTAGAGACAGAATCAAGTTTTATTGCAACTACCTGATTAAATCTCAATTGTAATGGCATTCCAATTAGCTCATTGTTAGGAATCTTTCATGTTTGACTTTCATTTAGACTGATTACTGAAATAATGCAGACCCTGCATAAGTAATTGGCACAAAATAAAAGCATTCGAGCTGCAAAAACCCCTCTTGGAGGCTGAGTTCTCTAAAAAAATACATAAATAAAAGCTTCCTATCTCTCCAAACTCATGAGCTTTCTCTGTTTGCCCCTAATAATGAGACAACCCATTGAGTTTCCTGTGGGTCTACTGGTATCACACTTGTTTTTTTACCTAGCCCCCTCTTCTCAGAAGCAGTGGAGAGGCCTCCTTCTCTTTTCTCTTCATACTTGCATTCTCTGCTCCCACCACTGCAATCCTCTCTAGTGTGTTATTTATCCTGTTTAGTTGCGGATTCTTTCACAGCCGGCTCACATGCTAGCCTGGCTTTCTCCCCCTCTCTCCCATGCCCTTCCCCCCTCCAACAGCCACATGTTTAAGTCTCTCCAGGATCATGTAGGCAGCTGGGAACTTGCCTTTCAGTTTATTGGACTACTGTTCCTTGCAGATAAAGAATATTCTTCTTTGAACCTAGGCCTCCGTGAGCCTGACACAAAGCTAATGGGCAACGCTTGTTGCTCGTGTTCTGAGGACTTGTTCCAAGCCAGGATTATACTCATGCCCTGCACAGACCTCAAGATTGTCCTTGCATCCAGGGTGATGCTGGTCAGGAAGGGGATCTGGCTAGAGCAGTCAGTGGATGTACCACTGTCGGAGTCAGCAGGGGAATGCAGACTGCCATATGAGGTGGATGGATAAACTGAGCCCTGAGGGCCCAGTGAATAGCTGGTTGCATATTGTATTTGTAGCCTATTATAAAGAACCTGCTGGCTCTGTATTAACCACCAGAGCAACGTCCAGCTAGTGCAGGACTTCATAACCTCCAGAACAGAGGAAAGGGATGTTCTGTCAGAAGGAACCTGCCTCCGGCTGCAAGTGACCAGAAGCAATAGGTCATAGGGAGAAGTCAGGGAACTAGCTGCAGACGGAGGTCTAGCTATCAGGCAGACTGGAGGCTGGGACTGGAGGACCAGAGAACTGAACAGACATACAACCTGTTGCTGGATTGGAGGCAGCGGTAGCCACAGCAGGAGGACACAGGGCTGTAATCTGCAGGCAGGAGCACATTGTGAAAAGGTTACACTGGGACTCTGATATTTTCATACTCCTAGACTGGACTGCCTGTAGGGGCTGGCTTGGAAGGGAACTGTTGACTTCTTCTCTCTTTTCTATTTTGTTAAAGCAAATCTGCCTCCTGTGTTTGCACCTTCTATTTCTGGCGGCCTCAGTAAGGAAATCCTCTTTGTTATTTAGTGTGAGTGTTTTGGGGAACTCCTTGAGGGCTGGAGTCTGGAAAGGCTGGAGCTTAGAGCACCCACAATGCCGGCCTTCAAGGTTATAGGACACTCAGCATACTCCCAAATATCTAGGAGACTGATGTAGCACTGCATTTGCAGAGACACCCTGCACTGGGGTTGGTTATAATACATCTACTGAGTTAACTGTCGCTCTGATCATTCTGCTTGTATGTTGCATCCCTGTCTCCCTCTTGTCTATTTAGGGTTTGAGCCAACTCCCACAGAAATCAGTGGAAAGTTTCCCATTGACTTCAGCAGCAAATGCATCAAGGCCTTAGACTTTAGAGTAGTGACTGTCTCTTTCTAGTTGTATGTCCAACACTTAGCACAATGGAGCCCAGTCTTGGTTGGAACCGTCGCTTTAATCCACCTAATAAAGAATAAAGATTTACTAATAACTGTAGCTCCATTTGAACTCAGAGTGTTTTTGATGGGAGTTCTTTCAAACTTGCAAATAATTAAGGTCCCAACTTAAATCTATCCCTATTTCACAAAGCACTTAAACACACGCCAAACTTTAAAGTTAAATGCATGCTTAAGTGCTTTGCTGAATAAGGATGCTTTCCTGAACTGGGGTCTAAAACAGTTCCATAGTTATAGGACATAACCACAGCTGTGTTGAAGAAACGCCTTTATTGTGTGAGTAATAAAGTTTATGTGAGTAAGACATATTCCCATGGATTGCTGTCTATTTTAAATTAACTCTGATTTTTTATGGGACTCTTTGAACCAGTAACCATCAGAGAAGTGTTAAACTAAGCTGGCAGTCATCTAGACATCTGTGTATTGTTGGGAATATTTATCCTGGCCACGTATTTGTAAACGTTTTATATTTGCTTGTCACATTAAAATAACCAAGAAATCACTTTTGCATTAGTTGAAGTTGCGTAAGTTACTCTGATCAGGCAAATACAGATATGTTCCTTACTATCTGTCTGCAGTAATAAAGATGAAAAGTCTGCAGACATCCCAAACAAGTTGTAAAACTAGTGCAAACAACTTTGAAATAACTAATTTCTTTTTAATGGGTAAAGGCTTGCTGGCGTCAGTGTAAATTAGCAACTCTGGCTAAAATTGTGGCTCTGTTAAAGTCGATGGGAGTTCTGAAATCTTCCTTCTTCCCCACGTCTCCATTTTTCATCCAAGGAGAGAGCATTTCCTCATGGGTGGAACACTGGCTCAGAGTGGGGGCACCTGGATTCTATTCCCAGCTCTGCTATTGATTTATTTGGGCACCCTCAATAAACTTTAAAACACGTCTCACACAGAACAGCCAGACTCCAGCAGTTACCCCCAGATAACGCTACCCTGGCAGAAACAGAAGTAAAGAATTGAATAAACCTCAACAACAAAATCACCGGAGTGCCTCTCCAACCATTCCCTGGCTTTACCTATCTCCCAACTCCTTACAATTGCTTGGAGAAAAATTATGACATTTGGGAAAGCTGAGACCTGGAGAATTTAAGTGACTTGCTCAAGATCACAGAGCTATGAGCTATAAAGCCCTAAACAGCCTGGGATCTATTTATCTAAGAGATTGCCTCTCTCCTTCTGAGATTCTGCCACAGTTGTCATCAGCAGAGGCTAGAACCCATTTGGTCCAAAACAAATTGGAGCCAGCCAGCAGGGCATTCACCATTAGGGCCTCTCTTCTTTGGAACTGACTCCCCACTTTAATTTGTATTAGGGGAGCTTTGAGCCATGCCCTGAAAGTTAACAAGCTCAGGCTAATACAAATTAAAGTGGGGAGTCAGTTCCAAAGAAGAGAGGCCCTAATAGTGAATGCCCTGCTGGCTGGCTCCAATTTGTTTCAGACCAAATGAGTTCTAGCCTCTGCTGATGTCAACTGTGGCAGAATCTCAGAAGGAGAGAGGCAATCTCTTAGATAAGTAGATCCTAGGCCATTTAGGGCTTTATAGCTCATAGCTCTGTGATCTTGAGCAAGTCACTTAAATTCTCCAGGTCTCAGCTTTCTCAAATGTCATAATTTTTCTCCAAGCAATTTTTTAAGATATTATTCATCATGCTTCCAAGATGCTCCCTCGAGCTGGTTGAAAAATTTGATTTTTTTAAGAGGTGGGGGGAGGGAAATTGTGGAAATTTCAAACTTTGCAGCCAATCTTTTCTCCTTCCAGACAGTCCCATATTCTACACTGCTCAGAAACTACTGGATTCGCTTTCATTATTAGGTGCCCAAGAGCTCAGAATCAGAGTCCATTATCACAACTTGGATCAAAAGCCTCCCCCACCATAGACTTACATTGCCCACATCATCACAGTATCAGAGCTCCTCACAACCGTTGATGAATGTATTATTTTAGCATTTTGCGAGGTAGAGACTGATCCCAAAGTTTACAGAAGGAATTGAGAGACAGACTTGCCAAAGGCCAGAGAGAAGTCTATGGCAGAGCCAAGAACTGAAACCAGTTATCCAGATCATTGCCGTACCCACAGTCCACACTTCCGACTTAGCTTCCAGGGCAGGAAAGACAACCAGTGAGTTAATAATCCATTCACACAGGGCCGAATCCACACAGTGCTGAGAACTTTCAATTCACATAGGAGGTGAGCTGGGTTTTGTGGCTGCTCAGAGCTCCCTGTCTGGCTGGAATGGGTTTTTAAAAAAGAACAAACCAAAGGACCCATCATTTTAGGACTATAAAGCGTACAGCTATGTGTATTTTCTAGTACACATCAGAAATAGCAGCAAACACACAGCTGAAAAAAAAATAATAGAAGCAGAGGTTGAAAGGGGTTATTAATGTAACCTGTCCTTCCCCAGCTGGTCCAGGATTATTTCTTACTGTAGATTTTCATATGCTTTGTTCAGTCTAGTTTTAAAGTGCCCTGAATTAAGGGGCTTTCACCTCTTTCCTGAAAGACTATTGCACTGCCTAATAACTCTCACAGCCAAAAATAAACATTCCTGATACTCCACTGAAATTTTCTTTTTCTTAATTCCAATATGCCTGGTCAGAGTCTCTTCAACCCTCTCTAAACAATTTCTTTCCCTTCTTGGTTTTTATATCCTTTGTGGTCTGGGAGAAAATTGAAGAATGGTTAGTTGTCATAAACCAGCCTACACATATTTCACTCTTTTACTATACCAGAAGGCTTCTCCTCATGAATACTTGGTTTACAGGAAGCTGGGGTGTAAGTCTACCCTACATTAGACTAAGCGTCTGCGCACTATGTGTCCATATGAACCCTGCTGCCACACACTAAAAGTTCCGTAGTGTGTTTTGATCTACCCTGCTTTTAAGCGGGAGCTGATTAAAATGCATCTGGGAACATTTAGTGTGCAACAACAGGGTCCACATAGACAATTCATGCACAGCGGGCTAGTTTGGGACATCCTTCTTCTCATAAACTATATGTCTGTGTAGACAAGCCCAGAACAAAAACAATCCATAGGTGTCTTTGGACTTCATGGTTGTCACTCTGCTGCACAACATGATTATTCAGAACTTCATTGTGGCAGCATTAATAGGAGTCATAGTCTCCTTGCTCCAAGAGCACAGGTCCACACCATTTAAGGTAAAGAAGACTCTCCCTAGGTGTTAGCAGCACAGGGGCTATGACCCACAGCTAATTTGTTATGATTCCTTTGAGTAAAAGACAATTGTACAAATAGCCAGATCGTTATAACACTTAACTGTTCCAGTTAGGGTTATGAGGCCTGCAAAGCATTCTGAGATAGCACAATGAAAGGAATTACATAAAGCAAAACATTATTATGCTTTTATGTAAACAAAACCTTTATTAATGTCAATAGGAATTTTGCCCTCATAAGAAGAGCTGGCCTGAACCACTCATCAATTAATTTTAATAACCCAATTTTAAAAAAAGTGTTCTTGAGTCTGTGACTCAAAAGCAGCAATTCAAATCAAGCTGGGAAATGAGGGAAGATTAAGGTTTAGATTTCCAGAACTGACTATGGGATATAGCCACACAATTCCTATTGGAATGGATGTAAGTTGTGCAGCTAACATTTTAAAAATCTCCACCTAATATTGCAACAAACAAAATAAACGCAATTTCCATTCCTCTTTCAGTTTATGCCATTTTGCTCTTCGGCGTCCTCTCTGCAGACCCTCTGCTGCATATGTTACGCATAAGCATTTACCACTAGCTAATTTCACACTTTGTTTTTGTAATTAAAAAGAGATAAAACACTGTGACCTAAATTAGGATGATTTTCTTCTGACAAACAGGAAACATCTGTGGAAATGTTTAAGGTTGGAATGATGGGTCTGGAGGAGGTAACTGGCTTTTAGCTACAAAACTCTTCTGAACAACCTAAGTTGTCCTACCTAAGTTTTAATCTGAAAAGGAAAATGTATAAGGTTTCTGCTGCAAAATTATTCAGAGTAAATTCTCCCTGTGTAAAACTCATAGGCTTTACAAAATGTATTTACATTTAATTAAAAAGTAGACACATTAGTCATTTTTTCTACACTTTTTGCAGACCCGACGTTGGTTCAGAATTTCTCCATGACGTTTAAAGATAATCTTTTTATAAATGATAAGATATTTAGACAGGGTTGCCTCTAACCCCAAGGCTTGATTTGCAAGCTTAATAAGTTCCAAACACATGGTTAAGAACTGCAGAATAAGAAGGAAAAAGAAAACTAAATCAAGGAGTGCTCTGATATTTGATTAAATAATATACTGGAGCCATAGGGCTTCCATATTAAGAGACAAATAGGTCTTTTATTAATATGCAGAATTCTAGTCTCATCTGTTTCAGAATTAGATCAGTTTCCTATCTATTTATACCACACCCATCACCATGTATCAGTGCACCATACAAAAGTTATAGCTTAAATTTACGGTAGTGACTAGTGATATGGGATGCCTGACCTGAGACATCTTAAAAAGGGCCTGAGTTTCAGAGTGCAGATGCTCAGAACTCTCCAAGAATCACTTGTTACTTTTGAAAAGTAAAGCCCATGTTAGTGAGGATTTTGATTTATCTGTTTATCTAATTTCCCACAATTGGGACAATTTATTTTTAACTAGTAGCTGAAAGCCCATGCTATCGCCCGAGTGTCAGAGCTGGGTCAAGTAATTCATCTGTGCAGTGTCCAGCATAAATCCATGCAATTGTTGCACGCAAATTAGCTGGAAAGTAAGGGTAGCTGGTGACTGGTTGAGTTACCTCTAATATCACAGTGGTTTAGGACTCTTAGCATGTGATAGATATGTGCCTTGCTGTAGCAGTACACTGCATGGGTGAAATTTGTGAAGTCAAAATGGTTGATAAACTTAAAAACTGGGTGGGAACAGTTTGTGAAACCCAGTGAGGACTGTATCTGGTGATATTTGAACAAAAAGAGGCCTAGTCCATGCTTGTAGCTGTATTAATGGCTTCACACTGACTCAAACTTCCTAGGCTTCAGAGTGACAAACGGACTGGTCACAGTGCTGGAATCTTATTATATAGACTGTGGAAAAGCTCAGTCAAAGTGACTTTTACATTTATTTCTGAAACTAATGAGATCCATGGTGAACCTCGTCTCTGGGGAAGCGAGTTCTAGTCATTGGTCAAATACCAAGCAGGTTTGGTCTCCCACCTTCACAAGTATCAACCGCAGAGGTTGACAGCCCTGACATGGCACTTATAGGAAGTCGTCGTTCCCCGAAATAAGGCAGACTCTCTGATAGCTTGCGCCAATTGCCAGGGAGGGCTTTGGAGATTAGGATCAAAACCTTGTTCAGTGGAGAGAGCAGCGCAGTGAGGTGATGTGCTCCCTTCTGAGAACTACTTTGCTAAGTAAGCAAGTGCAGTCCGAACCGACAGAAGATCTTTAGGGTCAGTGTTTGGCAATAATAAAGCTTGAATGAGCGATCAGCTTTTTATTAAAACACTGATTAATACCTACATTACATTTTCACAATATAAGCAAATACCTAGAGGGCCTCTGAATTATGTATTACAGCAACAGAATATAATCTACAATGAGAAAATAACAAGATATTTTCATGTGGTGGCCAGTGTGACCCGGGGTGCCTGGGGCAGCCCTAATTGGAAATACCAAGGTCGGGGCAGGCTGCAAAAGGGAGAGCAGATACTCCCAAGACTGGCGGATAACTGAAAATAAACTCCTCAACCCGTCACAAACTGTGCTTCTGATCCCGCACACTGGTTATCAAAAAGCAAAAAAGAAACCACACAGCCCCCTTTCAAAAATCTCCTTGTCAGCGACAGACAATACAGAGGATTCCCATTTATACTTTTTCTGGAACTGGCTTATGACATTACCCTGATTAAACCTAGTTACCACATCATTATTAAACAACATACCAATATTCTTATAAACTGACCAGACTCTACCTCCATCACTGATGTAGAGACGAGCTGAACTCCAGGATAACACAGTTCCTGTTGTTCTTTCATTATTTTGATTTGGAGTTTGTCTGGCAGCTTCGGTCAGCTTGCTGAGTTCTTTCCTCAGCTTGCCTGGCTCTCTCCTCAGCTTTCTTTTCCAGCTGGGCCAAGACTTGCTTCCCTTGCATTCCAAGTTCTGCCATTTCTCTCTCACGCTGATGATGCTGGCTCTCTCTTGGGGCCTGCAGTTTTGACTGCGGATCACTCATTGCGACTGACTTTAATCTTTAACGCTCTCTGTTTTAAATTTCAAATTTGGAATAGTGTGGGGTTCTGATCCAAAACCCAAATGAGCTGGTTCTGTGGATCCTTTCGACTATGCCAATGTGATCTGGAGTGCCTAGGGCAGCACTCACTGGAAATGCCAAGGCCAGGACAGGTAGCAAAAGGGAGAGCAGATACTCCCAAAACTGGTGGATAACTGAAAATAAACTCCTCAACCCGTCACAAACTGTGCTTCTAATCTCCCACACTGGGTATCACGAAACAAAAAAGAAATCACACGGCCCCCTTATTGCATCCCTGTTCTCTGGACAGCACCTAGGTGCAGTACAGTGAGAAGTTATTTTAAAAAAACCTCTGCTCACATATACTATATACCAAAGGGTCAGCCACGTTACCAGGTCATTATAGGTTAGGATCTTATCCCAAATACCATGCTCCCAGTCAATCGTTTAGTGTCTAAAACTACAGGTTTATTATAAAGAAAAAAGAAAGAACAGGGAGAGAAATGCTAACTGGTAAACCAGTCACATACATACAAAGACTTCAAAGTCCAAATATCAGGTTCCTAGCAGTATTGGTGAGTTTGCTGGCTTGAAAGTCCCTCTGGATCAAATCCACAGCTTGGATGGATCATTCAGTCCTTCGTTCAGAGTGTCAGTTTGTAGCAAAGTTCCTCCAGAGGTAAGCAGCAGGCTCAGATCCGTCCCTTGGGTACAGCAAATCAGGGCCACCGCCCTGGCCTTTGGTGGGGGCATGTGTGGGGAGGTGAGGCGGGAGGTGGGCAGGCGAGTGGGGTGAGGAGGCAAACAAGGAGGTAAGCAGCAGGTGGTCAGGTGGGCGGGTGGGTGAGGAGGAGCCCCCCCTACCAAAACCTGCCCCATTCCCCGAGCACCTCCTGTCCGCTGGTGGGCCCCGCCAAACAGCACCTCCCCCTCCTTCCCAATGTCTGCCGCAGATCAGCTGTTTCACAGCATCAGGAGGTGCTGGGGGGAGTGAGGAGGAGCAAGGATGCAGCATGCTGGGGGGAGAGGACGGAACTGGGTGGAGAAGAGGCAGGGCAGAGGCAGGGCGAGGGTGGTGCCTTGGGGGAAGAGGCGGAGTGAGGGCGGGGCCCACGCAAATGCATGGGAGAGCACCCCCCGGCAGAGAGGCACCAAGTTTCTAATATCCTGGGCCCCACATCCTTTTAGGGATGGCCCTGAGCAGGACTGAAGACAAAAGGGAGAAGATGAAGCTGCCTTTTATAGTCTTTTGCCATGTGGCCTATGCTTCCTTTACTTCAAACACAAGCTGCCCAGCACATGGCATGGAAGCCTTGTCTGCCCATAGGCAGGAGGTGAGACATGCTGACTCATGAGGTGCTTTCTCTCAATGGGTCAGCTGTATAGCTGATGGTCCTTAATGGGCCATCAAGCAGGCTAGGCAGTGATGATGCCAAACTGTCTGGAGGTGTCACCCAGAAGCATAGCAAACGTTTTGTAATACAGACGTACAACAATAACTATAACCCCAGATACAAACACATAAATGAGATTAGCATATCTGACAAATTATAATATTTCTGCAGGTATCTTACATGGCATAACTCACTGCAATTTCACAATGTTGGTATTCATAATATCCTCATAGTGCCCAGATTCCATACAGCTTCACACCCACGCATGCCCAGGTATCGTGCTTGAAGCTGTCCAAGTGGTGAGTATGTGTGTGGGATATTGGACCAGAGTATCTCATAACAAAATACAAAATACAAAATGAATTAAATTGAGAGGAAAAACAGGTGAAGGGAAAGGACAAATTGTTCATCTCTCGTTCCCAACACACTAAGTCACATGTAAATTCAGAGATCAATAACTTTCCTATGGAGATATAGCACCATAGAAAAAGGGTTTGATGGGAGGTACCTCTGAAAATGTGTAGCATGATACAATGCACATAATATTGTCTAAGTAATGTGCCAGCAGCACTGAACAACTCGAGGGGGGTACTGGTAACATTTATTTAAGCATATAGACAATAACTGAGCAAACCATGGGAAATGTATAGTCCTCAAAAGAAAGTAATTCACTAAAGTCAGTTTTAACTTCATTATTTAGGCTGAAATCTGCTTTGGAAAGATAGTAATTGAGAAGGAAGGGAACACTAAATTAATCATTGTCCTGTGCACTAAACACTCCTGTTTTTATCGATCAGCAAACACAATACAGACTCACGTGGCTACCACTCTGAAACAAGCGATTATAATTCTCAGGAGTCTAGATCATCCCAGCATTGATCTGAAAACTGATGTCAAAAAACAAAGAAGGGAAAATGTCTAGTGATTTTCTTTTCCATTTTTGGTGAATTTGTTGGTCAATTTCAAAAGTTCTAAAAATGTTGACAAGCTCTAGATATAAAGTGTAAGTTCCACTGGCGTCCGGGAAAGATGGAGGGCAAGTTATGCTCCTGTAGGCTTTGCTCGTATAAATCACAACAAAGCGAAAGATGTGACATGGATCTGACTTTCCAAGGACAAGTTATGGTGGGTCTAGCTCGTAATGTGCCAAGGATGCACACACAGAATTAGCATCTACCAGTCAGGAAGACCAAGCCAGATCAGACCTGTTTTATGTACATTCATTGGGCAGTCACACATTCTATAGCTTGTGGAGGCTGAGATTATGGCACGCACCAAGGGTTCCTTGCCCACCAGCTCCCTGTGTGTCAGCCTCCCATCACCTTCTAGTTCAAGGACTCCTTGCAACTCCATTCTGAAAAGGGCTCTGTGTGTCTCCCATTTCTCCCCTCTCCCATACCAGGGTCCCCCATTCTCCCCGCCACCAGGAGCTCTGTGTGCCTGTCCCCATTCCCACCTCCCATCCATGCCAGGGTCTTTGCGTGCCCCCCAATTCCCACATTCCTGCCATACCAGGGACACTGTGTGCCTCCCTTCCTCTTCCCCCACAGCAGAGTCCCACTATCTCTCCAGCACTAGGGGTTCTATGTGCCCACGTCCTCCTCCCCCTATACCAGGGTGTCCCATTCTCCCCTCATACTAGAGTCCATGTGCATGCATGCCCCATTACCTACCTTCCCCCATGCCCCCTCCCCTTTTTCCTCCCTACTATCATGATCTGTCCAGAAAACACTTCATTCTGGCTGTCACCATCTTAGGCCTGGTCTGCAGTAGAAAATTCGCCCACCATAACTATAGGGGTGTGAAAAATCCATACCCTGAGCAGCATGGTTCAACTGACCTAGGTCCCTGTGTAGACAGCGGTAGATCGACGGAAGAATTCTTCTGTCGACCTAGCTTCTGCATCTGGGGGAGACGGGTTACCTACGCTCATGGGAGAACCCCTCCCATTGGCATAGGTAGGGCCTACACTCACATGCTCCCATAGCACAGTTGCAGAGATGCCCTAGCCTTTTAACAGCTTGTCTACACTGTGGCGCTTTAGTGAAGACGCTACTATGCTGACAGGAGAGCTTCTCCCATCAGTGGAGTTAATCCACCTCCCTGAGGGCTTGTCTTCACTCCCCCGCTACACCGGCACAGCTGTCGATGGCAAAGACGGGAGAGCACTCTCTGGTCGACTCCACTTCTCCGAGGCCGAAGCTATGACAGCATCTCCCGTGATGTAGATGCTGCTTTAAGGCGATGTGACTTACATCGCTCAGGGCCGGGGAAGGTTTTTTCACACCCGTGAGTGTCGTAAGTTACATCTACTTGAGTGGCAGTGTAGACAAGCCCAGGTGGTAGCTATGTCCACTGGAGAGACTCTCATGTCAACACAGAGCTTGTGTACAGGGGAGGTTAGGTCCATATAACTACATCACACAGCGGTGTGGATTTCCACACCCTTGAGTGACTTAGTTATATCGATATAGGTCCCTACCAAAGACCTGGCCTAATTTTCCAGCGTAGACCAGGCCAGACAGCTTGTCTACACTGCCACACGGGGTCGATCTAAGATACGTAACTTCAGTTATGTGAATAGCGTATCTGAAGTCGACGTACTTAGATCTACTTACTGTGGTGTCTTCACTGTGGGAACTCGACAGCTGATGCTCTCCCCTCGACTCCAGTTGCGCTTCTCGGGGCTTGTCTACACTACGCAGCTTTTCGTGCCACAGCCTTGTTGCTAAAAGTCAGCGTGTGCGAACGCTCTCAGTCCGTATTTTGTCAAACAAACAAACAACGTATTTTGCTGACAAAATACCTCCAGCCCCATGAGTGGGTTAGCTTTGTTGGCAGGAGAGTGGTCCTGCTGACACAGCCACGTTCACACTGCCACGTGCATTGGCAAAACTTTTGTCTTTTTTAAGTACTCATGAAAGACAAACATTTTGTTGACAACCTCACAGTGTAGACAAACCCCTCATTCTGGTGGAGGACTGGAGTCGACAGGAGAGCACTCAGGAGTCGATTTATCACATCTAGTCTAAATAGACCTCTGCTGGATTGATTGCTGCCCCCTTTACCCCTCCATTTAAGTGTGGACAAGTCCTTAAACTCTATTGCGAGGATAAGCAGAATGAGATTAGTGCACTTTTATGCTGTAAGGTGTTAATGGGGGCCATCACTTGGTTGATCTATGGACAGTTGCAGATGTGCTTGAGGCTGCAGTCACCTAAACAGCTGGCTAATCCTGTAGGTGTTCCCCTCTTTGTGATATTCCCAACATCAATAGAGTTCTGGCCATTGATACTGGGAACATTTTCTGAGGTCTGTGAATTGACTAGTTGTGACGTTTAAAAGTTATCACATCACAGACAAACAGAAAAAGGCCATGGAGGTGAATGCAAGGCCTTAGCAAGCTGGACAAATCTAAAAGATATAATACTCACGCTCTTCTGACGTCCCCCTAGTACTACAACCCCTCTCTGCTAGGGCTTCTCCTCTCCTCACCACAAACGGAGAAAGGGACTTCGTCACAGTTTGTGAGTGCTCCTCCAGTATTGACTTACCCCTGGCAGCAACCTTGCCGTAGTAAGAAGGGTGGATGGGAGGCATGGGCAGGGCACAGTTACTCCTGATGGTGAGATAAGTCCCACCTCTCCCCCGTCCTCCGCTCCCAATGGCTGATTTTCATATCTATGTGATCTCTGCAAAGCAGCCCTGCGGAGGATCCAGCTTGCAGGGTGTTGGGTCAGGGCAAGGATTCAGTGCACAACTCCCTCTGGGAGGAGGGTTGCACACACAGCCAAGTCTTTGGGAACTAGGCCGCAGGCATGTGCTTCAAAGCCCATTGCCCCGGATCATGAGTCAAAATAGGCATTTAGAATAAAGGGCTTGCCAGGGGCCTGGTGCACAGCTCTGTGAAGCCAGAAAAACGAGGCCCTTTAACTCCAGTGTGCTCTGAACCAGACCCAAGCGCCTTAGTCTGCAGCAGATCAGCCTGCAGAATTGCCTCTTTCCAATAGGAACAAGAAACATTTCCAAGCTACTCCGGCAAATTCATCTACTCACTTCACTGGAGTTTGGCCAGCGACCAGCCTCTGGCCCACTTTGAGCGTCTGATTACCAAGAGTCGTAAGTAATTTAGCATGTGTCAAAGTGCAAATGGAGCCCACATGGCCCCACATCTCCCCCTGCCATGTGCAAACGCCAGGAACCGTACAGATGTCAGGAGATGCTCCGCAGCAGAGCCAGGCCCCGGGCTGCCAACTGGGCCCCGTTGGCTGCAGTGTGCGGTAACAAGATGCATGGATTAGTGTGATTAACAAAACGTGTGTGCGTGAGTGGGGATTGCAGGAGATCTTCAAGTGGATTTAATTTCAGCACCGGCAAGCCAACGAGGGAGAGCAAACGTCTGAATTTCTGGGGGCCTTCCCCAGAGAAATTCTGTCCGGCGGAGCAATGTGCCGAGTAAGGGTGACGGCCTATGGCGAACCAGAAGAATTTCAATACCTTCAGCCTATTGATTTCCACTTTCTTTTGGGCTTCTCCATACTTCCTGCTTGTCAGGCAAGATAAAGGTGGCAAAGTTTAGGTCAGATTCTGCCAGTTGCTACAAGGAAGCTCTGTTTCAAGGCTGGAAAATTGGCCTCCTTCCCCACCCACTCCCTCCCCTGGCTCACAGATTACCACTTCCCTCCAGGCACTGCATTATTTAGCAACCTGCTGGCCAAAGGAGTGCAGCGTTTTCTGGCTGCAGATCTTTCTTGTGCCTTCCAATAAGCCTCCTGCAGAATTGTTCTGGTGACCAGCTCGGGGTCTCAGACCCACGCTTCGGGGGCGGATAGGATTCCTGCCCTTTTACTATTCTTCAGTGGGATAGGACCTGTCGGATATTAAAGCCATTCCCGAGCTGAGGTCATCCAGCTAGCAGGGCAACAATCTGCTATCTCACCACTCAGGCAGAAAACTCTGCACTTCTAACAACATGGTGGACATTTTTCATTCCTGAAATGTCTATGCTGTTTTTTCCCTTGAGCAGTAGGATTTGGGGAGGAGGGGACCTTATATTCTCTCCTTATTCTGCCTGAATTAATCAAATAAATCTTCTTTAAAGCGATGCTAAATGAGTCACAGATGGTTTCGCCTTTTTACAGGTTGCAAAAAATCCCCCATTACAGTTCTTTTAATTTATCAGAGAAGGAAAAAATAAGATGCCCTCTTGCTCCCTTTGCAGTAATAATCAGAAACAGCCTCTTTGGGGGTCTAATTTACCCCGACTCTGTATCCATAGTTGAACGAGGACTATGTAACCTCTTTGGAAGTCACTGGCGGATGGAAGGTGGATAGCTTTTAGAAACCCCCCTTTAATAAAAAAGAGTGTTATATTAAGTATGTTTGCTGGGTTATTTAAGCATATGGTTCCCATATCAGGAGCTAAGATGGCAAACACATGCGTTACCTTCTGACTAACCTTTCTTATACTCTCCACCCCAGAGAGCTGCGGGAGTTTTCTCTCTCTTATTTCAGCCATCGTGGTATGAAAACGCGATGAATAATTTTCAAGAAGAATGTAAGACGCAGACCCTTCCCACTTCCCTGCTTATTCAAAGGGGGCGGGGGAGTTGATATTTAGCTTGCCCCGAGTCCTACCCTCATTAACTCGGTCTTGCTGCCCACTTGCGCGGAGGAACGGGGCTCACCGCAGGACCTTCAAATCCTCCCCGGCCATTTTCAAACGTGGGCGCAAAAGTTAGTCATCTAACTCCACAGTCAGTGGTTCTCTGGGCACCCAATCGCTTCCATAGCGGGCTTTGCGGATGTCCAGCCGGTCACTGGTGCCTTTTTATGGTCAGGCCCCCACGTTTGAAGAGTTTCGCCTTGACGTTCCCCACTCAGCTGACCTACTTGCCTGTTCGCTCTAACTACAGCCAAAGCGTTCAAAGCGAACACCCCACCTGGTCCACCAACCCAACCAGGCAGTGGGTGGGTCCAGCCGGGGCGCAGCCTAGCTCCCCCGACGGGGATTACAGCGGAGCGAGCCTTGCTCCAGAGGTTTGGGTTTGAGCCTGGCGAGCGCTTGGCTAGCCAGATAGCCCGGGAGCAGGGACACACTTTGCTCCAGTGGGTCTTACAGGGACGCTGCGCACGGAGCCGGCTTTGACGCTCGCCTTAGCGAGTAATAAATCTATTGGTCCCGTTGCTTTTTCGTCACTTGCCTAATCCTGCGCCCTTCTTTTCATGTGCGGTAATAACTAACAGCTGCTTGCCGAGCCGCGGCGGGGCGGACTTTGCAAAGGCAGTTTCTATCCAGAACAATAGCACCAGCTGTTTCATTTAGCCTTCGGCCAGCACTTCCTGTTCAGTCTACATCTGCCCTCCTGTGTCCAATTTATGTGCAGGAGGGTTTTTCCTCCCCTGTGACCTCGCTCTGCGTTTAAGAAGAATTTCTAACTTAACACTCCGGCTTGTGTTCCTAACATGCTCGCGTATTAGATTGGCTGTACTCAGGGAAGATACTCAGGGAAGATCAGCGCCATACGCCTTGGCGCTGGGGACGTCGGGGCAGCCAAGGGGAAGGGAGTAGGTTGGAATGAGCCACTGGGATGCCGAACAGTAGACAAGGGAACTTGGAGCGCGCCCGTGATCAGTGGGAGAATAATGAGACGACCAAGAGGCAAACACGGGAACTACAGGCCGTTCAGTCGGATCCCATTTCCCCCAGCACCGCGCTGTTTGACTCCCCGGGGGGAAGATAACGGGGAGGAGGAGGAAACCCACCGGGAGAACGCTGGGACTGGAAACCAACCCGACCTGCCGACCAATGTCGGGATGGCACTAAACAACATCGGGGACGCGTGAGAGGCCGGGCCTTCGGTCTTGCTCTCCCGGCAGCCAATGGCAACACTCCCACGGGTGACCCCCCCCCCCCAACAAAAACAACCCCAAAAATGAACCTGGCCTTGATGGGCGCAGGCTGACCCCCGAACCAGCGAAGTACAATGCGGTTGCAATGCAAACCCAAGCGGCAATGGAGTGAAAGCAACCCAGGGTATTTGCTCGCTACACACTAGTGAGCAGAGCACCCTCGGGCCCGTGCCAAACGTACGCGATTGTCGTTTTAAAAACCCGGTCTTAAAAAAACACCCGATTGGGGCCCCGAGTGGCTGGGACATTGGGGGATCCGGTCCTTTGCGGGGGAAGAGCTGATTCCCCCCCCCCCCCGTTAAAATCTCCCCCTTCCTTAAACTCTGCCCCGGCTTTCCCCACCGTCGCGGCGCTGCGGAGTGTTTGGGGCGGAAGATCCCGTCTGGGGTGAAGGTGTCAACGGCCAAGGGATGGGGAGGGGGCGCGTGTTGGTGGGTCTTTTAAAGTAAAGTGAAGTCAAACGGGCGAGTCTGTTTCCCGGGGCGAGGCAGCCGGTCCCCCCCACTCCCCCGCGCCCCGCTCCGAGCCGGCCCCTGCCCGAAAGAGCCTGGTTTCAATCTGCGGTGTTTGTTACTGTTTCTAATGAGCGTTACAATCACCCAGTCCACGGTGGCTGTTCATCCCCGGGACGGTTTCCTTTGGAAGAGTCACATCCGCCCCCGCTTAGGGGACTGGTAAGGGGAGAACCGCCCCCTCAGTCAATAAAAATTTCCTCTGCCGACTCCGTGTTATCGGGAATCTCCACCGAGTAGAGAAAGGGGAGAGATCCGGGGGTGGGTGGGTGGGGGGGGGGGGGGGGAACGTTCCCCTTCCCTCGGGGTCAAGGGGGAGTGGGACCAGCCCCTCCCTCCCTCCATCTCTCTCTCTCTCTCTCTCTCTCTCTCACACACACACACACACACGTCGATGTCCTATAGCGGTGTGTTGTGCTATGAGACGTCCGCTTGGGCTTTCCAGCCGGGGGTCGTTCTTTCTTTTCTGGGAGGTGGGGGGGGGGGGGAGAAGGAAGAATGGAGACATCACGTCATGTCAGCCGTTTCACTTTGCAAACCCTTTGTCCTGTCGTCGTCCTCCCCAGTTCAGGCGAGGCGGAGCCTCCTAGGACGCTCCGTGTGGACGCTCCGAACAACAGCTCCCGTCGTGCGCGGGCCAAAGGCGAATCCCCCCGTTTCCCTCCCCCCTGTTTGGCCTCTGCTTGCTGGCGGGTGGTTTGGGGCAGACCCGCACATCGTGCTGCAGGGGTCCCCAAGAGGAAAGGGGCCCGCTCGGGAGAGGGGGAAACACCGCTCAGGAGAAGCCCAGCCGGCCGCAGGAGGACGCGGGGCAAAGTGCGTTTGGAAGGCGCCTGGCGCAGTCCCCAGGGGGCTGCCCTTCCCTCGGGGATCGAAAGGGGTGCTAGAAACACGCTCCTGTACCAGGCCAAGAGCAGACGGGCCGCCTAGCGGAATGAGCTTTAGTTTACCAAAGGAGAAGCAGGACGGGATTTCGGCGGAGGGTGGGGGGACTTTAGACCAAAGTGCCGGGATCTCCTCCTCTAAGTCCGCCGTGTAACTGCCTGCCACTCAGTTCCAGAGCGCACCGGCATTACGCACAAGCCGGGATCCCTTCCTGACACACCACGGTCCATATGTCCCGGGCTGTTACCCGATCTCAATTTGCTCCAAGTCTCGCAGCCTTGTCTCCCGAGCGGGTGCGGATCTGCGGTTTGCAGGGAGCTGCGCTCCGCTTCGCTCTGGGAACTCATTAGGGGATCGCTTCTGGATGTCTCATGTCAGGACACCCGGAGGAACTCGCTTGAGCTACGTCTTTGGACTTACGCCGCTTCCAAAGGTTTCCCAGCAGCACAGAGATCGTTACACACCCAGCTGGGGCTCCAGCATACAACCCGCTTAAATTCAAAATACCACCCCCCCACTCCAGCTCATATTTGTATTTCTCGTTGGTGAAGCGCTTAAGAGCCAACCTGGGGACGGTCATAGCTATCTTTTATTGGACTGACTTCTGCTTTGGAGCTTACTTTGCGCTCTTCAGGTCTGAGCCCTCCCTCCTTAGGAAAACGATTCCGTACCTTTATTACACCAGGGTAATAAAAAATGCTGATTAGGGACTGGCTGTATAAAAAAAGACCTCGGGCTGACGGTAATTTAACGAATTCCACCTCCCCACACATCCATCCAGCCTTCCTTCCATACGAGGGCTTAATACAGAGTCTAGTGATTCACTAATCACAGCTAAGCAAAGGTCAGATTACATGGTATTTTACTCCAAAAAATGGGCCCATTAGGGCCCGATCTTGCATTCTTTGAAAACCTCAAACCCTCACTGTGGGCTCCACGGAAGCGTTGGGTGCGCAAGAAATGCTGGGCAGGTTCATTGAGAGGATACAGACAAAGCCCTTCTCTTTCTTCGGGGGTTTTCTTTTGCAGTTAAGCTCTCTCCAGGCTCCCCTTGCGGACGGTAGACTGGGCCGTTCCGGAGCCCGGCGCGGGACCCAGACCGGAGCAGAGACCTGAGCGCACCCCTAAAAGTTTAGTTCCTTGGTGTGGTTTCCCACCTTGAATTCCGCCCGGTTATTTGCCCCTTTCCCCGCTGGGTAGTTTTGGAGTCACTTTCTTAAGCCGCCTGGGGCCCCCCCCCCCCCCCGCTACGTTTCCAGAAATAACTCCCTTTTACAAAGAGGAGACCTGAGATCCGAATCAAGGGCTGGACCCTGACCCGGGGTTCCGCCATGGGCAAGTCCTGCTCCCGTTAAAGCCAATAGACAAGATCGGGCCCAGGAGAACCTCACTCACTAATCCCCACCTGGCTTTCCCGACCGCGCCGGGTTTATTTAGGTGCGCGCTTATGTAAGGAGCAACTCAGCGGCGGTTACAGGCTTAAGGAAGACTCCGGCCATGAAAAAAAAATCCACTTGAAAAAAGGCACCTTTTGTGCGTGCGATCACCCCCCTCCCCGTTCCTCCAGCCCGATCACACGCCTGCATTTTCCAACTGATTCTTCAAAACGCCTGCGTTGAAAACCCCTCCGCTTTGCCATATTAAAAGTGATCAATCTTCGGGGCTCAAAGGCTGGAGACAATCTTTCATTATAATCCCCCTCTGATCCCTGGAAAGGTCGGGATTTTGTCACCCCACCCCCCGCAGAAAAGTCCCTCTCCCCGCTGCCCGATCAAGCCATTAGCGGGTGTCCCTGAATAAACAGACTTTCCCCGGCCCCATAGTTCAGGGAACACTGGTAGTTTGTGCGCGCTGGCAAAGCCGGCTCCGTTTCCCTTCATCCTAATGATGGTGTCGGAATTTTTGGGCTCCTCTGGTTATTAACCCCGCTTTTCCTGGCTCGCGGAGCTGCCTGGCTGCTCGGTAGAGCTAGCTGATGAAGTGATCAGTCAAACACTCTACTTTAAACAAAAATCCGGGAGAAAAAATTCTGACACCAGGAGAAAATTTCTGCCCGAGTGAGACGCGCAGGACGGTGGCCCTAAACCCCCGAGTTTTCTGAACGGTGTATGCGGTATTGGGTAATGGAGACAGAAAGGCTGGGAGCGGATCTAGATGCACAGGGACACGTTGCATTCACATCCCTTCGGGGAATGCCAGGCCAAGGTCACCCCTTCCCCTAAGGGTTCCCAGTGGATTTCTTTGAATTGCTCTGGCCTTGCCATGTCTCTTCTAGGTTTCCTTTGGTTTTCTCCTTTGCAACTATCGGGCCCGATCCTGCTTCCAAGGCAAAACTCCCATTGATTTCAACGGGAAGAGTGGAATCCAGCGCTACGGACCCTAAAAGAGAAGTATTTTAGGGCCCGATCCTGAAAACACCGACATCACCTGTTGAGTTCAATGGTACTCTTCACCCGATTAAAGTTAGTTACGTTAATAAGCGCCAGACCTTCATCCTTCCCCCTTTGTAACACAAATTCTTCCCTTCCTCCCCCTGTCTCTCCGCAAACTGTTGCATTTCTCCCCAAGTTAATTGTATCTTTTCTCTGTTCTGAGCTGGATAAGCCAGATCTCATTAGAAAGGAAGAGAGATTTGAACTCGAAGCAGTCTTCTTGACGTTACAGAGAAGGAATCCCTAATCAGCACAGTATATATTTTGTATAATTGCTCCTTGGCATTTCCCCCACCTATTTTCTTGCTCATTAAAATGAAGGAAAACTGCGAGGGGAGGGGCGGGATGTTCCTATGTGTTTTTACAGGACAAGAAAGCTTGTTTAGGGTTATAAATATATAATATTTTAAAGGTCTGTAGATCCAGTTCTGCTAGGTACCCCTGGCTAAAATTAGTTATTTGTTATTTAATTTTATTTTAGGTGAATAGTAATCAGATCTGAAGTTAGGGGTCAGATTCTCATCTGGTGTAAATCAGTGTAGTGCCACTGAAGTGAACATAGCAGTTTCTTTTTACAGTGGTTGAAGTCAATGGAGTTTTACCCATTTATACCAGTGGGGAATCTTGCCCCAGAACTCAAATACAATCAGAGCTGTGTGTTCCACTGCACTGTTACAGTGTCCAAAGGCCCCTGGGTCAAGCTATTTTTGGGAAAATCTTCAGTTTCACAAGGCACAATAATGCTTGCCTTCCCAGAGCTCCTGCTTATAAAGAATATGCCATTAAAAGGCAGACATTGGTGGTTAGACTAGATGACCCTTGTGGTCCCTTCTAACTCTATGATTTTGGCTTAGTTTGTAGTTACTGCTAATTATTGTAAATGCTTTGGAATATTTTAAGTGTATGCTTTTGTTCAGTTTTAAATTGTTTCCGTTGTCAGATATCTCTTAAAAGGCCATTTTGAAACGCGTTCTAACACAGACACAGACACACACACAGACACACCTTTCCAAGATCCATGCATAGAGAAGGTCCTCTGGGTGCAACTCTTCTCACTTTTGCATGGAAGTGGGGCTTAGCCAACACTGCGGTATTACACCCACCTATGTCCAGACCCCGTGGAAGCAAGGAGGCTGGGTAGGCCAGAATCAGGAGTAGATATCTCAGAATGGGCCCTCATAGATGCAAATTATCCCAGTGCTCCAGTCCTGTGGGGCTGTATGTTTCTGTGGAGCTCCCCTCTCCCCCAAGGTCCTGTGGGGAGCTGCACCCAAGGGAAATTGTTAGTGGAATTGTGTGGTGAAGCTGCACCACAGAGTGCCAGGAGATAGCCGGTTCTCAGGGCCAGAACTGTAACAGAGGCACATGACTCTGGGCGTACAACTCTTGCCTCCTACCCATCCTTGAAGATCCAGCAGGTTGGAACACTATTTTCCAAGGGAGAAGAGGGAAAACATTGCACTCTTGATGGTGGATCTAGGGAAGTCTCCCAAAGAAAGTCCTCATGGAGATTTCTTTTCCTTGACTCTCGTTCACTTGGGTTTCCATGAAAGGGGAACTGGGATGTGCATATTATGCAATTAATATAGTGGTTGCCCTCATAACTTCCAGTTTTGCCTTGGATAACTACAGTGTTGCCTACTCTAGTGATTTTATCCCTATCTCATGATATTTGGTGTTTTTCCTAAAGCTCCAGCTCTTCGAATCATGTGATTGTGAGAGTTCAGCTTTCTGTTATTTATGGGCTAAAGTTTCTGTCTCTTGTGGTTGCAGAGAAAAGCTTGAAAACATGACCTCTCAGGGCTCACAACCCAGAAGGAAGAACTAGAGAACCCCACATTTATTATTTCTTTTAAAATCTCATGATTATTTACACCAATCTCATGAGTTTGTAGGGACATGACTCATGATACCTGAACATCTGGGGTTGGTAATACTGTAACTAGCTCATCCTACCGCAGTATTGGTGCTGCTCCCTTTGTTCCTCTCTCTTCTGTAGGTGAACACCGTGGTAATGTTATTCAGTTATAAAAGCATCTGAAAGATTTTAAGAGCAACTGTTCTATATTAGATACTTGACTCGCTAGATACTTGAATCTCTCTGTACGGAGCCATGCATCTTCATGGTGTCAGTATGTACTAATATTAATAATGAGAGATTCAAGGTGGGTGAGGTAATATCTTTTACTGGACCAACTTCTGCTGGTGAGAGAGACAAGCTTTTGAGTTCCAAAGACCTCTTTCTCAGGTCGTTGGAGCTCAAAAGCTTGTCTCTTTCACCAACAGAAGTTTGTCCAACAAAAGATATTATTTCAGCATTCTTGTCTTTCTTATATGCTGAGACCATCAGGGCTACAACAACACTGCAAACAAACAAAGAAACAAACAAACAACAAATAATTAAATACATAATAATAATTAATAATAATTAATAATGTGTCAATGGGTTGCTAGCCATTTCTTCTTGCAGGTGATGGCAATATATTAGTTTAGTCACTTTAAAAGTATTTATGTCTAAGTTTCTTTAACGACATTTCCTGGTGTGATGTGTGGGATGGTACATTGCACTACATAAAATTCCAGCATATCAACTCTCATTTGTTCTGTGCTCTGTTTATGAAATAGACTCACAGTTTCTGGAACCAGATTGTGTCCCTTGTTCTCATGCGTGGAAGGCAAGCCCTGTCACAGACCCCATCCCCCCCATCTCACCCCCATCCTCCCCACACACTAAGTTAGAAAGAAGGGAGCAGAGTCTCTACTGCTTAATCTCCCTTCCTTCCTCCCTCAGAACCTCTATGGATCACCTCTGTGTCTTTGGGGCTTTGCAGATTTGTGGGAACGTGCAGAGTGTGGAGAGGATGGTGCTAGGAAAGGGCCACTCTCTGTGGCATCATGCCCTTCCAAACCCACTGGGATTTTCCCAGAGAAGATAGTGAGTGCTAACACTTGCCTGGACACACACACACACTCCATTCCCACAAACCTCCCTGAAGGGGTGATTAGCCCAAGCCTGGCAGGGGTAGCATGGCACCAAAAGAATTAATGCTGCCATGATGAACAGGGTCTCCAGAGAACAATGCAAAGGTATTAACCCTTTGTGGATTCCCCGAGATTAGGTTCTTTCTAAGGATTTGAGGAAAATGTGCAGAGTCACTCCACAGGGGAAACAAACTCTGCCCCCTGAAATACAAGAACATTACATTCTCTATTTAATGTTGGCCTCCTGCAGGTTTTTATGATTTGCCCCTGAAATGGTTACTCAAAATAGGGTTTGGGGTTTGTTTGTTTTTGTAATTGTAAAGATTCAAAGATAATGGGCTGAATCTTCAGTTATAGCCAAGCTGTGTTTGGCACAGCTGAGGAGGGACAAATGCATTTCTTATGTCAACTTTATGACTCCATTAACTGATCATGTGGCTCATTTGGCCTTCAATGCAACTTAGAGCAACCTCTGAGCTGCTCTAAGTTGTGTTGGCTGGTAATGCCTGCCCCCCCACACACACACACTAGCCAATGAAGGATCGGTGTGATTTCCTGTTCATCCTTGATGTATCCTGAAATTGTAGGTCCCATCCTTGCCATGAAACTGTCAGACTAAACTCTGAAAAAACGATATGCTGTATCTGAAACACAAAGTACCATATTGATTTACCCACATCAATTTTCTGTCTCTGTACAATTTTCCATGGGAGAAAATGACTGGCTCTAGGATATTAGTATCATTCGCTCTGTAGCATTGTTTGTTTCTTACTTGATATAATTTTAGATCAAGTGGGATTTATTTTAAAATAAATAAACACATATTGTGTAATGTATAATCTATGGACTTTGCTGTACTGTTTTAGTCAAGGAAAAAGAAGTCATTGCAATAGGTATTTCATATTTTATTTATTGAATAGGTGCCCATAGCTGGCAATAATGGAGACTTCTTTTTATTGCTAGACCATGTACAGTCAGGCAGCTGCAGTGTGAGTTTCCCTAAGCTGCCCTGTCAGTAACCTCAGTCTTGACCTGGAGGGACCACCCTCTGAAGGGGTCACAGTTAGTTCATTGATCATACACCAGCTCAGTCTGAGGTTTCTCCTGCACTAGAAGCAGCCACCTGTGCTGAATTGTATGATCACTCTTTGTTTTTATTGTTGACACCAGATCACAATGTTACACTATGTGAGAAACACAGAAATGTATTCAAAACTACTAGCCACATTATGGAATCAAGATAACTGGTTGCTGACAGATTTATGGTCATAGCCCAATAAAGATGCTGTTTATTGCTTCTAGAAGGGGTCCAAGTTTGTTTCTAATTTTATAAGTATGTGCGGGAAGTGACTAGTTTGGCTACACCACCTGTGAAAGTGGGATCTAGTAAGTTTCAGGACTCATTATTAATAGTTTGCATTACAACATTATTTGTTGTTTGTATTTCTGTATCAGGTAGGAGCCCTAACCTTGGAGCAGGACCTCGTTGTGGTAGGCATGGTACAAACACAGAACATAAGAATCCTGCTGTGAATGGTACCACTTCTTTCATTTTAATCTAGTTACCTCTGTTTGACCCAGGCATGTCTTTTCAGTTCCTCTAGAAACAACCGATTCCTTTCCGCAGCGCCCTTGCGTTCTTCTTCCTTTCCATGTTTTAAGACCAGGGTGGTAGTGACCTCTGTACACCAGCCATTTTGTCAATTTCCCTCTGTGGTAGTGTCACTGGTAAACAAGGATTGGCACAGCCAAATGACAGCCTTGTAGAGGAATAGGGGGATTATGCTTATGGTTGCCTGCAAATTCCTGCTGCACTGTGGGAACGTATTATATTTACCCATCTGTCTTCTGCTATATAGTTTGTCATTTCATTATGCAGTAATTCTATGTGTCTTATCAGACCATCCATTCATCCTCCTTTTGCACTGCCAAACTCAAGCATACTTATTTCATTCCAAATGTGTTCCTTGTTCTGATTTGTCTCTTTATGGACAGCTTGTAATGTGACCCCCTTCTCTCCTACATTCATATACTGCCATCTGCTGCGTGATAGAGGAGTTACAAGCACACATAGCACTTTAATCATTCAGACAGGCATTTTAAAAAAGTGTCCTCTAATTTGGGGGCTTCACGTTATAGGTACTCAACTTTATATGTCTAGGGGATGATTTTCAGAGATGGCAAGCAACTCCTGTTCAGCCAGCATTCTCAGCACCTTTGAAAATTAGATGTCTCAAATTGGGCACCAAATATAAGAGGCCACCAAGGTTAATACACACATTTGAAAATGCAGGTCTGAATATATGCAATCATCATTTTAACCTGACATTATTTAAGGGACCACTCAACCATTTTCCCTGTTGTATGAGCTGTATGCTATTCCCAGGAGATTATACATTTTGACCTGCTAATTCCTTTTAGAGGATGCAAAGGTTAAAAAAAGGAAAAGGCAAGAAGCATTTATGTTTTTTAAAAATGTTGAACAGTAATTTAATGCTGTGGATGTCAGTGTGATTGACTGGATTAAAGTGGAAGCCTGTGGACAAATTGTGATGATGGACATATATGAACAACAAGCCGTGGTCAAGAGATTAGAGAGTCATGACTCCTAGATTCCATTCCCAAGTCTGTGCAACTTTGTTATGTGACTACATGCAAGTCACTCAATATCTCATCCGACGAAGGGGGTATTAGCCCACGAAAGCTTATGCTCTAAAATTTTAATTAGTCTTTAAGGTGCCACAGGACTCTTTGTCACTTCTGCAATTCCAGACTAACACGGCTACCCCTCTGATTCTCAATATCTCAATTTACCTTTTATCTAGAAAATAACCCTCCCTGATATGACAGAGTTGTTGTTAGCCTTAATTATTTAATTGCAAAAGTATTTTGAGAGCTTCTGGTGAAAGTTCCCTTGTAGTTTATGAAATATTGGTTCCATTGTGTCCTCTCAAAAGTAAAGACAATATGTTTTAAATAGAAATAGGCTTAAACCAAAGCATGCGAGATGTATATTTTCAAATCTCAGAGGTGTTTAAATTCCAAATGTGGATCCAAATTTTGCAAATGGCCCATCTTTATGTTGGGCTAAATAAAAACTCCACATCCAAACAACGCCAGATGTTAAAGTGTTTGAAATCTAGATGAGAGTTTTGTAGTTTGAGTTCATCTCCAATATTAAGCAAGCAAACAAACAAACAAACAAAAAACAACCCCAAACTGCTGACAGACTATAACATTCAATAAAAAACTTTCTTAGAGAAAATAAGGGAGACAAGTGTCATAACATGTAAACTATGCCCTCTGCCTCCTTTGCCATGAATAATCCTGAGCAAAAATCAGTGAACATTATACTCATAAAGCCAGGAATTGAAGAGATATCTGGAATATAAAAAAGGACGTAAGGGAGGCTGACTCCAGCCAAAAAGACTTATATGGCAACCAAGGCTTTTAAGGATGCTTAAAGATTAATTAGACTGTAAACTCTTTGAAGCAGTGACCATCTTTTTTATTATATATAAGTGTACAGTTGAAATGGGTAGAATTTTTTGTTCCTACTGAATAATTTGACTTTATGTCAAAAACCAATTTTTGGCAGAATCAGGAAATTTTCACGCAAAAATTTAACATTTTCAGCTAAAAATGGCTGAAAACCAAAAATATTTCAGTTGAAAACTAACATTTTTCAAGTTTTTAGTTTTCTGATAAAAAAAATTAAAACTCAGAGAAAAGCAGACACTTTCCACAACTTTTTTTTGCTTAGTCAAAAACCTAGTTTTTCTACTAAAAATATTCATAAAGAACTTTTTTTTAAGCAACTCTAGCGTACAGTGTTTCACTCAATGGGGCACCAAACCCAAATTCAGGCCCCTAGACCTGACTGGAGGCTTTAGGCACCACTATAATGCAAATATTATTATTAATAATAAGAATAATTAGAAAAGTCTAAGAATGCCAGAAGGCGGGAGAGAGAAATCAGCACACCATTTTGCTTTAGCCTTGTCAGGACATGCCAGTGGGTTAGTTGCCAAGAAGGTTAAAATATTAATGGATCCTCCCCAGACCACAGCAGATGGGAAAGGTCTGAGCTGAGCAAAGAAATGTTTGTAGAAGATTGTTGGACTGTCAAGTGAAATCTTCTCAGCAGGATAAAGAAACTAGTGAAGGAGCATCCTGCCATGTGTGTGATATTTTGTATTTCCAAGGAAGAAAGAATTATTATTTGTAATGTCACGGATGTGTATTTGGACCTGTATACCCACCCTTTTCAATGACATTTTTGTCTCAATGGGATTTTCTTGGCAAGCTATAAGGCATTTCCACTGAAATCTGTTCTCAGCAGCTACAATTATTTAGCAGATGTCACCGAGGGGAACAGTTTTAGAACTTCTCCACGTGCACAAGATTTGGAGGAAGCAGGTGTGGAGGGATTTTGTCACCTATCTGGCGAAAGCTTACTACAGTGGAATCCGCCAACCAAGAGCCCAGCTCTGGTGTCAAAGCCATGCCTATGTAAGCCTTCAAGAGCAAGTTCTGTGTCACTGGAGTGCTCCAGTGTAGACTCTACTTACGCCAATGGAAGGGGGTTTCCCATCAGGTGCAGGAAACCCACCTTTCCCAGAGGTGGCAGCTAAGTCATATTTCTATCCATGCTCTCTACATCATGTGTACAAAATGGTGCACTTTCAAAATCCCACATGCCATCCCCCTGACGTGGCCCATGGTCAGAAAAAAGGTGCAGGCAGGTAGCCCTCGGACACCCTGCATGCAATCACTGCTGGATTAATCTGTCAGCAGCGATCACAGGGCTGTCATGACAAAGAGTGAAATTCACTCCCCTGGTGGGAGACTGGCAAAAGAAAGGCTCTTTGCACCACTGAAGCCTCACCTAGGGGATGCATGGGAGTGGGGTCAGGTGTATGAATAGTTGGGCAGGCATGTCTGCACATTCCCTATATACTGGGGAACCAGTCTCTGCACTGGTCTGGGCGGGGGGGCTACCATAAAAATGTCACTTTGGGGGTGGGCTGGGGATGAATCAATGGGACTGCCACAGCAGTATGACAAGCTGTGCACATTGGCCCTTTGGTGCGGGGTTGGATTTCAGGCTTATTTGTCCAGGCTGTGTGTGTGGTGGTGGTAATAAGGGTGTGGAGAGCATGGGAGATTTCTTTTGTAAATTATGGGCTGTCTTAGGTGTGTTTTATTGTTCTGGGGCTGGGTTAGCAGCTGGGGTTATTGTTCTTGTACAAATTGGTTATATCTTTTGTTAAATGGCCAGGGTGCCTACAGAGAAGGAGAGGCCTAAAACAGCTTGGTGTGGTTCTAAAGCTAGCAAAATATATATGTACATTCAAGGCTGCTTTAAATGCAGCGGTGCACAAATTGAGAGGCACCTCCTGGGGGCACAAGAGGTTCTGGGGGAGGCACAAAGAAACTGGGAGCCCACGGGTCCCACAAATTCCGCTGCCATAATAGCAGGAGCAGGGTAAAAATAGGGTGGGTATTGCAGGGCGGGACAGGAGCAGGATTAAAAAAAATAGTCCTCCCATGCCACAAACAATATGAATGCCCCAGCCAGCAGCCGCTGCTCTCCGGTTACCAAGCTCCGAACGCAGCACGACTGCCAGCAGCACAAAAATAAGGGTGGCAATGGGACAGGGGCATGACAAATTCCATGCATGGTAAGTGGGGCGTGACTGGAAAAGTTTGTGCACCACTGCTCTAATGTTCTGAACACGGACCAGGAGCCAGGACACCTGAGTAATAAACCAGGCTGTGAGGCTGACTTGCTGTGTAACCTTGGGCAAGTCCCTTACCCTCTCACGCTCTGCTTCCCTATCTGCAAAGTGGCGATAATAGTACTTCTCTCTCCCTCATAGGGGTGATGTGAGGGTTGAGTAATTGTTATTTGTACAAAACTTAGGAAAGGTAGAGTGCTATAAAGTATTAAGGCATCCAGAGGAAGGTAAATGTTAGTTGGCATGTAGTGACTAAACATTTCCATTGAAATCTCAATATGAGCAAGTGGACAAGAGCAGACACCTCCAAAGAGCTAGGAGGGCTAGATGTGGAGGGTTCAGCGAGGAAGCAGGAGGATGTGTTACCCAGAATGTGGATGTTTGAAGAGTTCCATTATGCTACTGTCAATGTTTATTGTGTTGTGTCTCATATATGTTTGTGTTTTCTTGGTGGCAGGTAAAGAACATGATCCCAGGTAAATATGACAGTGAGACTCACACATGCCCTGAGTAAAGAAACCTAACAGGAATGTTTTTCACAGTTGGATGTTTAGGTGAAGACATCAACATCATTTGGCAGGTCAGTGGATGATATTTTGAGATCAGCTGATGACAGTGGGACCCAGCGCTGGGCATACATGAGAAGTTTTCTGAGTGTGTCCAAATTCCCGGGTACCATGTGTGACACACACAAGTGCTGATAACAGACTGAATTTTATTTCCTGACTCACTCATCTCATCTGCCATGGATGAGGGTTCCGAAAGTCACTTCCTCTCTCTCATGATTATAGCCAATATCCACTGATTCCTTAGCTACTGTTATACCTGGCAATTGTGTAGTGTCTCCGAGTTAGAGTTTTAAAGCCCAGCCCCTCTTCGGTGACTACCAATCATGGGTACAAAATAAGCTGGAGTTCCACTTTGTGCTTCAAGTTATTTGTGGACACAAATGATGTCTACCTGCCACACTGCACCCCAAACCAAACAACATAAATCCCTCCCACAGATAGCTGTAGACACAAAACTGTTTATGCGGAAAGGGAGTCTGGGCTGAAAACTATCTCCTCCACTCAAAAGACTTCTCGCACATTCTTTGTTTAATTTTCAAAGCAGCCCCACACAGTAGGCAAATCAGAATTATTATTCCCATTTTATAGAAGAGGAAACCGAGGCAGTGATTAAGTGATTAATTTAGAGACACAGAGGGAATCATGAGAAGAGTGAGAGTTAGAATTCAAAAGGTTTTAATTAGCAGCAGCCCTATGATCAACCCTCTTGCTACCTCTCTTTGAAAACTCCTGTGCAGACTATATCAACCCTCCAGGGCAAGGATTGTCTTTTTGTCCTGTTGTGAGAGAGGGCAGGAAATTAACAGGTGATCCTAGTATACTCCCATGGTTCTGACACCAATTAGTTCCACCTCACCCTCCCCAAGAAGGCTGATTGGGGTGGTAGGAGTTAATGATCTAGTCAGGTGTGGGCTAAAGAGCCAATTAGCCCATCAGCTCCAGACTAATCAGAAAGACACACAAAGGAAATGCCGGAGGGAGGAGTAGAGCTAGATGAGCCCAGAATTCCCTGGAAAGGGAGAGTTCTTCTTTGGCACTGGAGAAAGGACAGAGGATACAAGGGACATTGTAAGGGGTATTGCTGCACACAAATGTAAAGATGTTGGTGGAGGGAACTTAAATGAACAGCTTGGCGTGGAAATCCAAGCAGTGGAGTCTGAGCAGGTTTCTGTGGTGCAAGGTGCAGTCTGCTCCTACCTTCTTGCACCATGGTTTGGGTCCAGTCCAGCAGCAGGGCTTCTCCTAGGCTCTATGGCAATCGAAACATGAAATAGTTCAGAGTGGACAAGGATCTCCTATCTATGGGTGTTGAGCTGTATAGAGAAATAGTACTGAATCAACCCGACATGTCGCGTATGGAGACCTGTGAACAGCACAAAGCTTTAGTAGTGTCACTGCAATCACCAGCCCTGATTTTCTAATTTTTACAGAAGGAAGAGGGAGGTCTTATGGCTGGGCAAAACTGAGGTCTGAAAATAATTCACACACACACACACACACACACACACACACACCAGAGCAGGTGTTCTATTAACAATTTCTGCAACCAGGATCAGTCAAGGTTATTGGGAAAAGTCCACATGTACAGAAAGAGCCCATCCACTTTCTTATTCCAAATTGTCTTCTGCCTTTCCTGGGATGTTTAATTGCCCCTCTTATTATGATCATATTAAGGGTATGTGGTGCCCTAATGGTTTAAAGGCTCCTACATGTCATGATATAATGTTGAAACTTTCAGACACTGCCATATGAAATGAATGCACCATTGTCCCCCTCATTTTGTATTTGTTCTATAAATGCTGGAAACATTATGAAAGTTTTCAGAAAGTTAATTTGGCATTTGTATTAAGTGAATACTTTACACAGTTTTTCTTTCTACTTTAACTTGGCAAAAAACAGTGTAAAAAGTTCAGAGGAGGAAATATTCCATTACTATACTAGAAATAGGAAACTTCTAGTAAAAATTGCTGTAGTACAATATCCTAATACACCATTAAAATTAGCTTGTGAAATCATGAGAGATTGTGGTCTGTAAATTAAAATGAATGTTAGAAATCATGAATGTTGTGGAAAGGACATCCTTTTCCTAAAAAAGGGACTTAGTGTTGCCAAGTCTAATGATTTTATCATGAGTTTTGCAATGTTTGGTGTCTTTCTTAAAGCTCCAGCTCCTGGAGGCATGTGATTAGCTGAGAATCTCAGCTTTCAAAAGAGTAAGTTTCAGTTAGAGCGAAGCTTGAGAATGTGAGCATACCCTGAAGGCTCCAAATTCAGAATGTGAATAAAAAGAATCCCACATTTATTTTTTAGTCTCCTCATTTTTTAAGCCAATCTCATGAGCTTTGGAGACTCGACACATGATTTTATCACCCTCCAGCGATAATACTGAAGACTACCTCTTGCTATAGTACAACAGAGGTGGTGCAGTCTCATCAAGTAGCAGACTTGGGCCCTTACAGTCTTATGATGGGATAAATCTTACTCATCATGTGTACCTGCACAGGAATGCTATGGGGATTTATAAACCCAATTACACCACTGCATGCCTGTTCACTTCATTCCAGGAACAGGTGAGCAGGGAGGAGGAGAATATGGGAAGAGTCTTGGCTCTGCCCTTAAATGTATTAGGAAATGCAGAGGAGCCAATGGATGAGGATGGGTAGTAATTTACTACTGGTACAGGTCAAAAGAATATTACTATCTCCCTAAAGGAAGGGAGGGAACTGTAGTGCCCAACATCATCGTTCCTTCCCTGGGCTGCTTCTACAGTGCTGCAACAACATACTGCCCTTTATTATAGGCTGTATCACAGTGACACAATATATGTATTTTTAGAACTCTTGATCTCTTCAGTTAGGATAGTTAAAGTGTATATAGCACATTTTAAGTGAGAGAATTACAGACAAATCAAATTTGCTAGGGATTGTTGAGGTTATTTTTACATTTCCTATTACCTCTTTAAAACAAGGAAAGTGCATTTGGGCTGTGTTACTCTGTATATATTATATACTGTTAGAAGTTTGCTGCTTCTATTGTATGTGAACTGCTATTTAATCAAATTATTATATTGAAGATAGTCTCCTGGGTCAACATCTCCAGCTTCTGCAATGCAGTTATTATGATCAACAACAAACATCTGCAGAAAAATGAAACTATTGGACACTGTAAAAAAACTGAATTTAATACCAAAACAAATGACCCAAGGGACTGCACAACAGTTTTAGTCCTGTTCCTATTTAATTCACTATAATCCTGTATTTCTCAGTTTATTTGAAGCCGTTGTAATGTTTTCATCTTGCTGCAGAAATAAGCCCCTGAATGCTGTATGAACCAGAGGGCATGAGTTCAGAATTTAGACCGGTCTTGCCCCACTGAATTTGTAGGGGCTTGACTATGAGACTCCATGGTGTCCTTACAGAGTTGTTTTTCTCTTTACTGTAATGTTATGCAAGTACAGAACCCTGGGAAAGTACAACCTACACTAAGTTCAAAAGGTTAATAGTATTAATCTATTCAACTGGGAATGTAATAAACTAGTTAACTCCAAGGCTTTGGGAAGGTTAATGTCTCCTTAAATAAGATGCACATTGCCAGCTCTTTTAGGGACAGCAAAAGGGAAGCAGAGAACGGAAATGCAGACAATGCAAAGAGAGAAGTCATGTGGTTGATCAGCTACTCTGTTGCGCCCAGAAAAAGGCCAAGAGAAAGCTTGCACAAGCAGATAACTGTGACACGTCTTTTACAATGAGGAAAATCAGGGACAGGAAGTGGAATAAACAAAGCTGGAGGTAAAAGAGGAATAGCTCGCACTGAGCCTGTCCTAACTGATTGGAGCCGAGAGAGTGGAGAAATCCTGTTTGTAACTTTCAGTGAAAATACTCTCAAGTTGTTCTCCGAAAAACTGCAAAATGTCAATGGTTCATTGGTAAGGGTGCATTCCTTAGCTCTAAGAACCTATCAACACAGTATTACTGAAGCTTGCGTATTAGTCATATGATCTGGGATTGCTAAACTGAGTTGTCCAGTTAATAAAGGAAGACATGTTGGAACATCTGCAGCGCTGGATCGATCTTATGTATTCAAAATATAACATATATGTGACAGCATCAGAAACAAAACTGCTTTTATTACTGTCTGCGTGGAAGTAAGCATTCAAGCTGCTGTTGGAAAAATAAAGAGGAACTGTCATCTAAACTATCAAATGGGTGCTTATTTCTCAAGGAAAAATTGCAGAAACCTGGAAAGGAGGCTTACAGAGATTTAACATATTGCCCATAGTAGTGGGTTTTTCTGAAACCAGATGCTCTGAGAGCCTCACCATTGCTACATATGGTAGGGAAGAAGATATTCTGAGGGGTGATTCTGATCTCACTTTGTCTTAAATCAGAGGTCGCTCCATTACTCAGTGGAGTTACACAGGTGTAAATGGGGTCAGAGATGGGGCCAGGTGGTATAATTCCTTCCAGTGGGATGATGATGACAGACTAAACGCTGGCAAAAGAAATGAAAACTTTAGAGATGTTGCTTCCCTAAGAATAAAATTGGAAGGGGAAAGGCAGAAATCACAAACTGGTTGTAATAATTGAAAGAAATGAGTTTTGAGGAGGGATGTGTGGAAACGTAAAGGCAAACAAGCCTTTTGAGCTTTCAGTGGTACAGCTCTGAATCTGGGAGTCACAATGGTCGTCCTACATCTCCCTTCCCTCCACTCTGTCCAAATGCAGCTAGGGCAAAGCAGGGAATCAAAGATAAAATCCAGTCCAAATAGGCGGAAGCCAAGAAGTAAAGGAGTTTGTTGGCATTGCTGTACCCCAAAATCAAAGTATTTAGGAATTAAAATAGGTACTACAGGTCCCCCTGGAAGCAGGTAAATGCAAACAGTCCTTTTGAGCTTTCAGTGGGCATGAGTTCACATGGCTTTATGGCAAAGTTGCTGGCAGAAGGCTACCCAGTAGCATGTACTTCCATGGGGTCACAACAGAATTATACTACAATAGAGAATATAAAAATTGTTGGTGACCTTTGGTTTGTGATACCTTAGATTCTATGGATATATTTGCACCCAGAAAGCAATCCAAGTCTAAACAGCCCATTGCCCATCAGAATCCATTCTCAGAAAAGAACTGCGTAAAGCAGAGTTTCCCAGCTGGTGTGCAGTGGTACCCTGGTGTGCCATCAGGTGAATAGGTGTGCTGCAGATTTTTTTTAAAAAAACTACAAGGGGTGGGGGAAGCTGCCTTCTGATTGGCCATCTGCCTCACTGCACTGACTCCTCCAGGGGCAGATCAACCAATCAGAGCTCAATCTCCCTCTCTCCCACCACTCCCTTCCTGTGTGAGCAACTGGTCAGCTCCTCTGCCCCTCTTCTTCCTTCCTGCAGCCACTGACCAGAGATGGGGAGAAGAGTCCCTGGAGCTTGAGATGTGCCGTGGCAGAGAAAAGGTTGGGAACCACTGGTATAAAGCTCCATTATGGATACTGTTATTTATTCCCTGACCACCCAAAAGTGTGCGAGGTGCCAGCCAGACACCTGAGAAAGACACTTTCCCTGTCCCAGAGAATTTGGTCTAAAGATTTAGGTAAGAGGTAATGGGAGAAAGCAACAAACAATAAGCTGGAAATAAAGAGAGGCGATGGACAAAGGTGATACTTAGACTGGAAGCTCTTTGGGACAAGGACTGTCTTTTTGTTCTGTGTTTGTACAGCACCGTGCACAATGGATCTGTGACTGGGGCTCTGAGGCACTGCAGTAATATAGACAAGTAATACACCAACAAGGTCAAGCAGTGTCCTAAGTGCAAACTGTTATGTGCTCTCTTGGGGTTATTATAGATGTACACAGACACAGGTGCTTTGTACATAAAATATGGATTATTTCAATGAGTTTTAAAAGTATTTTTAAAATTGAAATGTATTAATTAGTTGAAATAAATCTCTGGGGATTGGTTTCTTTGAGACCGCAGCTATATCTGATCCACATGTACTGTAAATATAACACTTATGCTCTTTGCTGCATTATACTGTTAAAGACCACCTTTTACACATTTCTTTAATCAAAAACCTGTTTTATTTCAGATTTCTTTCTACAGTGACTGGATCAAACCCTCACTTTGCTGGAGGACTGTAGCAAGAACTTTTTCCAGCATGGGCTTATTTAAGGGTAGAGAGACTCTTACACAAAGGAGGCAGAAGAGCAATATATACTTAAGAATATAGGGATTGCCATACCAGATGGGCCCAATGGTATATCTAGACTGGAATCCTGTTCTGATAACATCTAGTTCCAAATTCTTCAGAAGAAAGTGTCAATCTCCCTGTGGAACCCCCCTTCTCTGCCCTGCCCCATACACACCCAGAGGGCAATTATGCAGTAACATTCTTATGTGTTAATTTACTGCCTGGTCCTTATTAGCTTTTAGATTCAAAACCATCACCTTATGTAGCTAGCCTACATAACATGTTTTTATCACTGCTCCCGTCTCCCCTACTCCTTTTCCCTCCATTTGCTCATTGTTCTCTTGTTCCATCTTGTCATAAATTATACTGGTGCAGTAACTATCTCCTTCTATGTATTTGTATAACATCTAGCACAATAAGTTCCTGATCCCTGAACATAAAAGAAGTCATAAATAATAGTAATACATTGGTATAATTGTAGATGATATTCCTACTATATAAATAATGTCCCTCTAAGCTCTTTGCCTCTGTATCTTGTAGAAGTGAGTTCCACAAGTTGATACATTGTGAATAAAAGTATTTGTTTTCAGCAGTTTAATTTTCTTCATATTTAGGTCACAAATAGGTAAATGTTAAATTGTTTTCAGTCATACAATATATAGGAAGTCAACCTGAAGACAGCAAATTGTTAAGCAGGTGATCATGAAAGAGCTAGATAACAGTAACCATCCAGCACGTTCCCAAACACATCATCCTTGCACAGAGGTCAAGCACGGTAATAAAAACCAATCCTCCCCCTGCCCTTTCTCCCCTTCCCTCCGGCTTCCCTTCCACCTTTTTCAGTTACTAGCTGCATGGTCTGGCAACTACCAGTTGCCATGTAGTTTAAAATTCCTTCTTGAATTAGGATCAATACAATACAAGCACTTAATTGTAAGTGCAAAATTATGCTTGGGAAATTGGTGCTCAAAGTAGGATAAATTCTCCATAGAAAGAGGGTAGGAGAGGATAGGCCGCAGCAATGACAGAGAATGGCTGTGCAAGGGTTAAGTATTTGAAATGTGTTGTGTGCTTTCAATTGAAACAGATGACTGTTTAAGCCATAGAGGAGATGCGTTGAGATGGCCTGTAAAATGCATAGGCCCTCATTCTGTAAGCAATTCCAGGTGGGCGGACCCCTGCAGAGCCCCCTTTCCATGATCAGGGCCTAAATAAGATAAGAACAATTATGTATTCCAATCCACAGGAACTCCTCCTTGTCTAAAATGTAGTAGGTGGATGTGCAGTTTCCTGAATTAATACACTGAAGGTAACTTTTGAACAATGACAGATCGTATATAGTTAATAAACCAGAGAGCTACTTTTCCCACTGACCTGAACAGTTTCCAAAAAAACAAACTGTAGTTGAGCAAAATGGAATTTTGGCCTACTTTTGTGTCACATTTTCCCTTGACTGATTTGAAGTGGATTATTGTAATGATACTAAATTATGTTATTTGTGAACAGAACAGCTCCTCGATTCTCAACGTGGTCTCCAACAATATCCCTTGATTCACCACCACTACTAAAACTCCAAGGCTCGAGTTTAGGGCCATCGGTCGCAGTACTAGTTCATTTTGTACCTATTTTATTTTGCACAACAGAGGCCAGTTGCAAATTCACTCTGTTTTTTGTATTGCTGGACAGCTGCTATTGGGGAAGAACAGCAATGCCCTGCTAGCCAGCTCTAAGGGAGAGCACTGAGTTGGCAGTGGTGCCCCAAGAACACTTTGTTGCCTAAGTGACCCTGTCCCAACTCCTTCCTCTTGTTTTTACTAAGGGCTTGGCTACACTTGCAGCTGTAGAGCACTTTGGGTTAAACCAGCCTTCGGAGAGCGCTCTAGGGAAAGCGCTCCGGGCAGTAGCATAGCTGGGGTGGGCATCGGGCAGAGCGGCCGCTCCCCCTGATCCCAGAATTCCAAACATGGCACTTTTTGAAATTACCTGTGCGTGGGGTGGCTGGAGCAGGTGTGTGCTTGGGGCGGCCAACGTTGTGGGGCGGTGCGCTGTCCGTAACTGGGGTGGCGCGCCGCTTCTTTCAGCAGCATTTCGGTGGCCATACCCATGCACATAGGTATAGCCACCGAAATGCTGGTGACAGAAGATGTGGCGGCATGGATATGGCCACTGAAATGCTACCGATAAGAAGCATTTCTTTCAGTGGCCATACTTATGTGCCTTTTTTGTTGGTGCTCGCTTCTCCTCATAGTAAAACCTGGTTATGCCACTGGCTCCAGTCTGTCCACACTGTCAGCTGCAAGCGCTCTGGCATGGCCACATTTGTGGCACTTGCAGCGGCATTGGGAGCAGTATATTATGGGCAGCTATCCCAGTGTTCAAGTGGCTGCAACGTGCTTTTCAAACGAGGGGGATGGGATGGAGTGTGCTGTGTGTGTGGAGGGAGGGAGAGAGTGGATTTTTGGAGTGCTGAGAGTGAGTCAGCACGCTATCTTGTAAATTCAGACCCTTCTTGCTCCCCTGCCTCTCACTCACTCACTTGGTAAACATTTGCTTTGTTGCTTTGCCCCATTGCAGATAAGCTGCCGCTGTCTGAAACGGCGCTCTGAACAGGAACTTCCACATTCCTCCAGCCAATTTCACAACAAAGGGAAGAGAGGCTGCTTGACTTAAGGAGATTAGGGGGCGTTCACGGAGGTCAATCAGAGCGCAGTAACGTTACTACCCATTTACACTGGAGCTGCAGCATCTCACCCAATAAGCAACAGCTGTTAATCCTCTCAGGGAGGTGGAGTACCAGGACCGCTCCAGCCAGGGAGTCAGAGCGCTCTACGTGCCTTGCCAGCAGGGACGGGGAGTAAGGTAGAGCACTCTGGAAGGCTTTATTGCGGTATAAAGTGTCAGTGTAGCCAAGCCCTTTCTCTCGTTTGTTTTATTAAGTCTAAAATCTACAGGGTAAGCTTCTTGAGGCAGGGACCTATCTGTCTGCTTTGTGAGGTACCTAGCATGCCTTTGGGTACAGTACAGATACAATAACAACTATTAAAATGTCTCGATCAGTCCAGAGAAGATCTGCTTAAGCTAGATGAGTGAGAGTTGTTCTCATGCAGCTGGGAGAGCAGTGTGGAGACTGCAGCATGGGAAAATCTGCCGCAAAACTCTTGTCCCCCCACGTGATTGCCACACTTAGCCTACTCAGCATATCTTTAGGGAAATAAGTAAGAGGATTTCTCCCTTCAGATTAAGTGATTTCCAATGATTTCACCCACAGAAAATCAGCAGGAAGCAGGCAGTGAGGGTAACGACATTTTCTATAAAATGGGGGTAGCAGGGCCCATTCATTTGGAAATCATCAGCTAAATTAACAAAGGCATGAAGGTGCATTAGGCTAAACCTATCTGGCTTATTAAAGGCTCCTCTCTCAAATCACTGCCTTGTGTAGGTGCGTCTTTATGTATTTTCTTTGTTTTTACTTCAGAGACTTTTCTATTTGTCATTTCCAAAGTTAAAAACAAAGAGATTGTATTTTTTTTAAGGGGGAACCCCAACTTCCATCAGTAAGAAACAGTATTTGCAACAGTCAGCCTAAGATGCTATGTATTCGGAAGATTAAAGACTACATTGTATAAAGTTGATATAAGAGTATGTGATTATAACTGTATTAACTAATCAAAGTTAACTTAATGATGTTTTACTTTCTCATAGAAAAACATCTACAGGAATCTTTGCTGGGGTTATTTTACTTTACTGGGGAAAACATTTAACTTCAATTAGTTTGACTCTCATTGTCAGTGACTATGACTGCCATTGAACTCACTGGGCTTTGGGATCTGGCCCTGATTGAGAGAACAACCTCTTTTCCTTTTTTAAAATTCTCCATTAGAATAATTCTCATATCTAATGAAGAACTGTAGAGAATGGACCCAAAATTGAACAAGGAAATACTGTAGTAGCAACAGCAGGTGATAGCAAATAAAGAAGCTACAGTCGATAGAATATAAGCCATTTTCTGGGAGAAACTAGTAGATTTTTCTACAAAATCAAGGTTTTTCTTCTAAGAGTTTGAACTCTCTCATTAATTACTCAGATAAATAATAAAAATTGGATTAGCACAGAATGAGTGAGCTACAAACCCTTCTCTTTTCCCCATTTACAGCTACTTGGAATCCCAAGGAACACTTGTATTTGGATTTATTTGTACTGAGGATGGTAGCTTGGATTTTCAAGTGTGTTCCAGAGATGACTCAGTTCTGCTCCCATTAAAGTCAATGGAAATTTCCCCACTGAAATCCAACCAGAGTTGGGCCATCACTGAGTGCTTTGAAAATTCCACACATAGGAGTCAATGGGAACTTTTCAATCCCTGTCCCCAGTGCTATACCTGAAATGAAATGAATGGGTCTGTGTCTGGGCAGAGGGGTTTGCCCATTGCAGTACCTGGCCCCAAGAGAATGTGCGATGGATCCTGGACCATTCAGGAATTCTTCTATAGCATTTAATCTCTACGAACCCTCCTTTGGTAACATTTTTTAAAAATAGTGTCATCCTTGTCAAACGCCAGCTTCTCCTTGTACTTTGACACCAAATGGAGAAAAAACCCTCTAAGATAATCTATTTGTAATTGATACTTTCCCTTTATTTTAGTAAAACAAGAGAGCTTTCCTACAAAAACAAGCTCTTTAGTTATTCAGGTGTGACTAGTACTTAATCACCATCTTACCTCTTCTGTGCAACAGTGCATTTATTTAAAAGCTCATTTTTAGAATGTCTTCTTTTGCTGACATTTAATTTTGCACAGGGGTAACAATATTATAACAGAGTCCAGGTGTAAAAATACTACACTTATAATAATGATTCACTGTCCATTAACCTTTTAAGCCCATAAAGGCTATTATGAATGCTCATAATTGAGTGGATTTGCTAAATTTAAACATTTATGAAGTATCATCTAATTTCATAATATTTTTTTCTATCAAATGGTACAATATAATATAAAACCAAGAAAAGCTTATGCCCTAATCATTCCTCTGTTGCTGGGGGGGGGTTGTTTTGTTTTAAATAGTGCCCCCTTTTTTAAAGTAACAGAACAAAGAATTTACAAACTAAGGATGTAAGAGTTGGCCCATAAGGTGATTGCAATAGGAAAAATAGGTTCTGGTATAACTGAATATGTTTTACGTATATCGAGAGATTTTAAGATGTTCATTATTTTGTTAAGCTAAAACAGCTTTGTAGGGTTTCCCTCTCTTCATTTTCATAACTTCTTTCTTTTAGGATCTTCTCTTTTTCTGCAGTCTGGTAGCACATTTGGTCATTTTATATTCCTTTTAATGCAATCAGAGGCTGTTCTTATTTCCCCCCCAGTATGTCGCAGAATGGTTCTGTACTCTGTGTGTTATCACTAGCTTCAGTCTATGCCTGTTTGCTGGGTTTGGGGGTTTTTGTCCTGCTGTACTGTAAGTGGTTTGGGTGGTAGTTTTTCCTCTTCTGTGTTTATCAGCCTTCACGTATGAGATTCCTGTGTTGGTCCTTTTCCCTTTGGCTTCTCATTGTCTTCTGGTTTTGTCTGTGTGTTTTGTTCCTTCCTTTCTGTCCCCATAGTTTGAGAGTTTTTTGTATTATTTTCTTACATTTTTACTTTATTGAAATGTGATTTTTCACTCCCTGTATTTGATTGTTAATACAAAAAATGTTGGCATTTTTTATCAAATGAGAAAAATTAAAAACAAGTAGGAACATTCCAAGAATTTGAATTCCAGTCTTCTTTCTACCACAAGAAACCAAGAATTCTTTGTCTTTAAGACAGTCGCAGATTTTATCACCATGACTGGTTTCCATTAACTTTTTAAGTAGAAAGACATTTAGTACAGTTGAAAGCTGTCTCTTATGTGATGACAGAATTGCCTGTTTTAGTATTTTTACTGGTTAACTACAAAAGCTTAAGTCTTTCACTGTCTACAGCCAATATCCAGTCCTGACTGATCTTCTGGCAGCCCACACGATTTCATCTTTCAAACTAAGCTTTTATGAAAATGTACTATTTTGTTTTATTAAAAAACAGTTTTAAAATGTGAAAAGAATTGCTCCGGCAAGACTTCCTCATCTGGGTACATCTCACTCAATCAGTTCCCTACCACTGCAGGGGCCTCAGGCACTGGTGTACCTCAGTCCTTCCTGTTCTTTGAGTTTAGTCTCCAGAGGTCTGTAATACTTTGGTCTAATGCTGATGGTTAGGGTTGGTATGGAGGCGGCTGGGTGATGTTTGGAGGCCTGTGATATACCAGAGAACAAACTACAGGATCTGGTGGTTCCCGCTGACCTTAAACTCTGTGATGTAAGAGACAGGAACGCAGCAAAAAATTGTAAAAGCAAAACGGAAAGTTTGATTTGCAGTATAAGGCCTTGATTATACTAGAAAGTTGCACTGCTTTATATACATTAGAATAGTTAAAGTGGTACAACTGCCCCTAGTGTGGTGGTAGTTATACCAGTATTAACAATGCTTTATCCTGGGATAGCTTATTCCCATATGAGGAGGGGGAGAAACTATGCTTGTAGGGGCACTTTTAGACTGGTACAAATGCATCCACACTAGGGTTGACATGGGAATAACTATTTCAGTAACAAATGGTACCCCTAACCAATTTAGTTATAGAGGTACAAAAACTGTGTGCAGACCAGTGAAAATACCATGCTGGGATGCAGAGGTAAAGAGCATGCTGTTATTTCTGAGAGTTAGGGCTTGCTCTTACTCCACGGAAACCAGTGAGAATTCTGCCATTATCTTCAGTTCTGGACCAGTTTGTCAAAAAAGCACTATATGCATTTAAGCACCTGAATGAAGTGGTCAGATTTTCAAAGAGTCCTCAGTATGCCACAGATCCCACTGGCCACTTCATTTGAGTGACAAAATGGGAGCGGCGCTCTATTGAAAATATGGCAACCTGTCTTTGGAAGAGACTTCTAGGTACACAACGTGCCACCTTAGCTGTTCTCATACCTGCTTCAATCTCTGATAACTTAGATTCTACACAGAGAGAGCTTCTGTAAAGCTTCTTTGATTTATTTACTCTTCACATTAAGCGTATATCTATACTACAGGTGTTACAGCATCAGCACTGTAGCTATGCCACTGTAACACTGTAGCGTAGATGCTTCCTACACGGATGGAAGGGTTTTTCCATTGATGTAGGTAATTCAGCTTCCCAAGGGGTGGTACCTAAGTTGCTGAAAGAATTCTTCCATTGACCAAGCTGCCTGTACAGTGGGAGTAGATCAGCTTTAACTATGGAGCTCAAGAGTGTGAATTTTTCACATCTGCCTAAGCAATGTTGCTAGATTGATCTAAATTTTAAGTGTAGACCCGGGCTCAATCTTCTTCAACACATTCTTTCCCATTCTTGCTCTGGTAGGATTGTACAGGTATTGTATGGTAACAGACATGAGGCTTAATATCACCTGTTGCCATCAGCTGACTGGTGCTAAAGAAGGATGAATTTGGAGTGGACACAGCCCCTCAGCCCTTTAATTTAAATGGATTTCTGTTCTCTGTGAAAGAAACCAGGCTGGTAGGCCTCTTTTTATCCATAGAACGTCTACGGTCTGAGAAGTGGCAATGAAAGTCTCATAACACCCAACCCATTCCACCCTGCCAGTGTACTTGAACCCTATTTTGGAAGGACCACATATAGAGGTTACATATAGTAATTCATTCTCTATGACTCATTCAGTCCTTGGCTTTTCTGCTGAGACTGCCAGTAAGGAAGCCAACTGGTGCCAGTTCTAGCACTGGTGATATATGGCATATGTGCCTGCTAGGAGCCAACTGAGACCACTCCAATTCTCCTCAGATAGGTCACCAAACAGCTGTCAGATGATAACTTTAGGTTTCTAGCAGGTTAGGTTAGATTGGAACAGATAGCTTAGAGGGAAAAGGCTCTTCCCTTTATATGTTTCCCAGTTGCACAGTTTTTTTCTAAGTTATTTGGAAGAGAACTATTGCCACAATAGTTTCCATTACAATTCTTCTCCACCTCTGTCCCTGTCCCCCAGTAGTTGTACTTCTGGCAGACTGCTCTTACAAAATCCAATATCATGACTTGACTTGAGTTTGCAGATACATGGATCACCCTGGCCAAGTCTGTGTCTGATCTGGAAAGCACACTATTACTTACCACTCACAGGGAGAAGTGGGGAACTTTTTCTGCAACTTTTTTTTAAAAAAGTAATGTCTCACATCTCCCGCTCCTGTAGAATAGTTACACAAGGGGGCTGAGGAGAGGAAAACTCGGCTAGGTTCCTCTCAGTTTCCTCCAATTCTTCAGTTGAGAGGATGGGGGTGTCACAGATCCTAGTGAGCAGCACGCCCTCCGGGCCACCCGCTAGGACTGCACTGTGGGGAATCCAAGCCTCTGCTGCTCTGGATCCACAGGTGTTTCAAGATTCAGGAGCCTCAGCAGGCTACAGCATTGGTTCCTCCACTGGCCCCTCTGGCACATTTGCTGAGCACTGACTCTTAGTCAGCTACCCCTTCTCAGAAACGGAGCTCCTCATCCCACTTGCCTAGGACCAGTGATGACCCCTGAGATACCCCACTTACGAAGTTTCTGACTGTGGTTAAACTCTCTTGGGGGCATGCAGTGGTTGAAAGCATGTCACACACACACACACACACACACATTTTGTACAGAGTCTAACATATTTATATGCTTGTACTTAGTGATACAAAGCACAAATCATACAAAACAATAAACATTCTAACTGTAATGACCTTCACTAGCTCACCCTTCCCTTCTGAGTCCATGGGGGAACATTTGGGTCCAGGGGAGCAAGTCCAGAATGCCCTGCTGCATGAGTAAGGCTACAATTTTAGCCCAGAATTTTTTTAGTAGATTTCACAGCAGAGATGTGGTGGGGAAGCAATAAGTTACGGAAAGGTCACAAAATGATGCAGTTTTCCTTCATCAACATACACGAAAGTATAGTGGGGGTGCTGAAAGGTGAGGTCTGGGGAGGAGAGGGGTTGGAGCTCCTACCCTCACACTCATGCCACAACAGTGGCTCCTGTCTTACAGGGCTCGGCCAAGCTCTCTGCTGTGGTGTTGGGGCCTGCAGCATGGGATTGCAGCACCCCTCAGGTTTGGACCACCCACCCTTCCACAGAGGAGCCAGGGAGGGGTTAACAAAGGCCAGTGGACACACTAAGCTCTATCTCACTACACATGTACTAGCTGTGAAGTGTGCAGAGGGAACTTAAAAGGAAGAGATTCAGCTCAGTGAGGGGCTAACCAGGAAGGAAAGCAGGGTCTGTATCTTCCTTACCAAGAGAGGCCTAGTTCCAGCCAAGAGCCTGGGACAGCTTGCTACCTGGGCAAGCCTTCCAGTGAATGGGATGATGCAGCCCAGGAAGATTAACAAAAAGGATTGGCTGCATGGAGATGAGCCCTGAATAGGAGGGCAGGGTCCTGGCAAAATATCCTTTTATTTTACACTTTAATATCTTGGGGGCAGGGAGGGTGGACTCACACGTGCTATAGCCGGAGGGCTAAGGCACTACATCACCCAACCATCAGGGACCCGCAGCTGGGTGAGTCATGCCCCGATGAGCCCCAAGAGAGTGCTGCCTAGGCAACCTGATTCCAGAAGGCAAAAGGTTGCACATTCAAACTGGAGTTGGTCGTGTGACATCGACACACAGGGGTCATAATCGCACACAAAATACATAAATTGTTCAGACCTATTTTCAAATCGTCACTGGGGGGGAAGGTGGCTTTTTTCCCTGCCCTCTTCTCTAAAAGAAGCAAATACATGGTGATCCCCAGGGAGCCACACAGTCAGCTGGAGAAACATATCTCAGAAGTGATTTCAGGGCCCCCTGGCAGGCAGCATAGCTACATTTGAGCCATGCTGTTAGGATTTCCTCATCCAGTGTTTTCCCTGGTAACCCTGGCTGAACAGGCATTCCCAAGCACAGCAGGACTCTGATAAAAACATAAATACAGCCCCAGTCTGTCCTACCTGACACCGGGTTTGCTACTGGGTGTCAGGGATGATACATGTCCTTGCAGTACTCACATGCACAGGCCCCTGGCCCTATAGAGAGACCGCTGCAGATTGGGAATGGGGGTGTCACAAAAGTGGTGATCCTCCCTCCTAATACTGTGGCACAAGGGCAAGATTTAAGTCCAGAGTCCATTCCATACACAGATTTAGAGGGAACAATTAGGTCCAATATTCTCTTAACTTTTCCCTATGCTCTATTAGCTAGCATTTAATCCCATGCATTTACTTGCATGCAGATACAACTGTTGCTAATTTCATCCTTAGTTTATTATTGGAGAAAACCTCCTGTAGTTATTTACTAGAAACAGAGAATCCATGACATATTCAAAGGCAGTGAAAACTTAATCCTGAATAATTTTTATTCCCAGAGGAAAGTCATCATGACTGATATATTCTTTCAATTAAAAACACCCATTTAGTTTATTTTTAACATTCCTTTCATTATGTTATGAGCTCTTTAAGGATAATTAAATAATTGTTTGTCTCTTTGATTTTTGTTTTGAAAGGAAACTTTAATAGTGTTATTTCTGGAGCAGGCTTACATTATAAAACAATGAAAGAATAAAATACAAAATTAAAACATATTGAAGTACACGTTCCAATAATTAGGCCTCTAATTCCAGTTAGCTGGAGGGTTCTGTGGAGAGAAGTTCAAGCTAATGTTTGTTACGGATGAATTAAAATTATTTATTGTTTGCATTGCAGTAGCATGCAAAGGCCCTGTGAGCAGATGCCTTTCCTACTCTGCTCTGAAACACAGCGTACATATTATGTAGAATCCAAAATCACCTCCTTCTTGGGTTTTAATTTAACACTGAAATTAACAATAAAATAAGAAAAAGTTATCTGAAACCTCCTCCCCAAGACTGATTGTTTCCAGGGTTCCTCACACAGGACTGCTCTGCCTACACCCACCTGGACCTTCTCTGCCTAAAGAATTCTGACACCTTCTCTATATTCAGCTGAGAAACAAGCTATCAGCCTCACTGGTTAACAGAACTCACTTGCTCCATTCCCAGCAGCATCAGCCCTGAGAACAAAGTAGGTATTTCCTTATCAGCATATTCATACAAATATTTCAGCTTTCCTGCAACAGATTCTTCCCCTCAGCAAATATCTGGGCGGATTCTTGGCTGCTGGTGTTTATGTCCCATTTTTTAAAAGGTATCTGTGCACATACTAATCAATACCCTGGCTTTAAGGCATATGAGGTCATCTGCAATGTTCTGCAGACTGCTACTCTTTGTTAGTATCATAGAAGTGCCTCCTCAGGACACCTTGCCTATTTTGAATAGATATAGGCTAGTTTTTCAATTAGCGTCACTGCCTTGAAGCTGATTCATGCCTGCTGAGGATCAGGCCCTATAATTCTACCCATACATAAGAAAAATAGCAAATATATATTTCATAGGCATTTTAGCTGCTAAAGATGTTCAGGAATAACACACGTATCTACTGTGTTAACTTAATGAATGTTACAGGAAAGTATTGCCTATAGTCTGGGATATGACTGGTCACAATGTACACAGGAAATCTCCTTGGAAAATGTTATATTGAGGAAAATTCTACCACTTTTTATTGTGTTTGTTTTCCAGGTGATTACCTGACATATCATCTGCCAGCGCAACCAATTTTCCAGAGGGGACGGACAGAACTATATCAAGAATGAAAGAAGAAATTGTATGTATTGAAAGTCATGTAAACCAGAAATATATACTCTATTTGGGACGTTGGATAGATGCATATGGTAGACAGTAAGTAAGTGTTGAAAAGGTAAGACCTGCCATATTTAGCATAGGTTACTGAGCTGGATGAAGAAGTCCTTGTGTAAATGAATATGTGATTAAACTCTCTAAAGTCACTCACCTTTTGATAACTGTAATGGTCCTTTTCTCGCTGTCTGATATGAAAAGTATCTGCTGTCATGGCAGATTGGATGTAAAGATGTACTTTATGAATTGTAACTTTTCCAAACTTTATTCAGCCAGGAACCAGAGAGAACCCCCAAGGTGAAGTGTTCATTAACATCTGACAGAAGCCGTTCCAAAGAGCATATATGCTCAGACATGCAATGGGAGGTGGGGGTGCTTTAAAAGGCTCCAAGGTGTTAAAAGTAAAATGTCTGGTCTTCTTAACGAGTGTTTCACAAGATGTGCATGCATGGCTCTCACTGTTTAGACAGGTTCAAAGACTTCATTATCATATGGGCAGAAGAGCTTTGGCAAAGTGTAGATATACACCCATGCAAGATAGAAGATGGAAATAAAAAGAATAGAGATCCTCAACCTGTACATATTTGGCATGACCTTGAAATACAATTGTCTTTGTGTATTAATGGCTGGACTACAGGATGAGGTAATACATGAACACTTCAGACTGGGAAGGCAGCATGGCCTAGTGGATAAGCGCACTAGCCTACGACTCAGGACACCGGCGTTCTAGTCCCACCTCTACTGCTGGCTTGCTGGGTAACCTTGGGCAAACAACTTTGCCACAGTTTTCTTCACAAAATGAGGATAATCATACTTACCTCACTGGTAAAGTGCTTTGAGATCTACTGATGAAAAGTGCTATTCAAGAGCTATGTATTTTTTATTATAAGAAAACTGGGGTAGGAAAGTGTTGTCCCCTTGCTGGAACGTTCCCTGTATCTTTCTAGGATACTGAAAGACAGATAGGCTGGCAGCAGATGGCTGAGGCAAAGGACATTTTAAGATACGTTTTCACCTTTTTGGTTTGTTTTCTCAGTAACTTGGCTTAGATCCCAGCTAGTTACTGTTTAAGTCGGATTTAGTCTATTTGTGCTTGCATTCAGCTTAATGTTTTGTGATTTTTCACATTATTTCAACCCTGTACTCACTAACCTTTGTTTTTATTAAGGCCCCTGAAATTACTCGGACACACTGTTAGCTTGGCCAGAACCACCGCTGGACAAATAACTTGTCTTCTAACTATAAGAGATGTGGAAGCAGAGGCGAGGTAACAGATCTGAGCTCTCTGTCTACAGCATGGGAGTTATGACAGCTCTTCTGAAATGGTCTTCTGATGGAGATTGCATAGGCCAAAGTGGGCGTAAGGAAAGCTGAACCTATGATGAGGTGCTTAGCTTGGTAACAATATACTTTTCATTCAGTGGGATCCCATAGTGCTTTAAAAGTATAAGGGGAAGATCCGAAGCTGGTATAAATTGTTGTAGCACCTTTGAATTAAGCTCTGACAATTTTACACTAGCTGAGAATTCTGCCCTTATATGAATAATTTCACCAACCACTGAAATGTGGCAATATCAGGGGGAAACATGGTAGCAGTGTACAATGCCCTGCAACATCACACTACAGCTTAGGACACAGAGTGAAGAATTCCTTATCCAACTGAAAATGCATAGGACATTTCAGTAGGCAACAGTGTAATTACCCAAACAGAAATTTGGTCAGGATACAAGATTTTAACATTTCTACTCTGGAGGTGCTGAGCTACTTGTTCAATATGGACTCTTTGGCAAAAATGCCATGCCACCTAATGACTCATCAATACCACTCTCTGCAGCCATTTTATTTTCTGAACGGGCCCAGCTCTGCTTAGCTTATGAGATCACAGCCCAAGGTGGTACGGCTACAGGTGTGTGTTGAACTAGCTTTGAAGACTGGGAAACGCCGGACTTGAGGCTCATACTGAAATAATTCCTGTACTCATTTTTCAGGATTCCAATAAGCCTCAGTTAGTAAATACAGATGATGGCCGTTATGACTTTGGGGGAATCTTGGCATATCAAAGTGGGCCGCATGCCGATCTAGAACTTTGGTAAAAGCAGAGACCTTTATGGTCCAGCTGAGAGAGAACATCTTGAATCTGTTTATGGATATATGAAAAATTAATTGAATCTCTATGGGCTGGATTCTTTCAGGATGATAAACGCTCAGATGGTTTTGGTACCTTCATAAAAGGGATAGTCTGTTAAGTTTTTAAAGTCAAAATAAGTTTCAGTGCAGGATTGTGGGGCACATGTAATGAAATGTCAGCACAATAAAGGGGAGAGCAGCTTAAGAGCTTTGTCTGTGAACTAATTGTTAGCTGTACTGAAACAGGTATGGAGCCACTTGGACTTATTCTAAACTGTTGGGTGCTGAAACGTAGGGCGTTTCCTGTTACTGTACTGACAAAGCCCGTGTCGTAAACATTAACCCCGTTTCTGAGTTCAGCTGATGTTTCCAAAGCTCAGAATTTGATCTCTACCAAGATAGTGCTGTGTGGTCTCTGGATTCTGACTCTGAAGTCTGTTCTATGGCAGTTGAGCCAGGGGAGGTTTAAGGAGGATTAACAGAGCAAACTGTGGAAATGATGTATTGTTTTCTAATAAAGAGAGCCCAAATTCAAAACTGTGTGCTACCAAAGCAGGCAATATTTTGTTATAAAAGCAGGCCTGTTCTAGACAGCTGGCATTCTAATGACTTAGCGTTGGCTCATTTGTGGTTCAGGATCCAATTCTGACTCATTTGGGGCCAAAGAGCTTCTAAGACTGACGGGATGATGGAGGCTCCTAAGGCCAGCTGGGGGATTGGGAATCCTGATGAACCTCCTAAGGTTCACTGTGGGTAAGAGCGGAGGTGAATTCACGAGCAGGAAAAGATGTGGTTCCTCCATGAAGTCTGAGGAGCAGCAGGAGAGACAGGCAGGTGGATTTTGCCCCTCCTTCCCGCTATCTCACCCTTCCTGCAGATTTTAGAAGGAGAGTCCTAGTCCTTCAGATGTAAAGCCCTGAGAGAGGGCTAGTAGGCTTGCCCAAGTTCACACAGACAATCTGGAGTAAAATCTAAATCTTCTAATCCTGTTTCAACAACATCCTCCTTTAAAAGCGAAGTATCTTGAACCAATGTTGTAAGCCTGACATCCTTCATGTTATATACCCTGTCCTCTTAGCTTGGTCACCTCTAGGGTCAAACACTTTATTCTATGGTACTTAAACAGATAAAACTGTTGGTCCAAGGTTTTAAAGAATGGATACCTAGATTTTGACTCCAGGCACCTTATTTAGGTCCCTAAATAAGTAGTCTTATTTTCAAATGTGCTAAGGACCCAGCAGCTACCACTGGCATAAATGAGAGCTGCTGGGTGCTCAGTGCTTTTGAAAATCAAACTTGTTATTTAGGTGCCTATATAAAGACTTTGGGCTTCAATATAAAAAGGTGCCAAAGGGAGTTAGGTGCCTGACTCTGACTGAAATAGGAGTTGGGAGTTTAACTTATTTGGATCATTTGAAAACCCCATTCCACAAGCCTGACTTTTAGACACCCATTTTTGAAAATCTTGGCCTTAACGTGAATGTGTATGGATTACTTGGACAGATTTTATCCATTTGGCATCAAGACACCTAGCTTTGTCATATAACCCAATAGGAATTTTGAGTATTCAATATAATTTGTGTAGTCTTTCTTTTGAAAACAAATCATTCATGTGGAAATATTCAAATAACTGGGCACATATTCAGATGCAGTGAGCCTAGCTTAGTGGCAGAAAGTTGTGGCACATATCCTATATTATCAAGGACAGTAAATGTTTTGGCTGCCCTAATAGAAAAAAAATAATTCAATTGGGTATTATAAAGGAATTTCCTGGAGAAGTTTGGCACCACTCAATCATCCTGTTAGATTTTTCCTTAATATGGAAGAGTGGCACATTAAATTCATTAAATAAATTGGCCTGGGTACATCTATTTTCAGATGGCTTTTCATAAAGGGGCTTAAAAATTTAAAATTATAAGTAATGGAAAAATGGCTTTTTGAAGAAGACTTTCTGTGTATCTCATGTAGGATGACAATGATATAATAGTTACACGATTGTATTTGCAATATTTCTAATCAAAGATGGATTTAATGTAACTGGTCTTAAATGCTTTATAAATCAATGGCAAAGAGTGAGAAATAATTGAAACTTCACAGTTTTATTTTGCAGGGATGCAAACTAAGGCGAGGGTGTTACACAAATACAAAGAGGGGCATGTGGGGAAGCTGTCTTGCAGATAGTGTTTGGCCCTGGAAGTAAGCTTCTTAACACTGCACATATTCATGTTTCATCAGTGGCTCCCAGTGATCCACACCTGTAGGTTCCAGCGTGTTACATTAAAGAAACATTTTGTATTTGCAGTGTATTAGGGGTGGGATTATCCAAAGTACTCTGCTCTGGATAACTTTGCTCCCCCTGAAGTGTATGGGAGTTTCACCTGGATTTCAGTGTAGACAGAGGTAAACCAACGTTGAGCACTTCTGAAAATCCCACCTAAATTTTTCTTTATTTACAACTGATTCTAACAGAAGAATTTTGACCTTGCCAGAATGGTCTGCTTTAGCTCTACTCACAAGTGCAATCCTGATTAGACTATTGAGAAGGTTTGACTTCCTGTGGGCTCTACTCTCCCATCACAGGATATGAGTAACTTCCACTGAAGTGGTGAGAAGGAGGCCCTCTGGGTGAAAGTAAATAAGGCCCATCAGTTTTGCAGTGCAAGGTCCCTTTGCATCCTTTTCTTTACAACCTGAAACAAGATTCTTTTTTTAAAGATCAGAATCATTCCACACCTATGAAGATTGTTCTGAATTACCTAAACTTCTCCCGTGGACAAGGTCCAAACTGCCATCACATCTATTAAGCCTTTCCTTAGCCATCAGTACGGAACCATAGACTTTTACTAATCATTTTAAAAAATCCATAGAATTTTCAAGTGGAAAATATTCACACTGGTATTAGGCCCCTTCCCACCTCACTGAAACTGACCCAGACAATTAGCTTGATCACAAGCTACCACCTAGTTGATATTAAGTGCAACAACTCATGTTCATGAAGGCTAAGGTTGAAATGTATATTTAGTGAAGTCAGCAAATGAAAAAGTGGAGTTTTCTCTGCAATATTCACTGACTCTGCCCATACTGTGCTGGGTTAATTAAGTTACACATTTAACAGTTTAACTAAGCATCAAGAATACCGTATGCAATGTGGGAGAGCTAATATTGACTAATGAGAACCTTAACTACTATTTCATGATTTTTGTATGCATGAAAATTCTGATTATCATTTTAAATTCAGGATTTGTTTACCATTAGAAAGTTGTAATCCTTTAGCTATACCAGTAAAGTTAAAGTGGTGCAAACCTTCTAGTGTACTGTAAATGCAACCATACTGGTATATTTTATTCCACAGCATGTGATGTGGAATAAAATATACTGGAATAAGGCACATTTTTATTGGTATAACTTCATCCACGTGAGGGATGTACAAGTGTAACTATATCAATTAGAAATCACTCCCCTAACTAAAATGATTATAACAGTACAAAAACTGTGTCTAGACCAGGCCTTGGCTATAGTCCATATACTGTAGATGCATAAGAAATTTAGCAACAGCACTAAATTTTGCACAGCTATCCCTGCAGGCATTGTGATAAAACAGTATATGGCCCAGGTCGGACCAGGACAATGACCAGGGTCCTCAAGAAGGACACTCATAAATTGAACAGGGTTCAGAGAAGAGCCATAAGAGTGATGAAAGGATTAGAAAACATGCCTGATACTAATGGACTTAAGGAACTCAATCTATTTAGCTTAACAAAGAGAAGGTTAGGGGATGACTTGATCACAGTCTATAAGAACCTGTGTAACCTTTGGATGGGCTAGAGTTCATTTCCTGTCTCCAGTACCTTAAAAAAACACACCCAACACCCACAGAAAGTATCTGGAGACCCCACGTTCAGTCTCTAAGGATTTTCAGCAACGATTGCACAGGGTCAACCTCCCCACATTCAAGTCCCAAAAGGAAATAAAAAAATGGATTTATTTAAATAACTTAATAAAATCTTACAATAAAGAAGCAAATAATAATATAATTTTACAACATAACATGGCTATTTTATAATCCACAGACATTACCTTCATAGATACACATAAACATAAATAAAGAACCCAAATTAAAATCTGAACAATTAAGTCCCCACAAAAACACAGTGGGAAGAAACTGAGAGTTCCCAAAAGTTTCGGTTTAGTTCACCTCAGTCTCAGTTAGAGTCTTTGATCTATACATTCTGCTGAGTCTAAAACAGCGGTGGCCAACCTGTGGCTCTGGAACCACATGCGGCTCTTCAGAAGTTCATATATAGGCACTGACTCCAGGGCTGGAGCTACAGGCGCCAACTTTCCAATGTGCTGGGGGGTGCTCATTGCTCAGCCCCTGGTTCTGCCACAGGCCCTGCCCCCTCCTCTGAGCCTGCAGTGCCCTTGTTCCTTCCCCCTCCCGCAAGAGCCTCCTGCATGCCACAAAACAGCTGATGGGGAAGGAGTGGGACGCACTGATTGGCGGGGCTGCCGCTGAGTGGGAGGCACTGGGAGTGCGGGAGCTGCTGACGTATTGCTGTGGTTCTTTGGCAATGTACATTGGTAAATTCTAGCTCCTTCTCAGGCTCAGGTTGGCCACTGCTGGTCTAAAACAACATCTTCTCTCCACTTACTTGCAGGAACCTTCAGTTGGAATCCATGAAGACTCTTCCTCTGCTGAAATCACTGCTAGCCAGTCAGCTAACTGATTAATCCACCACTCAGTTAAGTGTATAGACTTAAAGAAAACCCTGCTGCAAAATGCTTCAGAGTTAGGGACAACAGCCTGCTTTCTGCTCCTGGGCTGGGCTTCTCCCAACCTCCACAGGGCACATGGCCTTCTGCAAAGCTGCTGCCCTGACTGCTTGCCCTCATAGAGTCGGACCCCAGCACCAGGGAATCAATTGGAGCAGACCCAAAACTACCACGCCCAATTCCAGAAGCTTCTGGATGTGGAGTGCTTAATCTGCCTAGAAACAATGATCCAGACACAAGTGACTCCTACCTCTCGGATCTCTTATAGGCACATGGGTCACACCTACATGGGGAACAAATATGTGATAACAGTTTCTTCAATCTAGCACACAAAGATATAACAAGATCCAATGGCTAGAAAGTGAAGCTAGACAAATTCAAACAGTAAATGGGGTGTAAATTTTAACAGTGAGTGTAATTAATCCCTGGAACAATTTACCACATGTGGTAGTAGATTTTCCATCATTGGCAATTTTTAAATCAGGAATAGAATTTTTTTAAAGATTTGCACTAGTTAAAAAGTATTTTGGGGAAGTTCTCTGGCCTATGTTATACAGAAGGTCAGACAAGATGGTCACAATAGTCCCTTCTGGCTTTGTAATCTATGAAACAATGCAGAACACAATTTGCCCTTGTCTGCACCTGCAGCTTACCTGTGTTCAGCGTGACTGTAGCTATACTCATTTCTGACATCAACTTGTTAGTAAAGGATAGCTTTTAATAGTGCAAGACTTCAGCAGTGCATACTTGTAACGCACCACATGTCCACAGAGGAGCTTGCAGCTCTGCATGTGTTGCCAGCACTGCTGTGAATGCACTTGCTATTGTGCAAGATTCACCACCATTGCATGCTGCGTCAGGTAACTCTACTTTGTTGCAGCGCTGCACAGGACAGAAAACACTGGGTATTCCAGTCACACCAGTACAAGTTCTTTCAGGACACTCTCACAGTGCCGTACAGTGACCTCTGGCCAAGCCTTTGCACCAGGACAGATATGATATTGCGTGTTCAAAATATATTTACATTTTATATCTGTAGAGACATGTATAACTCACAGTCATGTCAATTTTATAAATATAATTTCCTTATGTACATAAATAGCACGGGTACCAATGTTCAGGTATGTGTATTATATGTTTGCAAATTATACTAATAAAATGCAAGGGTTTATATTTTTCAGAAAGGAAACTGAATTGGGCAGTGGATGGGGGCTGTCCCAGGAAATGTGTGATATGTAACTACAATGTACTGCTTGTTGCAATGGTACAGCACATGCTGTGTTTGAACACAGTGTATTGTGTGCATCCTAAACAGGACAGGCTAGTGGAGATGATCTTCACCATTGCAATGGTGCAGTTGTCTAATGTAGACAAGGCTTGTAAAGAAGGTATGCGTGATGTTCAGTATTACTGGTACAATTTTCTGAAGAGGGGGATAGTGGGATTGCCTCCAAAGTCTAGATGTTTGCAAAATGTTAAACATGTTTGGTAAAATTTTGGGGTACCCAATTAAAATCATTGTGTCAAAACCACTGTTAAGTACCAAAAATAATTCTCTTCTTGTCCAGTTTAGCCTTTTCCTTGCTAGTCTCTGCTAATTTTCCATTTCCCCGAAGGTCAAATTCTTGTGTGCTAGTTGTAAATACTAGCTCTGTAAAGTTGGGGTATCATAGCTCTGCTGAAAAGCTCACAAGCTAAAAATGTAGACTCTATTCAAAATATTTTATTTGGTCCATTATTATGCTGAATCCAATGTTTCTGCTTTTAAACCAGTCAGCCTTTGGTATAAATAGTTTCAAACAATTTTGAATATCCCATTGGGATACCTATTTGTAATTGTTACCTTTATTATTTTACCCTCTGTACTTACAATGTCCCTAATGCTAGATTTCTGTTCCCCTTCTTCGTAATTGTATGTCATCTGCACATTTGTAAGCTCATAATTTTAAAATACCAAAATCCCTTTCCCCTCCCCACCCATTACCTCCAAAACAAAAATAAGCAATGAAAGGCAGAGGAAATCCTATTGGATATGTCCTTACTAAAAGTCTTTTTGTGTAGCAATTAATTTACACTATTTACAAGGGAAAAATTATGCAATGCTATCAGAAAGCTTTGTACAACTTATTAAATGTCTCTCTGTAACTAAGCTCATTGCAGGAGTTCCTAGCCTTCACTCCGAAGCAAGAGCTCACAGGCATGCTGGAGATTGTGGCCTAGATTCTGACTTCCATTATACTAGTGTAAATATGTACATGCTGTTGACTTTAGTGGAGTTACTCTGGATTTACACCAGTTTAACTGAGACCATCATTTGGTGGCCTGTGAGGAACTGTGTGTGTGTATGTGTCATACTTTTTGAGTTTGCCACCCCAGAGCCTACATGTCTCCCTGGAGAATGGGTAATTTGAACCAACCAGCCTAATACAGTCATTAAAAATTCTTCATAATTATAAATACATAAAAGTCGATATGAGTCTATCTGCTGTCCTCATGTGCTTGGAAAATTACATCTTAAGGCTATGCAAGCTTGAGGGGAAGTTCAAATCCAGGATGGAGCTATGCTCCAGCACTTCAGAAAGCCATTCTCCAGCAGGTCTGCCTCGTCATTTTCTGATCCTCAGGTTCGGTCATCACTGCAGCTGAGAAGTGGGCTATAGAAACAGAGGGATAAATGACTATCTAATGTGCCTACTGATATAGGTGGTAAGGTGCTCTGGTCACAGGGGTGGCCTTAGAGAAATTAAATTGTGTATCACCAACACACAAACACATGCTCCTCTTATCTTTCTTTCATGCCAGTGAAGGAAAGCCAAATGAACATTAACTGGGGTCCATATCCACCCAAACCATATGTGTTCCTGTATATCCATTAGATGCACATTTACAAAACCACAAATGTGTGTATTTGATCTTTGCTAGTGGGAGAGGCAAATTACTTTCTCCAAAAATCTTCAGACACAGGATCCCTGCCTGCAAAAAGCCCCCTGTAGCTGTGGGTTTGGTGGAATGGTTGAGATGGCTCCTGATAATAGCCATCCTTTGCGATGCTCATAAAAAGAGCCAGTCTAAACAAGCCCCACACGTCTACTTGGCACATTCAGGTTTCCAAAGGGCAATACAACATAAATGGGGAAACACGTGTAGCTTGTGTTAAGCAGCTATAGAAGTTAGCTGCCAGTGCAGCATGTGACGTGGTATGGAAGTGAGGTTCCTGCCAATATGCCTTGAAAGCATTTCAAATAACAATGTGCTTCTTCCCTTCTTTGCTTTCTGGTAGAAATATGCGATTTTCCTGGTGTACTTTATGATGCGGCGATGACATTAAGCTGATGCTAGAAGATATGCTAGGAGACAGAATTTAAATTAGATTTTTAATCTTCCCTCCCCTAACAGCAAGGGAAGCTGGATCAGGCCCTCAGTATAACAAAAATGCAGTCCTTGTTCCATAGGGTATACCTTACAATGCAAAGTAAGGGCCAGTTCATTTATTCTTCCTCACATTAAGTAGCATCTTACTCTATTAGTAGCTCTAACAAAACCAGTTAAGCTATTTGTGGAGTTTAAACACTGTTGGGCATGAGTAAGGGTAGCAGAAATGACCCCAAATACCTATTTTTTGTTTATGTGTTGAAATGTCTTTTGACTTGCTGGGCCAGACCGGGAATGTTGCAGGGAATGAAAAAACACTGCCTGCCTGCCTTCTGCTCCATACTCTCCAATGTATACAAAGACGTCCAATGTTGAGATCAGATGAACTGGAAAACCTGCCAATCCCACAAGCTTCTAAAGTAAAATAAAACCTATATTTGGTGAGTATTTTCCACTTTTCCTTTCCTTTAGCAATTCCCTCAGCTTTTCGGGTATTGGAAGCCATTGAGAAAGAGAGCTGGTTTTCATTAGTTATTGATTTATGAAGAGAAAAATAACTTTTCTCCTTGCAAATGAGAAAGTAGGTACCTAAATATGGTTACTTTCCTTTTGTGGACTAGGCTTGGCCAACGATCTCAACCACCCACTATATCATTATTATTATGCACTATTACACATAGGCATCTGATCCTCTGTCTTCCAATCCCCACAGAACTAGTACGACTCCACCTACCACGAAGCAAAAAGAGCTGTCTATCATGCCAAATTGAGGAAGTTCAATTCTACTTATTGTCTCCAGAACAAACACGTGTCTACAAATACAGCCCTGTAGCAGTGCAGGTGAACCAATGCAATTCTGCCGCTGCAGCCCTGCCTGGTGAAGATGCTCTCTGCCGACTGGAGAGAGCTCTCTGATCGGCATAATAAACCACCTTCACAAACAGCAGAAGCTATGTCCCACCAACATAGCACTGTGCGCACGAGCACTTATGTTGGTGTAAGTGATGTTGCTTGGGGAGGGTGTGGTTTATTCACATCTCTGAGCAACATAAGTTATAGCAAGATAGGCTGTAGTGTAAACATAGCCTTAGTCTTCATTTTCTCTGAAGGCATGAACAAGTAGCTGAGCCCTCTGTCGTGCTTGGGTGTGTCTTACATTTGGAAGTGAAGACAAGTGTCTTATATTTGATGTGATAGAGAAAAGGGAGCCCATGGAGAGATGCAAGGAGAAGGGCGACATGGTCAAAGCGATGGGCTAGAAAATTATCATTGCAACAGCATCCTGAATGGATATGCACAGGGCAAGACTGCATTTGCCGGGGCCAGGGAAAAGGATGTTTCAGTAACTGTCAGGTGGGATGATGAGAGCCTGGATAAGAGTTTTAGATATGGATGGACAGGAAAGGCCAAATCTCACAGATGTTATGCAGAAAAAAAAAATAGACATAGCATGGATGTGAGGACCTAAAGAGAGGTCCGCATCAAAGATAACACCCAGGTTATGGTCCTGAGTGATAGGCAGAATGGTGGTGTTGTCCATAGTGATCAAGAAAGGAAGTAGCAGGGAAGGTTTTTATTGGGGTGTGGAAGATTAAAAGTTTTAGGGAGCACAAAAATGGCTTAAGGTGGCTTTTATTTACCTGGCCTTCTCAGCTGAGGTTGGGGAGCAAAGCCAAATAATATACTGTATTGTGAAATCATGGTTCCTTCTTCACAGGAAAGGCATTTAGCAACTATATGTTTATTATGCAAAAAAAAATTGTATTTACAGTACTGTATAATATACCAGTGCATCATTCTTAATACTACTAATACTGTCAGAAAACTACATCTTGGATTATGGCTTTGCCACAAAGAGTAGAAATGTGCTAATGAAATGCACTGATGACACAAAGTTTATAGGCCCCATCAATACAGTTGAGAACTGGAGTATTATGCATTAAGAATTGGACAACCTTGAGGGCTGGACTAATAGAAATGAACTAACAGTACAAAGTGCAAGACAATGCACTTAGGGAATAACAACCAAAATTTCTGCTGTAAGCACCATGCTCATCAATTGAAAGCAACAGAAGAGGAGAGAGAGAGACATAAGTGTGTTGATCGATCATAGGATCACTAGGAGCCACCAATGTGATGTGGCTGTGAAAAAGGCAAATGCAATCCTAGGCTATGTTAAGCAAGGTATTTCCAGCAGAGATAGGGTTGCATTGGAGCTATTGCACAAGGTACTAGTAAGACCTCAGCTAGGATACTGTGTATCATTCCGGTCACCTGTGTCCAAGAAAGATGAATTCAAACTGGAACAGGTGCAGTGAAGAGCTACTAGCATGATCAAGGGAATGAAGATCCTATGTTTTAAGAGAAGACTAAAAGAGCTTGTTTAACCTAGCAAAAGAAAGTTTGAGGGGGAGATGACTGCTGTCTATAAATAAATCGGGTGGCAAACATCAAAGAGAGTGAAGAGCTATTTAAGCTAAAAGGCAACACTGGCACAAGAACAAATGGATATAAACTGGCCATGATTAAATTTAGGCTGGGTATTAGAAGAAGGCTTTTAACCATCACAGGAGTGAGGCACTGGAACTGCCACCCCATAAGCATTGTGGGGGCAAAGGACCTGATTAGTTTTAAGACAGCGCTTAATAAATTTGTGAGTGGCATTGCATGACAGGATGTTCTGGGGTGCTGGGCTTCACAGTTCTGGAGGCCCATTCCAGATCGTATCTTATGTTCCTAAAATCTACTGGTTCAGCTGATCACCTTTAGGAGCCACAAAGGGGTCCCCGAGATATATTCTAGTTTGGGGGGTGGTTTGGTCTCCTTGCTCTGAAGCATCAGAGGCTGGAGATGGGACACTGGATGGGGTGGGCTGGTGACGTGAGGTGGTACTGAGAATTCTGTCTCAGGTGCTTGGCAGGTAGATCTTGCTCACATGTTCGGAGTCTAACTGATTGCCACATTTAGGGCTGGGAAGGAATTTTTCCCCAGGTCAGATTCGCAGGAAACTTGGATTTTTTTCATCTTCGTCTGTAGCATTGGCCTCCTGCCAGAATCAAATGGGTCTCTCTCTCTAGCTCAGTTCTCTGCCATTCAAGGGGCCTTGGGCATTGGTGTACCTCTGTCTCTCCTGTTTTCTGCCTATGGCACACAGAAATTTAGTCTCATCAGGGCTGTAATACTTTTGTCTATTTCTTGTTGTTGGTATTGGTATAGGGGTGGTGATTAGTGGCCTGTTATATATAGATCAGACTAGATGATCTGGTGGTCCCTTCTGGCCTTGAACTTTATGATCTATCGTGTCTAGAATAATAGGAACTGATCTAGACTGAGGCCACTAGGTTCTACTGTAATGAAAATAATAACGTATGAGCTGACAATGGGTTTGTTTGTATTCATGTAATACTAAAGGTGTGCGTGGCATTTTACAAACCATTCGGGGGCAATCTCATTCCCCTTAAATCCTAAAGTAGATCTTCCCTCATCTACATAGAAAGGGCAGAGGGAAGAAGACTCAGCTGCCTCCAGCACCATCCATAGAAGAAGCAGCCGGTCCAGTCCCCAGACCCTGCAGGTCTCCTGAGATCTCTGAATAAGGTGACCAGAAGGCAAGTGTGAAAAATCGGGCCGAGGTGGGGGGGAGGGGAATAATAGGAGCCTGTATATGAAAAAGACCCAAAAATCGGGACTGTCCCTATAAAATCAGGACATCTGGTCACCCTATCTCTGAATCTCAGAATGTTTGTTATATGCAAGGTCCATTAGCTTAGTGGCCGCATTCCATAGTGGCTCAGAAGTTCCCTACCACTACTCTTCCCCATTCCCTGGTGGTATATCTCCACAGCAGCTGTGCCACCAGGGTTTCTTCCACATGGTCCCAAAACCTCCTCTCCCGCAGGAGGGGAGGCTGCCTGACAGTGTGAGAAACTACGTGAATTTGTTTTCATAGAAATGAGGAATGACAAGGTGACAGTCCTGTGATAATGACTTAAGAAAAAGAGCTATTGTTACAACATGATTAAATAAAACAAAATTTTACCTTATTTTTTACCTTTTTACCTTATTCAAATTAGTAGGGGTTTTTTGTTTTGTTTAAACCTCATCAAATTCCACTTATTTGAAATGGATCAGTAGCGACACCCAGTGGCCACAAAGATTTATAAGATGTCTGTGACATTTTTTTAAGTTAATTGATTTATTTATGGAATCTAATAAAATTGTTCTTTGTACTAATTATTTTAGAAATATTTATAAACAATTTGGGGAGGCAGGACAGGAATGGAGTGGATAGAAGCGTATTGCAAAAATATTCTGCAAAGCACCTCACTGCTTCAACAGTTATCTTTCTTAGGGGTAGACCTGGCACTTTGAAATATGTCCACTTCCAGCAGCTTGGTTTATATAGAGTACTTAACAACTTTATTTTAAAGTGACATTAAAACAAAAGCAGCCTGAAGCAAAAATTGAATTGTCTATGTGAAGGAGTACAGCTTGCTTTAATTAGCACTTGAAAAATCCGTTAAGATCCTGGAATCTATCTACCTGTTAGCTTCTTATACTGCATCTATCACCATGCTATCTGAACAGAAAAGCCATGTGTATTATTTTTATTACTATGGGGGTGTTATAGTCATCATATTATCAATGACCTGGAAGAAAACATAAAATTATCACTGATAAAGTTGTGCAGACAACATAAAAATTGGGGAGTGGTAAATAATGAAGAGGACAGGTCACCGATACAGAGTGATGTGCATCACTTGGTAAGTAGAGTGCCCAGCAAGCAACATGCATTTTAATACACTTAAATATAAATATTTCCATCTAGGAACAACAAGTGTAGGCCATACATAGAAGATGGTGGCCGGGAGTGATCTATCCTGGAAAGCAATGACTCTGAAAAAGACATTGTGGTGGCTAACCAGCTGAACATGAGCTTTCAATGCAATGCTATGGCCCAAAGGGCTATTGTGATCCTTGGGTGCATAAACTGGGGAGGCTTGAGTAGGAGTAGAGAAATTATCTTACCTATTTATTTGGCACTGGTGCAACTACTGCTAGAATAGCGTGTCCAAGTCTCGTGTTCACAGTTCAAGAAGGTGGCAAAGTGTTGACAGATTTACAGAGTTCAGAGAATTGGAAAACATGCCTCATAGTGAAAGACTAAAGGAGCTCATCTATTTAGCTTAACGAAGATCAGGTTAAGGGGTGACTTGATTAGTCTAGAAGTACCTAGATGGGGAAACAAATATTTGATAATGGGCTCTTCAATCTAGCAGACAAAGGTTAACAAGATCCTGAAAGCCAGACAAATTCAGATTGGAAATAAGATGTACATTTTTTAACAGAGGATAATTAATCATTGGAACAATTTACCAAGGATTGTGGTAGATTCTCCATCACTGACAATTTTTATATCAATACTGGATTTTTTTAAAGATATGCTCTAGTTCAAAAGGAATTATTTTTGGGACATTCTCCGACCTGTGTTATAGAGGAGATCTGACTAGATCAACGTTTCTCAAACTGGGGGTCCTGACCCAAAAGGGGGTTGCAAGACTGTTGTAGGGGATTAATGGTCTCAAGTCAAAGTGTAATGGTCTCAAGTTGCAGGGAGGGAGGTTTAGGTTGGATATTAGGAAAAACTTTCACTAAGAGGGTGGTGAAGCACTGGAATGGGTTACCTAGGGCGGTGGTGGAATCTCTTTCCTTAGAGGTTTTTAAGGTCAGGCTTGACAAAGCCCTGGCTGGGATGATTTAATTGGGTATTGGTTCTGCTTTGAGCAGGGGATTGGACTAGATGACCTCCTGAGGTCCCTTCCAACCCTGATATTCTATGATTCAATGATAGGGGGGTCGTGAGAGTGGTGACTGCTGGCAGGTGCCAGCTCCAAAGGCGGCATCGCTGCCAGAAGCAGCACAGGGGTAAGGATGGCTTGGTATGGGGGAAGGGTCATCACAGCCTGAAGTATTTTCAAAGGAATCCCAACAAAAAAACGTTTGAGAACCCCTGGACTAGACAATTACAATGGTCCCATCTGGCCTTGGAATCTATGAGTCAGGGTCCAAATCTCTAGAGAACAGTGAGCTTCATTACTATTAAAAAAGCATGTTTTACAAGAAAAAATGAGCACGAAACATGCAATTTTCCAGTGCACATAAGAAAGAAAAATTTTGTAGCATATTTACAAAATGTTAGCGTTGGGCCAGAGCTGCAAGATACAGCTCTGGATTTTGAACCTTCAAAGTCTGGATTGTTTTGGATTCTGGGGTTATGGTAGCCCCACAGCACCCTCTCCCTTTTCCTATAATGCTTGTTTGTTTAGTCTGTAATGCTTAGTCCTCCTTTGAGAGTTAAAAAAAATGCCAAGGTTGCAAAATGCCATGGCAGCAGGTTCATATTACTTAATGACACAACACCAAGTACTTACAATTATTAATACACAACTGGTATTTTAATAGCAATCCTATAGATTAAGGTAATTCACATGAATTCCTTGGAGCTGTTCTGTGAGCACTCCTGACAGTGCTGCTGTCAGTATCTTCAACCCAGTTTCCTGTCATTAGAAAAATGTCCAAGGAGCCCCACTGATATTGCAGTAACAAAGTTATTGTCCGTATTTAGATACACTGGTTCTTCAATGAATAATGTACAAGGAGATCTGATTACTGCTAAGCAAAACAGGGGTGTAAGTTATTAGATAATGTCTGTCTTGCTAGGTATACTGAGCTAGTAGCGCTGTGCGTGTTACCTTAGTATTCTGCACTTATGCACTGCCTGTTCATTTCCTCTGAGGAACCTGGCATTGGCCACTGTTGGTAGACAGGATACTGGGCTAGATGGACCTTTGGTCTGACCCAGTATGGCCGTTCTCACGTTCTTATGTCTCTCCATATAAGCTCCTAGGAAGGCAACACTGTGATGGTGAAGAGCAGCCCACCATTGCAGGTATGAAGGCTTTGGATTCAACTCCTGCTGCACCCAGAGGAAAGTTATTATTTATTTATTAAATTATTTATTTAAAGGGAGAAGAGGAGGAGTTGGGATATATCTCTCTTCCCCTCTAGCGAGAAATAGAGGGACGTCCTCTTCCACCCATACAGTGAGAGAGAGTTGGATAGAACAGAGTGAAATTTTCTCTTCCTCACGCCATGAGACAGCCTTTTGGGGGAAAGGAATGTTCCTCCCATGCTCAGTGGCAGATAGCCATTGGCAAGGGAGAAAGTGTATTGAGCCATTTATGGCAGGTGACATAATCTGCCAATAGGTGACAATGTCACAGTTCACCTGTATTTCCCCTCAGTGGTCTAGCAAGGGCACCCCGCTCTAATGCTTCCAACTCCCCAGCCATTGCTATTCTGGATGGAGACCAGCACCTTTTGCCCTTCTGACTAGGGTATTTCCAGGCTGCACAGTTCCCTGCCTTCACTCTGCTATCCCGAGGAGAAGCAAGTTGTCCAAACACAGCTGCTTGCTTTCTCTTCAGAGACTGCTAACAGAGTGAATGTCAATAGTTTTAAGCACCACACAGTTCTTTCTTTGCAAGCCTATTTTATTCTTAAAGTAAAAGCACTACAGAGAAAGCATGGTGCAAACAATAAAAGAACCTACTTGCATACTAATAACTAGGGCCCTACCAAATTCATGGCCATGAAAAACGCGTCATGGACCAGGAATTCTGGTGTCTTACCATGAAATTTGGTCTTTTATGTGCTTTTACTCGATACTATATAGATTTCATGGGGAAGACCAATGTTTCTCAAATTGTGGGTTTTGACCCAAAAGAGAGTTGTAAGAGGGTCAAAGGTTATTTAAAGGGAGTCGCAGTACTGCCACCCTTACTTCAGCACTGCCTTCAGAGCTGGACAGCCAGAGAGTGGCGGCTGTTGGCCATGTGCCCAGCTTTGAAGGCAATGCCCTACCAGCAGCAGCGCAGAAGTAAGGGTGGCAATACCATACCATGCCATCCTTACTTCTGCACTGCTGTCTTCAGAGCTAGGTGGCTGGAGAGTGGGGGGTGCTGACTGAGGGCCCAGCTCTTTTTTGGAATTTTGCCATTGTCTTCAATAAGGTCAGGAATTCACCTGTTGTGTTTATTTCCTGAATCTTACAGGTTCAGGAAGCAAGATGTTGAGTCCTTTTTTTTTTTTTCCCGGCTGTAGCTCAGGGATTATCTTTTCCCTCACACCTCATCAGGGCAGTTTGTTTCCACTGGAAAGTTCTTGCTGTCCATCTCTAAGACAGAACTCCACAGGATATGTAACATTCTTGCGGGAGGGATTTTCAAGTTGGAATTCACTCTTTTTTGCAGCCCAAAGACAGGGGACAAAGCCAACTCCCATTAAAGTCAGTAGAAAGACATACTGCAAGATACATTTATGCACTCTGGCATCTAGATGGATGATTTTTATCCATCATTAGATGGGGCAAAAACTGGGGTGAGTCTAATTTGTATCAATGGCTGGCAACAGTTTTTTATTTTAATTTTTGTGATATATGCCCAGATGTCACAATGATGTGTATGATATAAATACCTATGGTGTCTGGCAAGAATTAGGCAGCTGAAGCCGTTTGGAATATTAAGGAAGTTGATGTTACTTCAGTTGTATTGTGGGCAGAATTACCACAGTAGTTTCATCACAGACTAAAATGACTGCTACTCTCCATTCTGATTGGAGGAGAGGTCTACTTGAATGCTTCTTTGATACCTCCCTTGCAAGAATGCACAAACTCCTCAGAACTCAGGGAAGTGGAACGTGTGCTGATGAAAATTAAGGGTACTCAGCTATTTCATCAAAATGTACTAATGGAAAACAAGTAGCCTAAGCCACAGTGAAGCACCTAAGGGAAAACTTATCTGTGCAGTGATCAATGTCGGCTGGAGATTCAATCCCAGATTTAAGTAGTTGTTTTAAATGAATGTTGAGCAATGAAGGTCACATTTCCACGCAAACATACGTTACATCAGTATAACCCAAGGATGAAAAAAAGGAATAACTGAAGCAGCACTTCTTTACATGCAACAAAATCATGTTCTATTGTGATGTAATTTGTTTAGTGTTGGCTAAAATGTGGAAGCACAAAGAGAAAGTCAGAAGATACATTGCACACAGTAACTGACAATTAGCTCTATCCTGCTCCCACTCTAGTTGTTAGGAGTTTTCCTGTTGACATTGATGAATACAGGATTGACCCCATTGCTTTGGAGAATGAATGGTATAGTCTATTTCTTGAAAGAATAACACTCAGTTCTTCATCTGGTAACCTACTGCTTTCATTTATCTAATATTGGTTATATGCGGTCAGACCAAAATCTTGGCAAATTTAACTTCAAGTTTATTTCATATAATGCGATACTCCCCTCCATTCTGTCCACTCTCTGACTGGCTCATTCCTGTGATGAACTCTCGAACGATATCCATTGTCTTGCAGGGATGGTATCTGGGCTGGTTTTACAGCTTCTGTTACTGAGGTGAGATCACATTATCTATTGTAGTGGAGTCTGAAACCTTAACTGTACCTATCAAGAAAATATGTTAGTATAAGAATATATTTATGTCACATTGATTAGCCAGAGTGGTTATTAATGTTACCGAAGCATAAGCACAGGAAACCTGAGGGCTAGAGCTAAGCCACTATGCCCTGAAGTAATGCCTTGGAGTATATTTCAGGCTTACTAAAAACCTGAAGAAAATAATTTCCTAAAAATCAATGAGATGTTTATCTGAAGAGAGGACAAAGGGTTCCCCCACCTTCTCCTCTAGGAAAAAATATTTTCTGTAATGATGTTCATCTTTTTGCCGTTGTTTGTCTTGTAATCCATTTAACTGGGCTACGGTACTAGATTTATTTGGGAATTGCCTGCTGAGACCTGCATTGCTGACAGATCCTATTAACATATATATCCAGTATTCTGATTGCATTTACAAAATAAAGAATTGTATGCATGGAACCTGTCTCTCATTCCTGTTTATTTCCAAGTAAGAACATATCTGCTGTAATAGTCTATCAGAAAGCTGGGATTTGATTAACCAAAATTATTAAGCAGGTGACAGTCAAAAAGGGGAAAATCAAAACAATGTCAGTGAAAGTCAGTGGAAGCAAAGCTCTTTGATGAGGAAAGAAAACAAAGGTATAAAAATTATTTTACACATTATCTTCTGTGGTAGTCGAGGTCCCTAGGGCCGGGGTAGCACGGCCCAATGGCCAGAGTTTATGGAGCAGCCCTTGGTTTGGGGTAGCACAGCCCAATGGCCAGAGTCTATGGAGTAGCCCTCGGTGTGAGGCAGCCCAGCCCAATGGGCCAAGCCTATGGAGGAGCCCTCGGGGAAGGGCAGCACAGCTTAATGGCTGGAGTCTATGACAGAGGGTCTCCCTCAAAGGGGTGGGGCGGTCCTGGGACCACCTGACTCCAAGGGGCCCTGACCCAGGGTCCTAACAGTGATGTAGCACTGGCCTAGAATGAGCTCGGCTTCCGCCCTTTATATTAGCAGAGCATTTGGAGCATGCCCAGTCCCACGGAGGAGGCGGGACTTCTGCTGTCAATACCACAGGTCTGGCACTGCCTGGGCTAGTGTGTGGTAAGCAAGCCCATCACACCTTCCAATACAAGAGCATGATCCTGAAAACACTTATTACCAATTAGAGCCCTTCATCCAGTGAAGCACTCAAGCATGTGCTGAATTTTAAGCAGGTGAGCAGCCTTGTGGAATATAACTAGTTTACTTATGGTGTAAGTATTTGCAAGTTTGGGCCCTGTACAAGCAATAAAATATAAGAAAGCGTATGAGTTTGTCTGAAGTGTTTTGTTTGTCTGGAGAGAAATCCCTCTTCATCTGTGTTATGAAGCAAAACTTAGAGGTCAAGTACTTTTTATACAATAGAGAGAGTGGGTTTGATATAATTTACCAAAAAGAAAAAAAATCCACACAAAAAACCTGTGCTGAAACTTCCAAAGACATCTCGATTTGAACACAGAAAGATGCATTTGTATATTGTCAGTAAACAGAATGGTAAGGAAATGAGAAAGCTGACTCATAAAACCACAGAGCAAGGAAATGCAGTATGCAAGCAACCACAGCATCTTCATTTGGCCCCATCGTTCCTAGATACCACATGATGCAGCTTCCCGTAGCAGTGTTCCATAACCACGAGTTATATTCATTTCACTAATGTAGGCAAGGAATAAAGACAGATATTCTATCTTAGGTACTGATAGGCCCCCATTACTGTAGTTTGTGAACACCTCACAATCTTATTTTTTAGTGTATTTATCCCCACAACAGCACTGTGAGGTAGGGAAGTACTATTATCTCCACCTCATAGAGGGGAAACAGAGGCACCATAGCCCAGATCCTCAAAGGTATTTAGGTGCTTAACTCCCACTGATTAATGACTTGCCCAATTGCATGCAAGAAGTCTGTAGTGGAGTAAGATCTAGAAACCAGGTCTCATGAATCCTAGATTAGCATCCTAACCACCGGGCCACCTTCCTTTCTCTGTATAACTTGTGCTACAATATTATAATTAGAGATGAGTCTGAACCAAATGCTTAAATGCAGACACCGCTGAACTCTGTGTGAGTTTAGCTCCAGAACTGAACTTTAAGCCAAACCAAAACCCTGGATCAGAACACTGAACTTTGTGGGTAATAATGGTGCCAGATCAGAACTTTGTGACTTGACCCTTTTTCTATAGATAATGATTGTGGGTAAAAACCACCCAGAGTACAAAATATCATCTTTAGCAACCCTGTGAAGGAGCTAGAGATGGTTAAGAATGGGGAGGCAATAATGATTTAAAATGTAATCATTCGTCAATGAACCATAAACTTCTTCCTCCACTCAACTTTGAACCCTTTTCAATGACACCCTGTACACTTATGCAGCCATCCTTTCCCTGTGTGTCAAGTTACCTCTATCTCCTTCTTTATACCTTTCCTTAAAAAGCTGCTTTTATTTAACCTTCCAGTGCATCTGACACCAAAGAAGTAACTACAGTAGGAAAAGCCGTGTTGACAAGTCAGAATCAAAGAGTGGGAAAAAGTAATATTTGTCATATGGAAAAGAAATATAATTTTCAAATTTCTGAGAGGGTATTACAAATAACTGAAGATATATATATAAAAAAGTCCTTGACAATGCCCTTTAACCAATAAGAAAGTAGCACGTAAGCTCATATTACAGCATCAGATACTGAACAGCTGGTGTGGAGGTAGCATTAACTCCTACAATTCTCTAGTGTAAAATTAAACACAGACAATTACCTTAAGATTAGTAACCTATCACATATATGGCTTAATCAAGCCTCTAAGTAGCCTACCCAGCAGCTATCCATGAAAGCTTTGGAGGATTTGCAGGATGGTCCTAATTCCAAAAGGCACTTCCCCTGCTTGGTAGCAGTCATCCATTGCTACCTTATGCATTACACTGCTGCTGATGGCTGTCTCTTCCTAGAGACTCACACACAGACTCTGCTCAATCAGCTTCCCATTGACAGTCTTTCTCCGGGAAGTAACAGAGGGTCAGCCAGGGGCAAAGCTTAAAGTGGATCCAGGTTCCTTCCCGGCTGATAGCTCTGTTTTGAATGGAGGGACTCAATCTTGGGGATTTCCCCAGGTTCCTTGTCTACAAAGCAATAAAGTCAATTGGTTGGTCAGGGAAGAAGGGTGGAAAGAGGGGAGAGCCCTATCTGACAGACCAGGACAGTTTACTGCAATAATGGGGCTGTGCTAGTGTCTCCACAGTGGGAGAGAGAGTTGGAATCCCTGAGCATAACTATGGAAAAAAAGTGGGGATATTGTTGCCAGGAACTGTCCCCCCTACCAGCAATTCTATCGCTTCACAGATTGGCCTTTTCTCTCTCTATCTGCATTGTTATAAAGCTCTGACCTCTCCCCTGAAGAGGTCGGCCTGTTACGGAGCCAGCCCACATGACCTGCCCCAGATTGTATAGCTTGGGCGTGCAGGGGTGCTTCATTCTGGACAGGGCCCATAGCTGCAGCCTCAGTTCCATCTGTATGCCTAGTTCCAGTTCTTCTTCCCATCCTCCTCAGCACTTTATCAGGCATTTTTATCTGCAGTTGCTCTTCCTTTGCCTTTGATGCCCCTCATTGCTAAATTTCTCCAGAGAACAAATAGAGGGGTGTGTATATTTACTGAGTGAATAATGGATGAATATACTGTTACATTTACTGTGTCGTGTTTCCTCTAAAGTAGCTTATTTCTACATGGCACAAACAGTTTTGCCAGGCTATGTTTAAAGCTAATGAGCCACAGATTAGCATCTCAGAAGTCAATTAACAAGACCAGGTGGTTGGGTTTTTCTTTCCCCACCCAGTGACTTGTATTTATATATTATTACTGAAATATAAGACTTCCTTGTGTGGTATATGCCTATGTTACTCATGAGCAGTGTACAGACATTATTTCTATTAATGGCTTCAAACACACAACTAATCAAAGTGCTGTATGTTCCTTCGGGAAAGTAATCAAACTGTGGTTGCCAATAGTAAATATGTATATTTATTTGTCTAAACTCCATGTGTTTCACCTGGCTGGACTCCACATTCCATGTGTCTTCAGGCTGTCTTATCTTTCATACTGTTTAGAAAGAAAGGAACAGTGATAGGGGTGGGAGTTACTTCAGGATGATTCCAAAGGTAGCGGTCTATGCTGACATGCTTAGGAATGTGAGTTTCTGTGGCTGCCTTAATGCTGCACTTATATTGGATCCGTGGAGGTTGAGGCCCAAAATAAGTGATGAGGGCTGGGGCTGGCAATTAAAATACTCTCCCCTTCCCTGTAGCCCACAGAAAAATATTTCTGACCTTCCCACCCCTCTTCACACATATTTTTGATCCCATGAATAAAATGAGCCAGCTAACCACACTGCAGTTCTTCACCTCCACCAGGAAATAAATTCTGCCTCACCAATAGCTCCTCTGCTGTTATTCCCATCATCGCTCTTCCGAAAATGAACAGGCAGCTCCCTTCCACTCTGCTCTCTATTCTTTCACCCACAACACCTGATAAACGCTAGGAGTTCCAACTGATCTGCTTTCATCTTTTCCCCTTCTCGTCATATCCCAAGGTCTCCTGCTCCCCTTCTCAGCCCCCCATCACTAGGTCCCAGGCTCCCCCATTTCCAAACAAGAACTCTCTCTCTCTGTGCCATGTTCCCCCTCATTCTGTGCCCCACACGCCTTTTCCTCCTGTGTGGGCAAGGAGTGATGTTCTGCTGCTGTTTCTCCATTTTCTGGATTTCAGTCAAAATAATCTGTTTCTGGTGGGGTTTTATGAACTACAACTTCTTTGAAACCTAAAGAATATAACAAGTAACATACTCGCTCAAAAGCAAATACTAGGAAATGGTGAGAAGCAGAAACAATGCAACAGAAAAAGGTAGCTTTACAGATGCTAGCATTGTACATATTAAAGCTTAGATTCTGAAAAAATGTATGCACATGATTAAGTTTACTACACGCAAACAGTCCCATTGGACTTTCATCTTTGGGAAATTCACCTTTGAGATCAATAGGACTGCAACTTGTGCATAAAATTAAGCACATCAACAAATTTTTGCAGGATTGGGGATCTAGATTGTTGTTACCAAGGTATAAGAATGCAGTAATACAGCACATACAATATTACTGGAATAACAGAATTAATTCTGAAAACTGACTAGGAAGTTAAAATATTGAGATATGAAATACATTGAAGGGTTCACATGAAAACACTTTTACCAGTATTTTTGAATGACTTTCCTTATGTCTGGCTTGATACAGTATCAGGTACTAAATTTAAGAATGGAGCCAAATGGCAATTCAAAGTAAAGAACAAATCCCACAGGGAACCTCCTTCCTCAAGAAAAACTCATGGATTTTGGCAAAGTCTGTCCACTCTTCACTCTATTAATGTCTGAGAACTCTAGCCTTATATAGCCATATTAAATTGCACCTTTAACATAGGGTCTGAGTGGTACATAAGTGGTGGCCAAGGTCTTGTGTGGGCCCTCTGCAGAAGATTGAATTTGCAACATGAGACAATATCTATAAAAAGGTACATGAACTGAAAATGTAGGATTGCTTTCTTATGCAGTTTCTTGAACACCCTATCTCAGTCAGAGGCTGTTCTGGACTAATCTAGGAAGTGAGCCAACTATGAAAACTGCATCTGAGGTTGTGGAACATCTAAGACTTATTGATCACAGTATAATTACACTTGAAATGTATTAGGGGAAGTAACTAAAACAATTCTGACTCTAGGAAAGCTGATTTAGGAGTGTGCAAAATACCCCCAGGGAGGCTAATTGGAATTGTCTCATGTTGTATGGTGAATTTATTTTAGAGAAGAGTGGGAAATACTCATAGAAAAGGTGGATAAATTTGTACATCAATGAATTCTAAACAGACAAACATAAGTGAAAAAGAGTTCTGTGGCACCTTAAAGACTAACTAAAGTATTAGAGCATAAGCTTTTGTGGGCTAATACTCACTTTGTTGGATGCATCCGACGAAGTGGGTATTAGCCCACGAAAGCTTATGCTTTAATACTTTAGTTAGTCTTTAAGGTGCCACAGGACTCTTTGTCACTTCTGCAATTCCAGACTAACATGGCTACCCCTCTGGTTCTAGACAAACATAGTAATACTAAACCAAAATACTACCATTTGAAAAGGAAGATGGAGACAATGAATACTATAAGTAAGAACAAGTTAAACTAACAATTAAAGGAGGAAAAGAAATATAAAATGCCAGCCTACAGCTGCTTATTGGAACAAACAAAGATTCTTGATTTCAGATATTACAACAATAGGCAGAAGCAACATATGGAAATATATCGAATCAGAAACAACAGTGGAAAATATATATAAAGAAAGTGGCAATTTGTTACATAAAAATGACATTTTTTCTTATTATCCAAGAAAAGAAGTTGCAGAGATACAATTCCCAAGTGAGGGATCCAGTTTCAGGGTGCAGTAGAAGTTAGATAGTGTTCACATAGTAATGGAAATCATGATTAAAAGATGGGATACTTTAAACTTGAATGTGATCCCCTTAAAATAAGCATCTAACATACTGTATGCAGACATTTTTCATTCCAACTATGTGAAATACCTCATGTAAAAATTAGAGATGCACCCAAATCAAGACTCGGGCCTGTATCCGTATTTGGGCCAGATCAAATCTTGGATCCAAACACCTCCATATTCTGGCAGGTTCAGAATCCAGATACAAACTGTGTGGTTCTAGCCCATCACTAGTAATAGATATAACTAGACTATTTGACATTTATTGCATGTAGCACCTTTCATCCAAGCATCACAAAGCTGTTTATAAATAAACAGAACCTTCTGAAATAGGTCATATTGGACCTGTGTCACAGATAGGTAGACAGAGGCATGAAGAAGTTAAAAGTCCACATTTTCTAACAAAGCCATTCATTTTTGGATGTACTAGCTGAGACAACTTTTTTTCAGATGTGCTAAGCACTCAGAATTCTAAAGTAAAAGGAATTTGTGGCGGCTCAGCATCTTTGAAAATCAGGCCCTTGGTGTTTGAAATATGATGCATACTATTATATATGTGGAACATAGTAGTTCCACTTTTGAAAGTGTTGGTCTAACAAAATAGTTCCACTTTTGAAAGTGTTGGTCTAACAAAATAGTTCCACTTTTGAAAGTGTTGGTCTAAGTTACTTGTCTGTGGTCCCACAGTGAATCAGTTGCAGACTAGGAATAAAACCTAAAAGATTTGCAATCACAATCCTTAAACAATAACAGTGGTATGCAACCCCTTAGAGAATGAAAGGGGACAGATCCTTGAGGAGTGTAAATTGTCATCACTGTTATCTTCAGCGAAGCTATGACAATTACACTAGCCGAAGATCTGCCTGTGGATCTCTGCAGCACTAAGATATTCTAAAAGTGGTTAAGAATCACTGAGAATGCATTTTCGTGCGCTTTGGGATAGAGGAATTTTAGCTTGTGAGAGTAAAAACTGCTAAAGCAGCAGTTCTCAACCGGGGTCCAAAGCCCCCTGCTCGGCCTTGAGCAGGTTTCAGGGGTTTCACCAAGCAGGGCCAGCATTAGACTCACTGGGGCCCAGGGCAGAAAGCCAAAGCTCCACCTTCCCAAGCCTTGCCACTCCACCCTGAAGCTGAAGCCTGAGCAGCTTAGCTACACAAGACCCACTGTGGCGTGGGGCCCTGGGCAATTGCCCTGCTTGCTACCCTCTAATGCCAACCCTGTTTTTTACATGTAGAAAAACAGTTGTGGCACAGGTGGGCTGTGGAATTTTTATAGCATGTTGTGGGGACCTTAGAAAGCAAAAGGTTGAGAATCCCTGTGCTAGAGGGATCTGGAGTTCAACCTGAGCTAGACAAAGGTGCGTTTTGCCATCAGCTCAAAGTGTGAGTTCTGAAGGGGAACTGTAGATCAGTTTATCCAGTATTTCCTGCTGAGTCAAGCAGAATTCTTCAAGGGTGGAGGGAAAAAGGAGGAGGTGGCTTGAGTTACAAAGCAGCAAACCCTCTGCAATCTCTCTCAGTACTGGAGGTGGATTTATGCCAGTCTAATCCTTAATGTTGCAGAATTAAAGAAAGATTCTGTGTGTGGAATCCCAACAGTATCAAAGTGAAGCTTGTGCATTTGTTTACCTAATTTCTTAATGTATTTACAATGTTTATTATGGTAGGGCCTAAGGACCAGCTGATAATGGGGTCCCATTATGCTAGGCACCATCCAACCAGAGAACCAGAGATAGTTCTGACACATAAGTATTTTCTTCGATATAGTTTTCTATTCCTTTTAAAAATGTTATTAATTATTAAAGTAAATAATCTGTTTTTTGTTTTATGCAACTCACTGAGATTGGTAATATTTTAATTTGATCTTTGTGATGCACTACATTAAAAAGGAGGCATAGGAGAGAGTCTGGGAGAGACTGTCTGTCCTAAAGACATTAAAAAAGTAGATGATAATGGCAATTTAATAAAGTCATGAATTTATGAAGAAAACACCCCAAACTACTTGTTACAGAATAATCCAGTATTTCCTGTTTTCAAGCAACTTTTTCATTTAAAATGTCATTTGCCATTTTCCTCCTTTGCTGTTTAAAAAACTCAGCCATATTTTTATCTCGTATCGTTTCTTTTTTTTAAGCTTATGACCCTGATATTTTTCCCTCTATCCCATGACAAACATCACTCTCTAACATGTGCTTATCAACTGTTTACACTGTGGTAATTTGACTAAAAGCCTCTTTAACATTTCCTCATTTAGAAATCTATCCCAAGCAATGGTGAATTATATGAACAAAGTTCTTGTGTTTCATGGTGTTTGCTATTCTTTTTCTTATTACATATGAGAATTGGCTCAAGTACATTAATTCTTTCATGAATTCATATCAAATGCTCTATACTAAATTATGCATTGCCATGTTTTGCAATCTTATCCTCTATCATTGTTCCAGTGTCTTGCAGAACACTGAAATCAGTGTTTCAGGCCTGAAATAATTTGGCCCCTCGCATGTTTGTTTTAAAGGTGACCTGCAAAGAAAAAAAACATTGGATATGACATTTTTTGTTTCTTTTGGATGTATAATGGAGGCCTGACATGTTTTTTTCCTAGAGAAGTAAAATATTTTTTCCTTACTTTTTTAAATCTTAGAAATATCAGGAATCTATATATTGAGAGAGCCCGATTTTGCATTTTAGGCAGTTGTTTATACCTGTTCAAAGAGTGTGCAAAATACGACTAAAACTTGATGGATCGATTTTATACTCACTGTATAAAGTGACAATATGACAATCAGGCCTATTATCTCCTCGTTTCTTTTTGAAGGTCTCTTTCAATGACCAGAGTACCGGATTGTTAACTTTCTATGCCTTCTATTGAACAGATAGTGATATTGGCCCCGATTCAGGAAAGGATTTACACATAAGCTTAAATCCTTCCCTATTCAAGAGCAGCCCCAATGATTTGGATGAGAGTTAAGTATGTGCTTATGTGCTTTCTACAACCTGGTCCATTGATTCTAAGAAAGATCTTTTGTCCTATCCTTGCTAGGTATGTAAAGTTAAAAAACAAAGACCAGAGCATTTTAAATAGTTTTAACATTCCTTCCTCTTTGTTGCTCAAATTTCATTTCTTTGGTTCAGTTGTCCATATAATTTTCCAGAAAAATTAATAATAGCTGAATTTTTAATCTTAAACAAAATGAATACATTTCAGGCCTTCTTGATACAACATAAGGATACAATCTCCCTTCCCCTTTTTGTCATTTACAGATCATATTTAAATAGACTTCCTTACTTTCCCATCAGATTCTCATCCCATTGCACTTTACTCTATATTTCAGACACATCCCGTGATTTTACATTCTAACATATTGGTTGCTGAGTGTTTCCCTTCATTCTTAAGAAAACTACAAACCACAAAATTCTGATTCCTGATACTCCTTTTACACCAGGCTATTCTTTCCCATGAGGATAAGTAAGCCCTGGAACCTCTAAAAGGTGCATCCCAGTGCCCGCTATAGGGAACTCAATGGAACTAAATTACTAATAGTTTATGCCAAGCTTGGAACCATACTGATTACAATAGTAGAGGAATGGATATGCCCCTTAACATAGAAATCTGCAGTTGTACTTCCTGGTGTTTTTCGTTACCTAAAATCAAAGCTACTATAAACTCTATGACTAATTCCTATTTAAACATTTCAAATCCACAATCCATTCCTTCTATTCCTATTTTATACACCCCTCTGCTTCAGTAGTTAAAATCTCCCATTATGACTTCTTTGGCCTTCTTATATCCAATCATTAACATCCAGTTACTTCAACTGTCAGTCATGGGCTCTATAAAAAGTTCACACTCTGAATCATCTCTGTCTCAATCCATGACTTTGTATCATTACCAGGTTCTCAAAAATCCTGTAGTTCATGGACTAATACTTACCTGCACTAAAAAATTGTACCTTTTTTCCCCCATGGTGTTTTAAAAAATGTAGTTCAAGACGACAACTTTTCTAAATTAAAAATGGTAAATAAATCCAAAATTAGGTTTATTTTGCATAAATTCCAAAACACAAATGGATAAAATATAGTGTGATATAAAAAGAACTCACCTCTGTGATTAATAAACTATAGTGTTGTAGTTTATTAATTAAATTGCAGCAAGGTGGAGTAAAGTGTAAAACAGGTTCTAAAAAATAGCCTTCATCATTGAGGTCTGGACTAAAAATCCTTGTGAATAACAAAGTATTTTTAAAAACTTTTAAGTATGAAAGACAAGCGACTAATCCATGGCACTGGCAAGAAGCTGGTAAAATATAAATTATAAATATCAGCTAATAGCTGCTATTGGAGAATGTACTGAGGCTGCTATTTATGTGTTTCTGGCCAATTTATGCCCAGATTTATCCTATAAACCAGTTTGCCCTATTAGAGTAATAGATTTTTATAGATGTTTGTATATAGTCTTTTCCATTAATAATGTAGTATTTTATTTCTATTGCTAACTTTTCATTTATGATTAAACAAATTAAATAAATGGCTCTTTTGAGTTACATACCTTCATAAAAATTCAAAATTTCTCTAATTTTCTGTTCAAAAGTCACTGCATGTCCTTCCCCACTCTCTTTTAGCCGTGCCTCAACACTGATTTAAAGCATTCCTTAGAAATGTCTTTTCTTTTGGTAAGAACACACTGTTAGATGTAACTCATCCCATCTGTACAGGATTCATCTGCTTCCTTCCTTGAAAAGAAACGTGCTCAGTGAAGTGTGGATTGCTTTCTTTTTCCTCACAGTTTCAATGACGTACACATCACAAATTAAAATGTTACTACATCATCTAGAATTCTTGGTTTTCCTTTATTCTCTTTACAATTTTCACATTCCTTACCTGTCCACAACCAACTTTATTACAGCTTTTTTACTACATTTCTAATAGCTTCTATTCTATCGTGCTATTTAAGTTCTTGTGCTATGCCGATTCCCATAATATCTAATACTCCTCCCTCCAAAGGGGCTGGCAGTTGTGGTGGGGAAGTAAACATTGTCAGTAGCACCATTAACTCCCAAAGTGATTTATGTCAGGAAATCCATCAGGTCCTGAGGGGAGCACGCTGCAGAAAACAGTTGCTTTTGTTTCACTCCCATCAAATTCTTGCTTTATTCACAACTATAGACACTGCAGTGATCCTGCAAAATGATTTTTTTAGGCTCTCTAGAAAGGAGTATCGTATAAAGTGGAACTGCTCTTTCCCCCTTCCATTCTTTCAACTCAATTTTGACACATCTGCTTCCCCTTCCCCACCACCAAAGAGGACTTTACTGGGCTACTGCAATTGATTCCATATAAGTATGGTGGTCTCATTCTAGTTCCTGATGAATATGGGTCCTCATAAGGCAAACAGATGAAAAACCACCTGTGTAATTTGTCAATAACTACACAGGACTGATATAGCAGTTGCAGATAGATGTTACAGGGCAGGATCTGAATTTGATCTTCTGGTGTTGATTCAGAACTTTCGAGATATACTAATTTATATCGAGTTCTCTCTGCCAGGAAGATTTTTATTTGACTTGCCTAAAATTTATTGTGTTATTGCACTGATCTAATCCCTCATTACTGGTCCCAGTCAGGATCTGTGTAAACGTGATATCTATCTGAGGAACAGAGCAGCTCCTTTTTGGTGCCTCTAACGTGGAATGGAAGTGTCATTGAGTACTGCTGTCTATGGCAAGAATCTAGCTTGTGATGGTCATCCAGTCTCACAGCCAAACTGTTATTTTTGCTGAAAATATAGTATCAAGGGATAGCCCACTTCCACGGTTGTGCTTGTGTGAGAGCAGAAAAGTTTCTGCATGTGTAATTAGATACTTCTGTAGTGATAGCTGTTTCTGCTGCTATTTAAACAGATACAGGAATGTTTAAGTTATGCCCCTTTAATCAAACTAAAGTGCAAGCACTTGAAGGCAGGGACTGTGTTTTTGAAGGTCTTTATATGGCACATAACATAGTGAGGCCCAGATCTAGGCTGATGACTTTGGATGCTACTGGAACACAAATAATGACAGACAGGATAGACTGTGAAAACCAGAAGGTTCCATGATGATTGGGGAGCCCCTTTAATCGGAGACTGGTCAAAATGTGAGACTCAGAAGTTTCCAGAGCAGTTGGGAACAGTTGGGGATTGGTGGAGGAAGAGAACCGTTTTCAAGATTTCTCACCAGAAGAAGAGCAACTGTCACTAGAGCCCTGAAAATTTGCAGATATCCACTTTATATCCACAGACCATGCTTATGGATCTGATGCAGACACAAATTTTGTATCCACGCAGGGCTTTAATGATCACTGAATTAGCTTGTCCTGGTGTTTTGTAACCAGCAGTGGGAACTTCTTTCTATTGCTGGGTGAGAAAGGGACTAGAAACAGGGCTTTCTGAGATTGTTTCTCAAAAGCTAGGATACTGCAATTCATTTCTCAGTGAGAGCATTTTAAGAACGCTGGGCGGTCGGAAACCAGGAGGCAGGTTCCCCAACACCACCGTCATTCTCTACCCATTTTCGGGGGGGGGGGGGAAGAGGCACTTCTAGGACCCAGAATATAGAAAACTGTGTCTGCTGCTGGTGCACATGTATCCTCTCTGCTCTAGATGCACGGAGATGGTGCAGGGCTGTGCTGGGGGAAGGAGGGCACAAGTGACCTTTCAAAGTTTTGGCCCAAGCGCCATTTGCGCGCCCTGCCCACGGTGCCAAAATGTTGCGGGCTAGTCCTGGTTAGTGACCTGCAAGGAGGCGGGGGCTGGCGCTACCCTAGAACAAACCCTGCTCTGGCGGCACTGACGTTGAACTCCCCGGTCTCCCTCGCGGTGACTGTTTGACAAGAGCCGCTGGGGACCCTCAGCAGCCGCGGGCAGCTTCTGCGAAAAACCCCTCCCCCCTCCACTGCAGCTCCAGCCTCTGCTTTGCCCCCTCCCCCACTTGCAGCGCCCCTCCGGGTTGCACTATTCGCAGCAGCAAACGGCCAACTCCTCCCCCCCACCTCCCCAGCGCACGCTGCCCACCTTGCCGGCGTCGCGAGCAGCGCACCCAAGCGCGCCACTCCTTATCCCCCGCCCCTCCTACCGGCGGTGTTATGACGTCACCACGCAGGGCGCCGTGCCCTGTGACGTCACGGGGGTGAGGGCCTCCGCTCTCCTCCAATCCGGGTGGACGGGGAGGGAAGCGGCCGCCGGTTGCTCCACCCGCCTGGGGGTGGGAGGAGAGACCCGGATGAGGCGGCAGCTGTCGGCTGCTGGTGCTGCTGTGTGAGGCGGCGCGGACGGCAGAGGAGCCGCGCGGGTGTTTCGGGCGGAGGCTGCGCCCCCGTCCCCCTCCCAGCCCCTCCGCACCTGTCCCAGCTCCATGCCCACAAGATGGAGGCGGCGGCGGCGCTGCGGGTGTGAGGGGGGAGCCCGTGGCCAGGCGCGCACCTGGCGGGCGTCGAGGCGGAGATGCTGCTGGTCTATGTGATCCTGATCTCGGCTCTGGCCGGTTCCTTCATCACGCTGCTGCTCCAGCTGCTGCTGCTCTACCGGAGGAAGCCGGAGCCGCCCGGGGAGGCCAGAGCCACCGGCGGCCTCTTCTTCCCCAGGGTCCTGCCTGACCACAGCCTCAGGGACTATTTCCGCGGCTCAGACCCGGCGGGCAGCCGTCCGCCCCAGGAGCCTGCCCCTGCCGCCGCCGCCTCCGCTGCTGCCTCCTCCCCTGGCGCCGCCAAGCCCCAGGCTGAGCCCGGCGCCAAGCAGCAGCAGCAGCCGCCGCAGCAAGAGCCCCCTACGCCCCCCTCCTCCCGAGAGGAGACCTGCTACTTCCTCAATGCCATCTGCCTCTTCCTCTTCAGGGAGCTCCGGGACACCTCCCTGGTCAGGCACTGGGTCACCAAGAAGATCAAGGTGGAGTTCGAGGAGCTGCTGCAGACCAAGATGACGGGCAAGGTGCTGGAGGGGCTCAGCCTCAGGGATGTGTCGCTGGGCGACGTGGTGCCCCTCTTCAAATCCGTCAAGCTCATCCGGCCGGTGATCTGCAGTGACGAGGGCTGCCCCGAGGAACTGGGCTTCGAGGTCGACCTGGAGTATAATGGTGGCTTTCACCTAGCCATTGATGCGGACCTGGTCTTTGGCAAGTCGGCGTACCTCTTCGTCAAAATCTCCCGGGTGATGGGGAAACTGAGGTTGGTCTTCACCCGCTTGCCCTTCACGCACTGGTCCGTTTCTTTTATGGATGATCCTGTGATAGGTTTTGAGGTGAAATCCCAGTTTGAAGGGAGGCCCATGCCCCAGCTCACTTCTATCATCGTCAACCAGTTCAAGAAGGTCATCAAGCGCAAGCACACTTTACCCAATTATAAAATCAGGTAAGGTGCTGTGTGCCCCTCTTCTTTGGGTTTACCTTGGGACAGGCTCCATTCAAATACCTGTCATGTACTCTCAGATAAGGAAAGGTTTTTATTGGAACTTTTTCAGGCATATGATAATGGTACTTGTGTAGTATCTTCCATCTTGTGATCTTAAAGCACTTTGTAAAGGTGAATTAGTATCACTTTCATTCTTTTACAGGTGAAGAATGTGAAGCGCACAGTGTGGCCCAAGATCAGATATCAGTTAATGATAGAACAGATGATAGACCCCAGGTATCCCAACTACCAGGCCAGTGCCTTATCCACTTGCTCCATGCTACCTCCTTGGAAGGTAGAAGGATGGCCTTGTGGTAAAGCACAGGATGCAGAGTTGGAATAAGTGGGTTCTGTTCAGGATCTGCTACTGACTGACTGTTTGACCATGGGCAAGTCACTTGGCTTCACTTTTCTTATCTAAAAAAACAGGGACAGTAATTCTCACGTGAGGCAGAAATTAATTCACTCGCAATAAAGCGCTTTGATATTCTCTGAAAGGCACTATAAAAGTGCAGAATATTCCCTTTTTTTCAGTTCATTGCTGCTTCCCCTTACTCCTTCAGCCTCTCCATCTGCCCTTGGGCAGACCTAAGAGTTAGCTGGGCACAGCTGCTCGCTACTCATTCTGCCATCATGGAATTTTCTAGTGCCAACTTTGTCTTTATTGTGGTAAAGGAGTGTGAAGATCATTTTTAACTGATTTATACACATTGCAGTTCTGCATATAATGGGATGTCCAGTGATTTATGTATAGTGGAAGAATCCAAGTGAATTCTTCGCTGCCTGATTGCTGCCTGGTCTGTGACTATAAGTATTCAGTAACTTGCCAGTCTTGGGGAACAACTTTGTCCTCTCATCCACCTGTATGTTCATCTATAGTTTGCATCATCACTTGCTAAATATATTAATGTGACCCTGTTTACTTGATTCCTCAGCACTAAATCCTCTGTAAATTTCCTCTCAGGGCAAGTCACCCAGAGGAATCACTGAAGGCGTCTATCTGAATTCTAAAGTGTATCTAATTTTTATGTTGAAGAGATGGCTTTAAAAGGCTTTCCTGTCTATTCTTTGTTAAAAATTATGCTAAGCTTGTGTGATATATATGTGTGTGGAAGATGATCTAGGGCATGGAAAATCTACAAATGCAGGCAGGTAAGAAGTTTCTCAGGGAAATGTCATTTCAGCATCTTAATTCTCTTAATAATGTAGAGGCTTTATAGTTGTGAATATAACTTGCAAAGTCTGACTCAAGTCCAAAACAATGTGATTGGGTCTTCCTGAGTTTTCAGACAGACTTTTCCAGTATTTCAGCTGTTTTTCATAGCATTCCCCCAGTGCAGCAAAATGAAAACTGATTGGACACTTGTCAGCATTAAGAGTTGCTATTCAGAACATTGTGGGCGACAGTGAAACTCTCAAGAATCAGGTCAGTTTCATACAGTTGAAGTTTGGGAAAGAGACTTGAGCTACTGGTTGTGAAAAAGGACCTAAAATAGAGACTTTATGCCATGATTTGAGGATTCCAGTAACTCAGAGGTTAGGGACCTATTTCAGCAGTGGGTTAGTGAGGTTCTTTGACCTGCAGTCTAGATGATCAAGATGGTCCCTTCTGACCTTAGTCTCTGAGGGTTAAGGCAGCAAGACCCACACTGACTTCAACAACCACTTTCAGCAAAGAGGGGAGGGAAGGAGAGAACATTCTCTTCCCAGTTGCCAGTGTTTCTGTGTGTAGGTCAGTGATGGCTCAGTCCTCTCTTCAGTTGTGGAAGGGGTCTTGCATCTCATTTGGGAGGTGCCCCTGGATAGTGGAGGCCTCTCTCCTCATTCAGTTCAAGATATTAGATGTCTTGTAAATTTTTCAAATCCTCTGCATGAAAGCTACTGGGTTAGGATTGTGAATTCAGGTGAGAGAGAAAGTGAGTGAGTGATAAGTTAAGAATGAAGTATGTTGTGGAGGGGAGATAGACTTTGAAAAGAGAATTCTGAGTGACAGAGAATACCAGGCAGTTATAGAGCACAAAATTTAGTAATGGGAGTGTGGAGAAGGGGTTGGGGAGAGAAGGTAACTGACATTGAAAGAAATGCAGGGAAGGTATGACATGATATATTACAGGAAAGATAAGAATGAATTCCAGGGAAGAAAGTTTAAAATTTTGTAAGCTAATTTTAAAAAAATTCAATCCAATAAAATAGTAAAAACTAAATAGTTATTCTCTTAAATAGCAGGGAGTTTGACTTTGAAAGTGTCATGGTAGCATAGCAGGCATACCCTGGCTTGTAGACTTTGTACACAGGCTAGTAGGTATTGGGTAACAAAATATTCACTCCTGTATATAAGACTGTTTCCTCAAGAGATCTGAATGTGCTTTATAGACATTGAAACTTAAAACTTAAAGCACATTCTGTGTGTATAGTGTTGACACCCATATGCAGAGGGGTAAATCTGAAGTACAAGTGATTTGCCCAAGGTAGCACAATGTCAATGGTTATGGGGACAGAGGCCCAGGAGTTCTAGTACTGTTCTCAAGTCAAAATCACACTGCCTCATGGATAACACGTTTTTTGGAAAAGTAATCTTTCTTACTAGGCATTGCACGTTTTAAATTTCTTTAAAAGAGGGCAAAACACGGAATCTGTGATTCTGATATTCTTTCAGAGCCCTGCTAATTTATTCTTTTATATGGTTTGGGAGGAAGCCAGATATATTTTACACCCTTTAAACAATGTGTTTCCTGATGTAAACATTCAATAATTTCTCATCTGCATGGAATGTGTTTGTCCCCACCTCTTTTTTGTGATTTAAAATATTATTGGTTAAATATTTAACAAGCTGTATGTTGCTTCCAGTTCAAGCCGTCTCTGTGCCGTTCCCCACCCCACCCTCACTCTAGGAGTTTTGCAAATAAATAATTGAATAGTTGTAATAGTAATAGTCTTAGGCTATGTCTACACCACAAGCCCTCTAGCAGCACAGCTGCAGTGTTGCAGCTACACCACTGTAATAGACACTTGCTACAGACTGGAGGATTTTTTCTGTTGCTGTAATAAATCCACCCTGTTAGAAAGTAGCAGCTATGTCAACTGAAGACTTTTTCTGTCAACCCAGCTGTGTCTGTACCCAGGCTTAGATTGGCTTAACTATGGATATATCTGTGACCTTAGAAAGAGAAGATGTTGGGATACAAGGAGTTCTTTTTGAACCATTTTAAAAGGGGACATCATTTTGGCTCAGTAATTTCCAAATTGCAGGCCTCAAAGCTGTCCTATCTTGTTTCCAGCTGTTAAATAACATTTAAAGAAGCTAAAAGTACACTTTTTTAAAAAAAATACTGTTTGTAAGTAAATAACTGCTATGGGTTCTACAGAGATATTATTTGATGGCCAATGGCAAGAGAGGAGGTCTAGACAATTGTTAATGGATTGATGATGTGCTCCTTCAAACAATCTCTCTCTTAAGGTGTGGCCCCCCCATGACAAAAATTGAGAACCTTTGTGATAGTCTGCAGTCTATTCTTACTATCCTGATAAAACTTGTGTAAAAACTATTAATGTATATAGGATGCTAAGTATTTTTCAGACAAATAACTACATCACCTACTTCTGTTTTTTCCTAATATGAATAAAGTTGTAATGAACAGTGATTGATCTGACTCTTTACAATCATCTCTTCCCTTATGTAATATAAAAAAAGGATTGTGCCAGTCTTTGATTCTCTTCTGATTTTTAACAGCTATATCACTTTTAAAATAAACTATAAAGTTATGAACAGATTGGTAATGTTGAATTTCTTAGGCTGATTATTCTTTATTGAACATGATTCTAGATTGTCATCCAGAAAAAAAAGTGAAACTGTCCAGCAGAAAATTGCAATTTTATTAAGTCTTACCAGTGTGGTGCTTATTCACCAAGAGTCTGTTTTGGCACCTAAGAAATACTAATGTTGAATTGTTTAAAGACTTATTTTAAAGGTGATTGAAACCCTGGATTATCATGTATAATTTGTAAAGTCTTGTGTGTTTACAAAAACCAAAATTGAGGAGCTCTTGTTTATGTGTGCTGTGTTGTAGTGAGAAACGTTGCAATTTGTAAATGTCCCCCAAAGTTTGTCCACAGACCTGCGTCACAGCTGGAGGAACAACCACTTCTTTGTTATGCCATGTGGCTGCTACTCCCATTTTCTTTGCTAAGCTGTCATGTTCCAACGGCTGGAGAATCATGGGATTCCAGCATTCCCTCTGGCAATCACAGGGACCGGAGATGATTGTGCCTGGTGATATTCTAAACCAGGGGCCGTCAGCCTTTCAGAAGTGGTGTACTGAGTCTTCATCTATTCACTCGAATTTAAGGTTTCATGTGCTAGTAATACCTTTTTAAATGTTTTTAGAGGGTCTCTTTCTACATGTCTACAATATGTAACTATTGTTGTACTTAAACATTTTCAAAACCTTATTTACTTTAAGAAGCTTCATTTAAAATTAAATTAAAGTTCACAGCCCCCCAGACCGGTGGCCAGGACCCAGACAGTGTGAGTGCCACTGAAAATCAGCGCATGTGCTGCCTTTGGCACTCGTGCTGTAGGTTGCCTATCCTTGTTTTAAACAAAAGGCTCTCAACCATGCTTGTAGCTGTTTCCATCACCGCACACTGACTCAACAGAAATTCTGGTCTTCAGTGTGACACACAGAGGGAGAATCCTCTAAGGTTTGCACTGGTGGCAGATGTGGGGCATGTGCTGAGCTGAGGGGTGTATGTATTTTTGTTTATTGTGTGCTGGTTGTGTTGATTGGTGCAGGTGGGCCAATAAAGCCACCTGTCTTCTGCGTACAGCCAATGAAATTATTGCATGCAAATTAGCTGTAGAGTAAGGGGAATGATAGTTACCTCTGATATCACAATGGTCAAGGACTTTTGGCTTAGCAACAGATACATGTCTTACTGTAGCTGTATGCTGCACAGATGTAACTTGTAAGTCAGACTGGCTGGGCACTAGGAAAATTGCATGGTAAAAGACTGTGAAAACCAATAATGATTGAACCTGGTGGATATTCTGAACAAAAAGCCTTCAACCCTGTTTGTAGCTGTTTCCATCCTGCACAGTGACTCTGCAGACGTAATAGGCATTCCTGAAACATTCCTATATAGATATCACGCTGAATCATGAACATCTGATCTGATTTTATTCCAGTTTTGCAATCCAGAAGCCAAGGGGATAAACTTTTGACATGCTCTTAGAGCTTGTGCTGAAATACTTCCAACCTTTATTTGTATATAAATTCCATTGAGACTTTTGAAAATACCTGTCTCTTTTTTCCTTGGCTCTTGATTAAGAGTATTTGCGTTTAACAAAACAGTTACTTTGATGTAACAGTTGTCATTCAAGGACAGACCTTTTATCTCATTAAGAGTCAGTTAGATAATGCTGTGGTCTCATTCAGAGAATTTTAGCCAGTCCTAAGTTTTTCTTTTCCTTTCCTTAGTCATCTACTGATGTGATGGTTCTTGGGGAATCCAGGGACGAAAGTCATCTTATTACCTCCTGTACTTCCAGTGTGAGGGAGACTTTCCTATACGTAACTCAGTGTCAGCATTCTGATACCATCAGCCTGTTAACCACCCAAGCACTCTTTTGGGCTATGCCAACCCTTACTTTACCTTGTAAGTTAATAGTAGGTACACCTGAGTTCCTTTGAAACATTCCCCTGTAGTGTTCAGCCCCTTCACACTCACAGCTATACCACATCTGCTGTTCCCAAAAGAACAGTGTACACACCAGCTTGAATGATTCAACTCAGGATCAGCATTTCACTCAAATGCACTACTGAGATGTATTTATAGTAAAAATAAGAAGTTTGTTATAAAAGATTCAAGATTTAAATGTTAGAATATTGGAAACAAAGAGTTACACTTAAAACAAAATCAGAATGTTTCTAAGGCAAGCAAATAACAAAAAAGGCTATTTTTTTCTTTTATTTAACGTACTGAAAAACCTACTTAAAATATACAGAACTCCCTTACTGCTTTAGCTATGATAAGCAGATTAAGTACCAGAATGGATGAATTTGCAAGGCCTTGAATTTGGAAATACTACAGATATCAGATTTGTAATATTATGGCCAATATATGGTGGTAGAATCAGGAGGAGAAGGTAACTAAAGGACTTTAAAATGAGTGTCTGTCCTGCGCATGAAGGAAACTATCTGCATTGTCTATCTAGTGAAGCACAGGGGCCGCTGTAAGGTTTTTGCTGCCCCAAGCGCGGAAGTTCCGCAGCACGCCTGCGGGTGGTCCGGTGTTCTGCAGATTCGGCAGTGTTTCTGCGGGAGGTCCACGGGTCCTGCGGGCTCGTCGTCCCCAGCACCGAATTGCCACCGAATCTGCAGCAGCTGCAGAGCTCCCGCAGACATGCCACTGAAGATGGCCTGACTGCCACCCTGGTGGTGAATATCAGGCCCCCCCGCAACGTGTCGCCCCAAGCATGGTCTTGGAGCCCTGGTGCCTGGAGCCAGCCCTGGTGAAGCATGTTCTGCATTCTCTACAGAGGTGTCTCATTATGGAACTTACCAGAATACTATGGCTGTGTCTGCATGAGAAAGTTACGTCAGTTTAAACTAAGGTGTGAATTTAAATGAACTTAGTTAAACTTGTGCTAATCTGTATGGACACTTATTTCGGTTTAAATATGGAAAATTTTTAAGCTTAATTTTGGATTAGGTTTAACTCAAACTAAAATAACAGTATCCACCTGGGTTTGCACCACGTTAGTTAAATCTGCACTGATATATCCTAAACTAGGTTTTAAATGGCATTCTCATGTAGAAAGGCCTAAAAGATTCAGAGGGCACCATTTTTTTTATTCACAGAGCTGTATATCAGGAGTAACAGTAATGTAGAACTGGGTGTAAGGAAGAAGAATCTGACTCAAATTCTAAGTAACTCTTTAACATGCCTTGGTAGTTTTTCTATAGACCGCTGAAAATTGAGACTGTGTTACTTACAAAGCACAATATATCTCACTAATCAATCTCCAGGTTCTTTACAAATGTGGGTAACTAGTAGCATCCTCAATTCATTTAACATATAAAGAAACAGACATTGAAAGAGTGGTTCAAAGTGTCAGAGCCAGTAAGTGGCACCCAAGTAAAGAAACCAGTTTGACTCGTATCTATTCTCATGTTGTAACCATCAGGCAATTAGGCACATTAACTGTAAAAATATACTTTTACTTTTAAATCTAAGCTATTTAGCACATTCCTTTACAAGTGATTTTTCATTAACCAGTTTCAGCATTAAAAATAAAGTTAATAACCACGGCACATCTTTTAACATATATTTTGGGCAATTTAAAGTAACATCTAGTTTTGTCCAAACATTCAATGTGTGATACTAGCTAAAGAAAAATTTATAAGGAGCTTGATTCATAATTAGTTTCTTAAGAATGCACAAGAACTTTGAGGCAGAACCAAATGCAGAAGCTAAACAGATTCAGAGAAGTAGGGTCTTACAAAGACTACTTTCCAGTAATGATTTGTTATCGGAAGTTAAATACCGCAACTAATCACTTATGACTTAAGGCATGGCTATGCTGGAAACGTCAAAGTGCAGGTGCGAGAATGCTCCCACGGCCGCGCTTTGAAGTGTGTGTATGTGTTCGCGCGTGAGTGCTGGGAGAAAGCTCTCCCAGTGCTCCTGGTAATCCATCTCCACGAGGGGATTAGCCCTGAGCCTGTCCACACTAGCACTTTAAAGTGCTCAGACTTGCTGCAATCGGGGTGGGGGGGGGGGCGGAGTGATTTTTCAACCACCTGAGCCAGCAAGTTAGAGTGCTATAAAATGTGTACCCAAGTCCTTACATTTAGTTAGTTAATGAGGTCAGCTAAACAATAATTGATTCCCAAATAAAGCAGGTGATTATATAGATCCTTTTTGACACTTGACAGTATGACCCAAAACTTTAGCTTATCCTATTTTAATTCATCCATTACAGAATTTGTTATATAGCTTTTAAATTGACTCCATAATTTTCCAAAAAGTACAACCCAAAAATGCAATGTTAGCAAGATATGGGCTTAAAATTGTTCTTTGCTATTGAAGTGAGAAACCTAATCAGGAACAGAGGTCTTGAAAAATGTAGTGAATATTTAACTGGATGTTTAAACTTCTTAGCCAGAATTACCTTTTAAAGATAAGATTAGAGGCACCAGTGATGTCCAGGAGCAGTACTTTGTTGAGAATCTCAGCTCTCCTCATCTGAAAAGAGAGAAGATGCTGAGACTTTTACTAAGATGCTGTTTCTGGAGCCTACTGATATTTTTATATCTCCCCTTTCTTGCAAAACATGTGTCTGCTACAGATTTGAAATTCTGTTTGCTGTAGCTGCCAGAAGGGAAAAGACACATCTATTCTCTCGTATCCTTTGGTTACCTAACCCAGGTGAAAAGTTTCTGCTACTCTGTTCTCTCTCTTTTTTCATTTTCTCGGTCCTTCTCCCCATGGGAAAATTCCAATACCTGCCTCTGTTGATAGAGGTATCATTATGACACTGTCATAATTCTGGACAGTTTGAGTGCTGCTCACTTGGTTCTTAATAGCACCAGTGAAACTGACCAAAGACTTCACTGTATTGTTTGGCAAACTATGTAAAACAGTCAATAGAGCTTTCTGTAGACACTGCAGTTTATCACATTTGGAAGATTTTCATAGCCACAAGAGCAAACAACTTTTTATTTAAACGTTTATTTTTTTATTTGAATAGCTTATACAAAGCTCTAGGCACCCTAACATGTAATTAATATTACAGCAAAACAAAACCCCAGCAGCAGCAAATAACTATTCATAAAGGAACTTGGCTAGCCTGCCACCACTCAAAAGCTGCTTTCCACCCTTTCATCATTTTCTCCACCTTCTCCAAAAATCCTGTTGAACAAGACTTTTTTTGCAGTGTGCCTGAAAGGTCACCAAATTCAGTCTGTGATAAAATGAAAGCATTAATTTTCTTGATATTGGTAATTTTGGCCATTGGTTCAGAATAGCAGAGAAAAGGGTTTTAAAATCTTTTTTCCTATTTTTTCTCATATGTCTAATTATGGGTTCTGACAGTCAGAAGCTAAATCTCAGAATCTCTTGTCCTCTAAAAGTTTTTAATTTTTTTTAAATTAATAAGTTCTATAAGCAATAAACCACTGGCAGGACATGTATTAGTAGGTTACTGATGTGCTTTGTGGATCGATGGAGGTATAAACTCTTTGACATGTGTGAGATACCCAAATACTGCATTTTCGTGCCTTCCCTGCAATGTATGTATTTCTGTGTGATACAATCCTGTGTAGGAGAATTACATGGGGACCAAGAACATCTCAATGAATGCAAAGGATGGTAGGAATAAAAAAAATCATAAAATCAATGAAGTCTGAAAGATAGTGGAAGAGAGAATAGATTTATAGTGGTAATTACATTTGTTTGTTTCAAAAACTGATCCATTTGAGGATTAGAGTTAATTGGTTTGGTGGGCAATAGCACTTCCTTTCTCAAAATGTTGACCCTCAGTCCTACCTCTTATTTGAAAGGATGTGTGAGAGATTTTGTGACACAGTTGCAAGTGAAAATACAACTACAGCACTGGCATACCTTTCTTACAATTGTGGATTTTTTAAAAAAACCTTGCTTTCAGACCAGTGGTGAACTTTTTGGATAGGTAGATGTTGATGGGGTGGAACCTGGGGGAAATCTGGTAAAGTTCTGTTGCAAACTTCTTCAGTTTGATATCAGTGTGTGTGGCGGGGGGGAAACTTTAATGTTTTGAATGTTTGCTTTTTTGTGTGTTCTGATATCTCAAAAAAGACTTGTTTCAAACTTGGTTCTCAGTGAGGACAAATGCTTTTGTTGTTTTCCCACAAACTTTAGTGTCTTCCTAACTGGTCTCTCATAACTTGCATATTTTCAAGGCTTTCAGTAAAACCTCTAGGGTTTATTTCAGCTGACTACTAATCTTATCTCTGAAAACTCAAATTTATTTTTAAGATTAAGATAATTTACGACTCCTAATCATGGCCTGTTGTTAAGGTTCAAAACTGGGGAGTCCAACTTCCCATTGAGACTCTGAGTAAATCACTTAGTTTCTGCCTAAGTTTTCATACTTTGCTATATCATATGGGTGTTATGCAAATGTATAACTTGAAGATTTTCATATAGAAAGTTAATACACACGCATGAAAAACTTATTTGCATATGTTGGTCTAAGGAGCCACAAATATGCCTGTTCTTTTTGTGGATACAGACTAACACGGCTACTCTGAAACTCTTCAGATCTTGTTAATCTTCGTAACAAAATTAAAAGTTGTGCTTTTTGAAAGCAATTTGGGTGAGGAAAGTGAGTTTCAGCAATGTAGTATCATAGACTCCTGCACTCTAATCACTATGGAACTTAATCTCATGCTGACATTTTCACTATAGTAGCTAGTCATTTCATGTTATCCAGTGACTGTGGTAAACTGCTTATTCAACATTCCTGCAGTGATTGCCTCAAGTCACCAACACTTGTCTCTGTATATAACTCATGTTCATACTTGCTTGGTTTTGAACTATTTCAACATTTCATCACTCTCCATTGAACAATAGGAGAATTTATTAATTATACTGAAAGGCAAACAAAATAAAATCAGGAGTATACTTGAGAGAGTGGAGGAAGCATTTGAGGGAAAATATTAGATACCTGTATGACTGGTTTGGTAATTCAGTAAAGAAGTGTCAGTAGGGACTAATAATCTACTAATGGATCCATTTTCAAAATGTTAGTAGTGTAACACTGAATTGTGCCTTTTTCCAGCGACCTTATGAGTGATAGGTTGAACCAATGAGGTTATGAAGCAGAGCAGTTTTATTCTGTACATATTTTTTTCTTGAACAACTTGCAAGTTTTCTTGAAGATAGTCAAGTGACATTTGTATTTTAATAGGACACTTTTGATAAAATAAAAAACAGCAGTATGTAAGTGATGAGGAAGCACCTTGTCATCTTGTGTGTGCTTCACTTTAAAAAATGCATCACTGAAGGTGTGTTATGTATATGTTTGTTTTACTGCTGTCTTATGGCTTCTGAGCAATTAAGTGGATTTGGATCTGGAATTAGGTTAATTTCATTTTTGGAGTAATAAGCAGATACATGATTTTTTTTCCTTAGTAAAAACATAAATTCACATAATTTTAAGGTCAGAAGGCATTGACCATTCTAGTCATCTCATCTGACCTGCATAAAAGGCCACAGAATTTTACTAAAGGGTTCCTATAGGAACTAGAACTAAAGAGTTCCTAAAGGAATTATGGAACTTGAGAATTTTCTAGGAAGACATGCTCATGATTTAAAGTCTTAAAGCGATGAATAATCCTTCATAAATTTTGTCCAAAGGTTAATTACCCTCACTGTGTTTAAACAAAAAACAAAACCTTATTTCTAGTCTGAATCTATTTAGCTTCTGCATTTGGTCCTTATCTTCAAGGTACTTAGTACCCTTTGACTAGGGTATCTAGAAGATGGCCTGAAGCTCTAGGATAAACCCAGATTGACAGCTTTGCTCTCTGGTGCAGTGGGGCTTCCTACACTTAAGAGCAAAGCTTGCTGGTGCAGGAGACAACTTATTTGAGGGCTGGCCCAAGACTGTGGAACAAAGTCTCACAGGCACTAAGGACTGTTGCAGACCTCACCATTTTCCACTCTAAGAGCAAGGTGCAACTAACATATAGCTGAGTTCACTTAACTGTGTTCCAAAACACTCCATGGCACATGTTTCTTCCCCTAGTGAGAGGATGAGGGAACACATGTGTTACAGCTGTTAGTCATGGTGTTAATGGACTACTGAAAGGCATTCAGATACCACCGTGATGAGTATGATAGTGAATTTAGAATAACTTCAGCCATTGGATCTTGTTATACCTTTGTCTGCCAGTTTAAAGACCTTTCTACTCTCAGATATCTTCCTTCTATGTAGGTATTTGTAGACTGTCATCTGTCAACGTTTTCTTTGTAAAAGTAAATAGACTAACTATTTTGAGCACTAACATATTGCTTTGTGTATTTTTGGGTTGCAAAGATTTAACCAAGCGCAAAGTTCAGCGTACAGTAATTATCGGTGATGTCTGTGACATCTTCCCAGATTACTCTTGGAGTTCAGCTTTATTTTTCGGGGCTGTTAGTTTTTAAAAGCAACAAAAAGAATAATGTGGCATTCCATAGTTACAGTGTGTCATTGAATCCATCTCTAGAGATCTTCTATTGCAACATTTGTGAGGGAAATGGGAAAAAGAGGTAGGATCACAATACTTTGGTCTTTGAACATCTATGTTTTAAAGTACTGTGTGGTATGGGGCCAAGGGGGAGATTTTACATTTCAACCCCAATGTCTTGCGAGTCTTTGGTTCTCAATGTGTACACTTTTTCCCCTGTTTTTGGCTTAAAGAAAAGCTCTAAAATATTTCCAAATCCTTGTTAGAAAATCAAGGGGAAAGTTCACCATGATTTACAATACTTATCTGCAGACTTTAACCAAAATCTGCTTAGCAAGTCACCTATCTCTAGGACCTAGGCACCCTGTTCCCATTGGGATCCAAACCACAGATAAAACCATTTTATTCAATATAAAGCTTATACAGAGTAAATTTATAAATTGTCCACCCTCTCTGCCACGGAGAGAGAGATGCACAGCCGTTTGTTCCCCCAGGTTTTAATCACTTACTTTGTATTAATTCATAAACAAAAGTGATTTTATTAAGTATGGTTTCAAGTAATAACAGACAGAACAAAGTAAGTTACCAAGCAAAATAAAACAAAACATGCAAGTCTAAGCCTAATACATTAAGAAACTGAATACAGGTAAATCTTACCCTTTGATGTTCCAATAAGCTTCTTTCACAGACTAGACTTCTTTCTAGTCTGGGCCCAATTCTTTACCCTGGTAAAGTTCTTGTTAGCTCCAGCTCAGGTGGTAACTCTGGGGATTTCTCATGACTAACAGCCCACTCTGTTCTGTTCCACCCCCTTAAATTTCTTTGGCACAAGACGGGAATCCTTTGTGTGTCTCTCTGGGTTCCCACCCCTCCTTCTAAGTGGAAAAGCACCAGGTTAAAAATGGATTCCAGTTCAGGTGACATGATTGCATGTTACTGTAAGACTTCAGTACCCACTTGCTGGCGCACACACATACAGAAAGGCTTACAAGTAAACCGAGCCATTTACAACCAGTTATCCTGGTTAATGGAACGATCAAGATTGCAAGCCACAATTAATGGTCCACACTTTGAATAATTACAATAGGACGTCAGAGTTATATTTCATATTTCTAGTTTTAGATACAAGAATGATACATTTATACAGGAGGACCACACTCAGTAGATTATAAGCTTTGTAATGATACCTTACAAGAGACCTTTTGAACAAAACATATTTCAGTTACATTATATTCACACTTATTAGCATATTTCATGAAACATGGAGTGCAATGTCAGAGTATGGACGGGTGGTGAAAGGAGAGGATTGGAATTGAAGAGATCTGGGTTCTACATGTAGCACTGCCACAGATTTGCTGTTACTGTTAGCAAAGCTTTTTCGTATATATAAGATGGGGATAAAACCCATCTCGCAGGACTATTTTGAGTCTTAAAAGTTTGTATAGTACTTTAAGAGTCTGTTGTATGGAAGAAGGTATTATAGAATTGGAAAATAATGCTTCGCAGTAGTGAGTGGACAGACAGCTTTTTGTTCCCCAATGCTCTGAAGAAGAATCTTCAAATAAAACTAAACATCTATTATTTATGGTATGTAATACTCAACAAGATTGCACATTTTTGAAACATAGTGTACAGTAGAACTGCAGAGTTATTAAATCAGTTACAAACTGACCAGTTAACCACACACCACCTCATTTGGAACCGGAAGAATTCAGTCAGGCAGCAGCAGAGACCAGAAAAAAAAAGCAAATACAGTACGTTGCTATGTTAAGTGTAAACTACTAATAGAAAAAAAAGGGTGAGGGAAGCAGAATTCTTCTTCTGCATAGTAAAATTTCAAAATTGTAGTAAGTCAATGTTCAGTTGTAAACTTTTGAAAGAACCATCGTAACATTTTGTTCAGAGTTGTAAACATTCTAGAATTCCCAAGGTGTTCATAACTCTGATAAAACACCTATTTCTTGACTAATGCAAGAGAAGGATTTTTTTTTTTTAACAATCAGAATTGGCATGTAATCTAGCTGTGTGAAGGCAGATTTGCTGCTTTATTTTATCTTTTTGTTTATTTTAAGATTAACTAAAAGCTGTCTGCTGGCAAGTTTGTTTGGAGCAATCACACCTTACCTGATCTTTTGGTGTCCATGAAGGAGAGCACACTCTTCTATCCTCTTCTTCTCTTTCTCTTTTTTTCTTTATATTCTCAATTTTTTATAAGAATATAAGTACAGACATACTGGGTCAGACCAAAGGTCCATGTAGCCCAATATCCTGTCTTCTGACAGTGACCAATGCCATCTGCCCCAGAGAAAATGAACAGAAAAAGTAATCATCAAGTTATCTCCTGTTGCCCATTTCCAGCTTCTGGCAAACAGAGGCTAGGGACACTATCCCTGCCAATCCTGGCAAATAACCATTGATGGACCTATCCTCCATGAATTTATCTAGTTATTTTTTTGAACCCTATTATAATCTTGGCCTTCACTACATCCTCTGGCAAGGAGTTCTAGAGGTTGACTGTGCGTTGTGTAAAAAAAGACTTCCTTTTGTTTGTTTTAAACGTGGTGCCTATTAATTTCATTTGGTGAGCCCTAGTTCTTGTTGCTATGAGAAGGAATAAATAACACTTCCTTAATTTCTTTCTCCAAACCAGTCATGATTTTATGGACCTCTATCATATCCCCCCTTAGTCGTCTGTTTTCCAAGCTGCAAAGTCCCAGTCTTGTTAATCTGCTCATGTGGCAGCTGTTCCATAGCTCTAATTTTTGTTGCCCTTTTCTGACTCTTTTCTAAGTCAATATCTTTTTTTGAGATGGGGCGACCACATCTGCATGCAGTATTCAAGATGTTGGTGTTCCATGGATTTATATAGAGGCAATATGCTATTTTCTGTCTTATTATCTATCCCTTTCTTAATAATTCCCAACATTGTTTGCTTGTTTGACTGCCGCTGCACACTGAGTGATATTTTCAGAGAACTATCCACATTGACTCCAAGATCTCTCTTGAGTGGTAACAGCTAATTTAGACCCCATCATCTTATATATATAGTGGGGATTGTTTTCCGATGTGCATTACTTTGCATTTATCAGCATTGAGTTTCATCTGCTATTTTGTTGCCCAGTTACCCAGTTTTGAGAGAGCCTTTTGTAGCTCTTCGCAGTCTGCCTGGGACTTAACTATCTTGAGTAGTTTTGAGTCATCTGCAAATTTAGCCACCTCACTTTTTACCCCTTTTCCCAGATCACTTATGAATAAGTTAAATAGCACTGGGGCCAATATAGACCCCTGGGGGACACCACTATTTACCTCTCTCCATTCTGAAAACTGATCATTTATTCTTATCCGTTGTTTCTTTTAACCAGTTAACCAATTTCCCACTGATAGTGCCAATAGGATAGTGCCATGGTCTGTTTTGTCAATATGCAACCAATCTCAGAGTCAAAACTGGCGATCAGCAGAGCGCAGGCATCAAAGGTCAGGCAGTGTGCCTCTGTGTGATTATGGAAGCGCACTTCATGTGAAGTCTCTACAACAGTATTCTCCTGTTGCAATGGAAGTTCTTTCAAGGCTACAACAGGCTGGTGAGAGAACCTCCAGCTGGAATCTGTTCAGGAAAGCACTTAAGTACATGCTTAACTTCAAGCACATATTTTGAGATAAATATTGTTTAAATGCTTTCTTGAATTGGGCCCTGTGTAAGGAGAATGTCCTTAATATAGTGGGCAAACTACGGAGAATCCGTGTAAGAACTTCCTCATGGAGAGGTAAGTCGAAAATGAAAAATAGATTAGAAAATGAATAATAGATTAGTGCTCAGCATTGAGGGAAGTGGTTTTCCAAGGTTTTCTAAATCACCTTCAGAAGTCTCTCAGGTTACAAACAGGGTACAGTGGTCAACTGCACAACATTGTCATAAAAGCCTGCATAAACTAGGAGGAGCGCACTGAGAGCAAGAGTATATTCAGGAAGAAAATATTTCCTCTACACTAAGCAGTAAAGAATGTAGTATGCATATCTGTAATCAATACTGTAGGAGAACAGTCAGAGAGCTGACTGAGCGCTTCCCATTGATCTGTTACAGAACAACTCCACCACTTATTCAAACAGATTTGCAATGAGGCAAGTCAAGCTGCTCTTGCAACATGCAAATGCATAAAAATGTGCCCAAGTTCTTTAGCAGATACAGCATTCTTATAGCACAGGGGTGGGCAAACCAGTGGCCCGTGAGCCGTTTTTATCCGGCCCGCGAGCTCCTGCTGGGGAAGTGGGACCAGTGGTCCCGCTCTCCTCGGCTGGGCGCTCTAAGAGCGCCCTGGAGCGTGGGGCTGGCTGCTGGCCGGGCATGCCACCGGGAGAGCGGGGCTGGTGCGCCGCCTGGGACAGCGGGCCCACAGCTGGCCGGGCGCGCCGCCTGGAGATTGGGGCTGGCACGCCGCCCAGGACAGCGAGCGGACAGCAGCCCACGGCTGGCTGGGTGCGCTGCCCAGAGCCCGGGACAGCGGGCCTGCGGCAATCCGTGGGGCCCCGCGCTCCCAGCCCGGGGTGTTGGGCTGACCGCGGCAATCCACGGGGCCCTGAGCCGGGAGCGGGGCCAACCGTGGGGCCCCATGCTCCTGAGCCGGGAGCGGAGCCAAGCGTAGCAAGCCACAGGACCCTGCGCTCCCAGCCCAGGGGCCGGGCAGAGCACTGCGAGCTGTGGGGCCCGGCGGCTGGCTCAGCAGGTAAGAAAGTTGCGGGGGAGGGGGAAGGGCTTAGCTGGTGGGGTCCCGGGGGATGGTGGTTAGGGTGGGTGGGGGTCTCGGGAGGGTGCAGTCAGGGAACAGCGAGCAGGGGGGCTAGATAGTGGATGGGGTCCGGGGGGGGGTAGTTAGAGTGGGGGGGTCTCCGGAAGGGGGTGATCAGGGGACAAGGAAGAGGGGGTTGGATGGGTCAGGGGTTCTGAGGGGGGCAGTCTGGGGGCGGGAAGTGGGTGGGGGTCGGATGTGGGGAGGTCTTCCCTACCCGGCCCTCCTTACAATTTTGAACCTCAGTGTGGCCCTGGGGCCAAAAAGTTTGCCCACCCCTGCAATAGCAAGTAGCACGTAGCACTGCCATGCTGCTCTGCTCACCAAGATGAGAATAGAAAGATATGCTCCAGAAGATGAGCAGTCTTGGAAAAAAATAGTAATAGCTTCCAGTTGTCTGAGTCACTTGTATTCAAAAATGATCAACCTTTTTTTCAAAGAACCCCTTTGGCTACTAGCAACAGAGATGGAAGGCCCACTCCGTTACGAGGAGCCCTTGTGCATTTTGCCTATATGCTACAACTCTTAAATAAGAGAAGCAAAAAGAGAGAGGCTTCTCAAATAGTTATCTGAACATTGCTACTTTGGGCATAATCCATCCTGTGGAAATTGTTCTCCCTCTGAGGTTTAAAACCCCCCCCAGAACTTTGAGCTTTCTTCAAGAAAATGTGTGAATATGGATATGAAGGAGAATTCTTTGCAGTGGAAACTACTGAGGCATAGGGATTAGCTTTATGTCAGGTTCCTGCTCAAGTGTGACAAGATTCTACCCTTATTCTTGGATTTCTTGGGTCTTGTATTTGAACTATTCAGAAAAGGGCCAAACTTAATATATTTAGTCAGTCAATGGGTTCAGCCCTTGTCTGGTTTGAGGCTAATGATATGTGGGGTTTTTGTTGTTCTTTGGAGTGAACAGTTGTCTTCAGGTGTGTCATATAATCATACCAAAGAAACTCAGCAGTAATGAGAGACCTGAAAACTCTCATATAACTATGGAATTCAGGATTTCAGTGAGGCTATTCAGAAATATCCAAACAGAAACGTAGCCATTCTTAGGCCTTTCTCTGGTTAAATAAAGAAATTAGTTTGAGAAGTCTATTTCAAGATTTTTCAGATTGTTTATTACTGACAGAAGTATTAAGTATTTTCAGGACTCTACCAAATCTATGACTTTCTGATAGAGGTAAAGCATCTGTGCTAGTTATCTTCAAAGAAGCCAACTGAATATTAGTGCATATTTTGCCTGTCACTATAGCTCAGATTTTCAAAAGTGACTACTAGTAACTTGTTTAAGATTAGCAGCTGTGTTAATCTGTATCCGTATAGAAAACGAGGAATACTTGTGGCACCTTAGAGACTAACCAATTTATTTCAGCATAAGCTGTTGTGGGCTATAGCCCACTTCATCCGATGGATAGAATGGAACACACAGCAGTAAGATGTAGTTAATTAATTAAACAGCCTCTTAGAATTGGTATGGTAATTTCCAATTTTTTATGCTTTCTGTGGAACTTGGTTCTTGCTGCAAATAGTTTGAAATCTCTCTCTAAAACCCTTCAGAATAACTCTGCAATAAAGAATTTAAATTTGTAAATGTCTGTTACATTTTAAATTTTGACTGTTTGTTGGCATTTGAATTTAAAGCCTATTTTAGTTTTAAAATATTGTGATTAACTGAGTATTTTAATATGTATCTTCTAAAATAAGCATGTAACTTGACTAGGAATTTGTAAACTTGGCAGTAATGTAGCACTGAAACTTATATAACCCAAAGTGGTGATGTGGTTGTAAATAGAAATCAGAGTAATTGCTTTTGGAGATCAGTCATTAAATTCCCTCCACCAAACAGGTAAATAATTTAAAGCTTTTTTTTTTTCTTCCTTTCTGGAGCATATTGTTATATGATCATGCTCTTGCCTTTTCAGCTCAAGTTAATTTAGTTTGCAAATTATAACCTTTCTGTGCGATGAAAAAGGTCTGGTACTCTTTAGCCAGTCTAATTTTTCCTGTTTCTGAAGAGAAGAAAAGCAGTCCAGATGCTGTTGATATTTTAGTTTGTCCCTCCCCATATTCAGCCTGTGACTGTTTTTGCACTGTGGTTCTGGATATCATTGTCTGATAGAGTGAATAGAATTACATAAGTCCTTGGTTGTCTTTGTCTTTGATCAGACTGAGCTTGGTGGTGGTTTGTTGGTGCACCTGAAGACATTGCAGATGAGTAGATATTGATGGGAACAGATGCTGATAGACTGACACTTATTTTTTTCTCTTCTCTTCGATATAAAGACTATTCCTGTCTTCATTTTGTCTAGTAAGAAAAACTAGCTGAAAGCCCACAAAACAGCTACTGTACGTGGATTAATACAAATATATGCAAGTTTGGGCCAGACACTTTTTAGAAATTATTAATTCAGGCTGTTTTGCAATTAAATGAATAGAGCTTTTTCCAAAATTTGAAAACCATATATGTGGTTTATATACCCCCATAACAGAAGCACAGAACTTTTGTTTTTTCCTATGGTAGTTTATAAGAGATTTTGGTTTGGGTTTTCTATGAGTTAAATGTGGGGATAAAATACCAAGTGTGAAGGATTTGGCTCCATTCAAGATTTCATGGAAGATCCCTGCATGGAGAGTGTGGATTCTTAAGCATAAAGGGATCTTAAGTAGTTTTAGGTAGAGTATTTGAAACAAATTTCTCTCTCGCTTTTTTGGTTTCCTGTTTAGAAGGACTGAGTCTTGTGTTATTTTAAGTGTAATGTCTTTAAGTATTCGTTTAGTAGTTATCTCTTTTAACAAGATTTCTTTGACAACATCATCTGACTTACTGTTGTGAAAACATACTTTTGCTGTTTGTTTTCTGTCTTACTGTACTCGATTGGAATGCACTGTTGCTATTTAAAGACTGAAAAAGAAAAATATATTGCATTCTTCTCTTGCAAAGATTACTCGGAGATGCTGATGGAATGGGTTAGCCAGCTAGTACCTTCTTTAACCTTAATTTGAAATGCCTCAATTTTTTTTCTAACTAGTAAGGCAATTTTAGAAATGTTCTACTTGAATTTCAGACTTGTGCTGAAGTTATTTGCATGGATGGAAGTTGACCAATCTATTAGTGGAAGGATGTTGATGAGCTTTTTGTGGAGCGATAACTAACCAACATTTCTTTAAAATTTATCTGATTTACTGGTGACTTGAGTTTGAAATTCATTGTATAGTTGCTCCAGATAAGCAAAAAGTCACATTGTTTAGACAACAGTACTACAAACACTAAAATTTTAAAAACTAGTTCTGATATTGGGTTCCTCAGTTTCTTCATTCAGTAGGAGAAGTATTTGATTATTGGGAACAGTTGCAGAGAAGTGAACTAAAATGAATTTATGTTGGGAACTCCATAGTTAAGCAGTCTTCACGGGGAAAATAAAATGGCTTTTTATGTCTGTCACTGCTTTGTGGTGTACAAAGATTGTTTGAAGTAGTGATGGAGACATTTAGAGCTTTTTTTAGTTTTGCCTTTCACTTTAGGAATGGTCTTATAAATTTTGACCATGTATTAAGGTAGGATGGTAAGCCAGAGGGTAGCCTTAAAATGTTAGTGAATTCAGTTAGAAAACTTGCATCTACTAGACTCAGAGTTATATAGGGATGTGCTGCCGTGTACATCATGTATTTTGTCAAAGACTTGGTGAGAAAGTAGAAAAACCATAAAACTGTACAGAAGAACCCAGAGTTATGAACACCTTTGGAGTAGAGGTTGTTCATAACTCTGAAATGTCGTAATTCTGAACAAATCATTATTCTTTCAAAAGTGTACAACTGAACATTGACTTAAAACAGCTTTGAAATTTTACCACGCAGAAAAAAATGCTGCTTTTAGCTATTTTAATGTAAATGAAATAAGCACAGAAACAGTTTTTCCTTACCTTCTCAAATATTTTTTTAAACTTTCCTTTTATTTTTTAGTAATTTACATTTAATCCAGTACTGTACTGTAGTTGTTTTTTTCTTTTTCTTTTTTTTTTTCCTGCTACTGCCTGATGCATACTTTGGGTTCCAAATAAAGTGACCAGATGTCCCGGTTTTATAGCGACTGTCCAAATTTTTGGGTCTTTTTCTTATACAGGCTCCTATTACCACCCCACCCCACCCCGCCCCCGTCCCGATTTTTCACACTTGCTGTCTGGTCATTCTAGTTCCAAATGACCTGTGTGGTATACCAGTCAGTTTGTAACTCTAGTGTGCATAACTCCGAGGTTCTATTTTATTGTAGGGTGAGAGCATAGACAGTTTTAAAGGCAGTTAAATATTCAACTTACTCTAACCAAATTAAGGAAAAGGAGAAGTTATTGATCACTATTCAATATGTTACATGTGCTCCAGCTGAATACAGACTTAAGCACTACAGTATAGAAAGAATATAAATTAAAATGAAAAGACTAAAGCAGTGACTCTCAACCTTTCCAGACAAGACTCCTGAAAGTAATTTGAGTACCCCCAAGTTTCACCTCACTTAAAATCTAGTTGTGTACAAAATCAAGCAAAACCCACAAGTGTCACAGCACATGATTATTGAAAAATTGCTTACTTTCTCATTTTTACCATATAATTATAAAATAAATCAACTGGAGTAGAAATACTGTATTTACATTTTAGTATATAGAGCAGTATAAACAAGTTATCTTTATGAAATTATAGTTTGTACTGACTTCACTAGTGCTTTTCATGTAGCCTGTTGTAAACCTAGGGAAATATCTAGATGAGTCGATGTACCACCTCCCTGGAAGGTCACTGCATATGTGTACGCCTGCTTGAGAACCACTGCTGTAAAGGACAGCTTTTAGGAGTGCAAAGGAATACTACTGTAATGAAATAAAGATTTTGGAGGCAGTGGGTTATGAAGAAATGAGGAAACTGTACAGCTTGGAAAAACTGGCTATGATGTATAATTGAACTGTGTATGTACTTAAAAGGTTACTGAAAGTGGGAGAGAGAGAAACTGTTCTCGTTGTTGATAAAACTAGAAATAACTGATTTAAACCAAAATAAACCAGCTTAAAGATGGTCTGCACAGCCATGAAAAATGTGTGCTTTTTTTGTTGCTTTATGATGTATCTATCCACTTGAAAGGTTTGTGTAAATGTTTGGGAGGGTGTTTAATCTTAGAAATATCAGAAACATAAAGCTTTGTGATCGTTTTGCTAAAGGTCTCCCTGGAGAAGTAGAAATTGTTAGGTAAAGGGGCCGGGGTTTTTGAATGCTCAGAGTGAGCTTTTACCCAAGTGTGTCAGGAGTTTGAGTTAAATAGTTAACAAAAACAAAGTTTTAGAAAGTTAGTCTTCCCAGCACCTGCTAAATTTTCATTTTCATTTTGTGATGTTATCCCACTAGTTCCTAATCTTAGTCCTCCACCCAAACTCGGATGACAAACCATGGTATTTCTGATATTAAACAGAAATCTATCCCCAAAAAACCCCAACAAATAGACCAACCTCCCCCCGGTCCCTTATTCGTTTGCCTTTGTAGATTACAAAGAAGCAGTAAGGGCACTCATCCTATTTTTTTAAAAAAAAACGGACTTGACACACATCTCACAATGTTCTCTAATCTCTAACTTTGTCAAATATTTTAGCAGCGTGCCTGTTTTCTGTTATGCTAGCTGGCTGCTGTGAGGTGAATGTACTGAAGAAACACTATGGAGCGGTTTGTTTTCATGTGACTACTCTTTGGTTAAGAGGAGAGAGTAGACGGAAACAAGTTTTTTCAGTAAACTGATGCTAGAAAATAATGTAGAATGACCAGCCTATGAGACATTCACTAGAGTACTTATCAATTTCCTATGATCAAGTGACTCTGAAACTCTTCTTCAAATAATAGAAAAAAGTAGGAGATGAAACTGTTAAATCTCCTATATCTAATAGGGGAGTGTCTTTCTGAAGAAACAATTGAACAAGGATTTTGACTGGAGTGGGCAAACTACGGCCCGCGGGCCACATCCGGCCCACGAGGCCATTCCATCCGGCTCGCAGCCGGGGAGGCTGCCCCAATTCCCTCCCCCGGAGCTGCGCAGCACGGGCACTGCTGCGGGGCCGGGGCTGCGTGCCCCCCCCCCCCCCGGAGCTGTGCCGCGCCAGCAGCTCTGGGGGCTGGGGCTGCATGCTTCCGCCTGCCTCCAGAGCCGCGCTGTGTGCTGGCCCCTCCCCCGGAGCTGTGCTGCGCAGGGAGCGCTCCAGGGGGTTGGGGCGTGCGCTCGCCCCTCCCCTGGAGTTGCGCTGCGCGGGCAGCGCTCCAGGGGGTTGGGGCTGTGCGCTCGCCCCTCCCCTGGAGCCGCATGGGGAGTACTCGCCCCTCCCCTGGAGCCGTGCCACGTTGGGAGTGCTCTGGGGGCCGGGGCTGTGCACTTCGCCCCTCCCCAGAGCCATCTTGCGTGGGCAGAGCTCTGGGAGCCAGGGCTGCATGCTCCCCCCGCCTCCCGAGCAGCTGTGGTAAGAGGGAGAATGGGAGGGTTCCAGGGTGGTGGTTGTGGGGGGGGGCTTTGGAGAGGGCAGTCAGGGAGCAGGGTGAGTTGGGTGGGGTTCTGGGGTGGTGGTTAGGGGATGGGAATGTGGATAGGGGTTGGGGCAGTCAGCGGACAGGGAGCAGGGGAATTGGGTAGGGGGTGGGGTCCTGGGGGGTGGTTAGGGGTCTGTGAAAGGGGCAGTCAGGGCACAAGGTGTGTGTGTGTGTGGGGGGGCGTTGGATGAGTCAGGGATTCTCACGGAGCAGTAAGGGGGTGGGAAGTGAGAGGGGGCTGGATTGGGGATGGGGCCTTGCCTACCCCCAGTAGCCCTCGATATAATTTCACAAACCCGATGTGACCCTTGGGCCAAAAAGTTTACCCACCCCTGATTTAGACAAATGCCTAGTTATTAATAGGCAGTGGAGTGGAGAAGGGAAGGCCCTTACTTCAAGGTTGGACACTTTTAAATTCTAATAAATGATAAAGACTGACTTAAGAGTCTCATCTCATCTCAAGATATAACTGACCCATTTCAAAATGGGAGCAGAGTATTCACTTTGACGAGTGACTTGAGTCTTGCTGCACAGGCTGATGACATTACAGAAAGAGTTAGGTGAACTAATAAAAATATATTGGAAATTGGCATTGAGAACTATGGTGAGAAGGCATGGCACTATTCAGAAAAACATTGTACTTCTTGCAGGTGCTTTTTGGTAAAATTCTCTCCACTATCAAACCAGTATCTGATTCTTGCATGACATATATAACAACATGGAAACTGTCTTTGGGCAGGTCTGCACTTCCAGCACTACAGCTGCACTGCTGTAGCACTTCAGTGAGGACACTGCTATGCTGACAGGAGAGCTTCTCTTGTCAGCATAGTTAATCCACCATCCCGAGAGGCGATAGGTCAATGTGAGAAGCTCTTCCATAGACTTAGTGCTGTTTACACTGGGGCTTAGGGAGGCATAACTCCATCGATCAGGAGTATGGATTTTTCACATGCCTGAGTTGTTATACTGACCTAAGTGTATAGTGTGGACCTGGCCTGTTGTTACTGGCTGAGGTTTAACAGTGTCATAGAAATACTGGAGGGCTACTTTAGTCAACTTATTACCTCACATAAAGAGCTCCTTTATGTGCAGCTGCAGTGGGCTGGAGCCTCAAATGTATAAGAACTGTACAAACAGAGGCTGATGTGAAAGACTGAACCTTTAAGCCAGGTCCTGCGCCAGAATCTGTTTGTGCCATGTAGAAATAAGCTACTTTAGAGGGAACACGGCACAGTAAATGTATGAGTATATGTAAATGTAAGAGTATATTCAGCCATTATTCACTCAGTAAATATACACACCCCTCTATTTGTTCTCTGGAGAAATTTAGCAATGAGGGGCATCAAAGGCAAAGGAAGAGCAACTGCAGATAAAAATGCCTAATAAAGTGCTGAGGAGGATGGGAAGAAGAACTGGAACTAGGCATACAGATGGAACTGAGGCTGCAGCTCAGTTGCTCCTTGCAGTGGCTAAGGGACGTGAGGACGGTTTGATTTTGCACAAGGGTCTGTTTCAGGATGTTGCTGAACAGAGGGAGGAATGCACTATTATTCATTTCCCTCTGGCTGATTGGCCTAGTTTTACTGATAAATATTTGGACAGTTTTTCTTTAAGTGCCGTATAAAGGCATTCCATTTATTAAAGATGGACTAAATACAATGGTAAATGTTGAAATCCTCTGAAAGTATTATAGAAGTGCAAAACAGTTTACAAACTCCAATGACTTAAGTCGGGTGTCGGCAACCTTCCGCATGTGGCCCATCAAGATAATCTGCTAGCGGTCCGCTAGACCAGGGGTCTTCAAACTTTTTCCCCCACGGCCCCTTGCTGCAGAGGAAAAAGTCTGGCAGCCCCCTGGGGCGGGTATGTCCGCTGAAATGCCACCGCAAAAAGCGGATGCTTCCGGGGGCGGCGGCATTTCAGCAGTCTAAAAATAGCCTGCACGGGAGTTCGGCAGTTTCCCGGGCAGTCTTGTCGGTGGCGCCAGGGTCTCATGCACCTCCGGGGGTGGTCTCGTGCACCCTTGGGGGTGCACGCACCCCAGTTTGAAGACCACTGCGCTAGACATTTCGTTCACAACGAGTGGGAGCGGCAGGAAGCGATGCCCTTCCAGCCCACACCACTACCCACAGTTCCCGTTGGCTGGAAACAGCAAATCGCGGGCACTGGGAGCTGTGGGGGCCATGTGGGGGACGTAAACAAAATGTCTTGCCAGCAGATTACCTTGATGGGCATGTGCCAAAGGTTGTTGACCCCGACTTAAGGCTATGGCTACGTTGCGCAGCTTTTAGTGACACAGCTATGCTGCTAAAAGCCACACAGTTGTAGCTGCTGTTTGTAGGCAGCAGAGAGCTCTCCTGGTGACTAAAGCTCTCCCTCTCCGCTGCTCCCACGAGTGGCAGCAGCTTTGTTGGCAGGCGAGCGCTCCTGTCGACAAAGCACTGTTCTCACCGGCACTTTTAGTCAGTAAAACTTTTGTCGTTCGGAGGACATGCGTGTTTTTTAACATCCCTGAACAACAGAAGTTTTGCTGACCAAGTGCCAGTGTAGACATACCGTATGTTCACAACACTCCTGAAAATAGAAGATATTGTCCCCTCTTTTATATGACGAAACTGAAATGATGAGACCTTGATTTGTGCAAGTCATACACAATCTGTTGCTGAGCTGGGAATAGAACCTAGGTCTCTTGGCTAAATCTCATTAAATTAGTTTAATGAAGAATGTGTGCGATGGTATTGTAGCTGTGTTGGTCCTAGGATATTGGGGACTGGATGAACAGCTCTGTGTAAGCTAGAGAACTTGTCTCTTTCACCAACAGAAGTCTCCTTAATGAAGAATGGCCTTTTTGCTAAAACAGCAATGTAAATTAGTATTTTAAAGTAACACTTAAGTACAGTATTTTAAATAAATCCACTTGTTCATTAAGTGTGGCTGGATTATTTCTGTTACTGTATAAGTGTATTAAGCTAATGTTGTAGTTTATCTTGCTTCATAATATAAGGAGTGTTCCCAGGCTGACATTTTGCAAGGCCATTATGGAAGGAGTAAACCTGGCTTCTGGGAATTGGAGTACCTGATGATGATGATCTTTAGCAACCCTGTTTAGTGGAACAAAGGAGTAGCAATGACAGCTCTTCAGGGAGCACCCTTGACTATAGGGAATGTTATTACTAAGTGGTATTAGTTGTTGGGGACTGTCTGCAAGAGTGAGTGAGAGAGCCTAACCCTAAAGGAAGTCCCTAACCCTAACTGGGGGGAAAAGTTGGAGGAACTGGGCATCTGTGAACTTATCATACACTTATTACAAGTGGTTTACAGTAAGATCACAAGGTGGCTAAATGTTGCTAGTTTAAGTAATAACTTTTAAATTGTGTATTCAGTCACTAGTTGCCCATAGGAAATAATCTTTCCAAACATTTTTACTTAATAAATGTAGCTAAGTTATCTCAGACTTGACTGGTCTGTAAATGTCTCAGTTAACTAACAAACAAGTAATTAAACCCTACTTGGAAATAATAGTACATTGAAGTTTACATTTAATTTGGAAACATACAAACATCCAATAGATTATCATTAAGTAGATGGTAATTGCTGGGTTATGAAAATTGAATGTTATAAAGAAGCAGCGACATGCAACTAAATACTCCAAATTTATTTTTTTTATTTGTAATCTGCTAATATCAGTGGAACGGAAAGTATAATCCAAACTTGTTTTGGCCTAGGACTTTTCAGGATCTATTTCCAAAAGCATGTTGAAGCCATTAGGCAAGAAAAATGAAAGGAGAGCCTGCTGTTCTGTAATTCACAACTTCGTTGGTTTTAAATGTACTTCTGTATTCTAATTCCATATTAATTTAATTATCTGATAATGTTATTTTGTCTACAAAGTACTACAGAACTCAAGTTCAACTTGAAAAGAAAACCTTAACTGCTTTGCATACTTCGATACATACTGTATTGGAGTTCCTAGAATTTGGAATGCTCTTTGTAAGTCATCTTGCATTAATGCAAAATTATGACTGATCAACAGTAAGGAAATTTAAACTTATACTATTTTGCCTCATGCTAGGTGATAAAAGTATATCTAAGATACACTGATAAAGTTATTTCTAAGGTAGCTATCATCATGGTATCTAAAAGCACAATGTACAACGTGGTTCTTAAGATGCTATAGAAACATACCTCTGAATTTTCTCAATTTTACATTTGTAATATTCCAATAGAAATTTTAGTCATAACTTTTTTCCTTTTGGGAATCAGAGGGGTGGCCGTGTTAGTCTGGAATTGCAGAAGTGACAGAGTCCTTTGGCGCCTTAAAGACTAACTAAAGTATTGAAGCATAAGCTTTTGTGGGCTAATACCCACTTCTTCTGCATCCGACGAAGTGGGTATTAGCCCACGAAAGCTTAAGCTTATTGAAGCTTATGCTTCAGTACTTTAGTTAGTCTTTAAGGTGCCACAGGACTCTGTCACTTTTTTCCTTTGATTTCTTTATTTTTAAGATAGTTGAAACTAGACTTTTCCGTCTTTCTTGCAGACTGTGTGTGTATGTGTGTAGAGAAAGGTGGTAACGTTATGCTTTAGGAATGCTGACATCTTCATCACTGCATTTACTTACCACCTCCTCTTAATTTAAAAAATGAGGCCTTCCCTGGTGAACTGAAGAAGGGAGCTTTTCTCTTTTCTTCCTCTGGTGTCATTCTCCATCAAATGAGAGTTTATGGGCTTCTGTAAATCCTAGGCCTGGTCCAAACCCACAAGTTATGTTGGTTAAACTAACATCAGTGCAAAATCAGACCAGGCCCTGCAAATGAGGGAAATCATATTCTGAGGCTGTAAAAGAAGTATTAAAATGAGGATCAAGGTATTCAAAATTTATACACAAGAAACTGAAGAGGGCAGTTAATGTTTCCAAAGATTTTTGTATTGGATTCTCAGCAAAATAATGTTTTAAAAGTCCTTTCAGTATTGTAAGAACCCAAGTGCTAGCATGGATAACAATACTAGCAGTGTCTTGTTTAGTAGTGCACATTGCTAGCTGTGCTTATCCTATTGTATGAAAACCTTTACTGTGGTATGTAAATATCTACAGTTTTTTGGGTCCTTAATCACCTAAATACTTTAGTATATAGGTAAATTGCAAGCTTATAGTACAGTTTCTTTACGCATCATAATAGCACAATATTTTTCTTTAACATACTATACAGCTACAGTTTCAGCACACAGAATATTTTTTCTAAACTCCTTTATTCAGAATTACTGGCACACTGGGATATGGCATTCAAAAAATCTATTCCAGGGAAAACAAAGTGTTTACATTCTTGCTATGTTCATAAACTCCTCAGCTTCTTGTATGGAAAAAAATTTAGTAGCTTAATCCAAAGGCTTTTTATTTATTTATTTATTTTTGCTCTGGAACACTTGTAGAAGTCAGATTTTCAGTCCTTAATTCTCTTAAATAGAAAAACAACTCCTCCACCCCCCAAAAAATAAAATATTGCCCTTTATATTGCTTTCATTCTTTGTTCCTGATAGCTCTGTTAATGTATTTTGAACTAGTAAAATAGTCCTATTTATGATAAAGTGAGACTTTATATTTTTTTTTATCAGGTTCAAGCCATTTTTTCCATTTCAAGTTATGTCACCCGAGGAATATGAAGATCGGGATCTCAGCATACAAGATTTTCCATTGACAGAAGGCCGACTTAAAATTACCTTAATAGAATGTACAAGGTATGTCCCATCCTATGCTCTGTCACTCTTTCTGGACTAAGTTATTGATTTTCAAGTACGATATTCTCGCTACGGCTGTTTTGATACAGGAACACTGCAGCTTTGCTTTCCTGGTTGAAGTCGTACGATAACGTAGCTTTTTTAAAAAATAAAAATTCTTTTTTTAAATGATCAGCTGGAACATGGAAAACATCCTCTAAGCTGTTTTAGATGTTTCTGTGGGTATATGTAGATGTGTGTATCTGTGCATAATGATGATTTTTCTTCCTCTTTGCTTTTGGTTGCTTATGTGTTAATCTGCTCCTACTGCTTATTCGTCCCCATCAAGTAAGAAGTCCTAGGTTCGTCGGGTTATTGGTGACTTCATAGTTTAGTTGCTGTGGAAGTGATTTTAACATTGAAAATAAAAATAACCAAATCAAAAGTCCAAAGCAAGTAAAACTTGTTTTCATGAAAATGTCCTTAAATTAATAAAATTTAAGGCTGGATGGGACCATTAAATGATCTGGTCTGACCACCTCTATATCACAGACCATTACATTTCACCCAGTTCCCTGGTATTGAACCCAATAACTTTGCTCACTGCTGCAACAATATGCTGGCTATCAAACTTATATATAAATGTGTAGTAGTTGCTACCTGCCCAAGGCATATGAAAGAAGACTGAAGCATAACTTGTTTTTTGGGAAGATATGTTTTAGTCAGGCATCTGAGCTTAATTTGAAGACATCAAGAGATAAAGAATCTGCCACTTCCCTTGGTAGTTTTTTCCAGTAGTTAATTACCCTCACTGTTAGAAATTTGCACCAGATTTCTCATTTGAATTTGTCTGGCTTCAGCTTCCAGACATTGATTCATGTTATGCCACTGACTGGGAACTTGTGTTGAATTGATTGTTTGGTATGACCCCATGATCCTTTTCAGAGTCACTGCTTTCCGGGAGACAGTCTGCAGTTCTCTAGTTATGATCTCATTCTTTGTTCCTTGATGTATAACTTAGCATTTGGCTGCATGAAAATGCATTTTGATTGCATGGGCTCATTTTACCAAGCAATCCAGATTGCTCTGCATATCTGCTCTGCCACCTTGTTATTTATCAATCTACCAGACTTTGTGTCATCACTAGATTTTCTCAGCAATGATTTTTATATTTACTTCCAGATCAGTGATGAAAATGTTGAAAAACATTGGGCATAGTATGGATCCTCCTGGGGCCGCACTAGAAGCACCCCCATTCAATGACAATTCCCCGGTGACTGCTATTTTTTGAGATCTGTCAGTTAGCCAGTTCATAATCCATTTAATGTGTGCTCTATTGATATTGTATCATGCAAATTTTCAAATCAGAATATTATGCCCTACAGCATGCCTTCTTACATCTACTCAGTTACATTTACCAACCAGATTTATGATCTCATTGGAATGAAATCAGATTTGTTTGACAAGACCTCTTTTCCACAAAGTATGTTGACTGGCTCTTGCATTAATTGTATTCTTGTCCTTTAATTCTTAATCAACTGAATCCCATATCAACCATTTTATTATTTTGCCTGGAATTGATGTCACGCTAACAGGCCTATAGTTATCTGGGTCATCCCCCTTGCCCTTTTTAAATATTGGTGCAACATTAGCACTCTTCCAGTCACTGGAATTTTCCTGGTATTTCAAGGTTTGTTAAAATTTAATATCAGTGGGCCAGTGATCGCCTCACCCCACATTCTTTGCACTCTTGGCTGCAAGTTATTCAGGCCTGCTGATTTTTAAAATGGTTATGCCTAATAGATGCTTTTTACCATCCTCCATAGTGACTAATGGACTGGAAAGTACTTCCTCATCCTTGTGATATGAGTACATCATCGTGTTCCTTTCTAAAATCAGAACAGAAATATTTATTGAACACCTCTTTTGCCTGTTCTGCACCACTGTTAATACCTTTAACATCTCCATCTAATAATGGGCCTATACCATTGCTAAGATTTCTCTTGTTCCTTACATACTTAAATTCCTTTTTATCATCCTTAGCCTTGCCAGTTATAGATTTTTCCCTTATGTTCTTAGCTCCCCTTATCAATTTTCTACAATTCATAATTTCCAACTTATATTTATTTCTGTTTGTTCCTTTTTTGTTTCTAATTTATGCCTTCGTGTTACCACAGAATTAGGATGTGTTTTTACCCACAGTTGTCTTCATTCTGGATTCTGAAATTGTAGCTTTTTGGACATCTGGAAACTCTTCTTGAACTGACAATTTTCATTCACATTTTTCATCTGAAGTTTTCATTCATTCAATTATGCTTATAATTTTCCTTAGTTTGGGAAATTAGCCCATTTGAAGCACAGCCTATGCTCCATGAATTTATCTAGCTTGTTTTTTGAACCCTGTTTTGGACTTCTCAGAAACCCCTGGCAACAAGTTTCACAGGTTGACTGTGTGTTGTGTGAAGAAGTACTTTCTTCTGTTTGTTTTTAAACTTGCTGCTCATTAATTTCATTTGGTGACCTCTTAGTTTTTGTCTTTGAGAGAGAGTAAATAACACTTCCCTATTTACTTTCTCCATACCAGTGAAGATTTTATAGACTTCTATTGTGTTCCTTCTTAATAGTCTCTTTTCCAAGATTAAAAATACTGGGACTTTTCATCTCTCATCATATGGAAGCTGTTCCATACCCCAAATCATTTTTGTTGCCCTTCTCTATCTTTTTCCAATTCTAATATCTTTTTTTGAGATGGAGTGACCAGATCTTCACACGGTATTAAAGACGTGGAGGTACCATGGATTTATGTAGAGGCAATACACTATTTTCTGTCTTAGTATCTATCCCTTTTCCTAATTGTTCCTAATATTATTAGCTTGTTTGACTGCCACTGTACGTTGAGTGGATGTTTCCAGAGAACTATCCAAAATGGCTCCAAGATCTCTTTCTTGAGTGGTAATAGCTAATTTAGACCCCATCATTTTATATGTACAGTTGGAATTGTGTTTTCCAATGTGCATTACTTTGCATTTACCAACATTGAATTTCATCTGACATTTTGTTGCCCAGTCCCCCAGTTTTGTGAGATCTCTTCGTAATTCTTCGCAGTCTACTTTGGACTTTACTATCTTGAGTAATTTTCTATCGTCTGCAAATTTTGCCACCTCACTGTTTACCCCCTTTTCCAGATCATTTATGAATATGTTGAACATCACTGGTTCCAGTACGGACCCCTGAGGGACACCATTATTTACCTGTCTCCACTGTGAAAACTGACTGTTTATTCTTGTCCTTTGTTTCCTATCTTTTAACCAGTTACTGATCCATGAAAGAACTTTCCCCCTTACCCATGAATGCTTACATTGTTTAAGAGCCTTTGGTGAGGAACCTTGTCAAAGGCTTTCTGAAAGTCCAAGAACACTAACCACTGAATCACCCTTGTCCAGATGTCTGTCTGACCCCATCAAAGAATTCTAATAGAATGGTGAGGCATGATTTCCCTTTGCAAAAGCCATGTTGACTCTTCGCCAGCAAACTGTGTTACTCTATTTTATAATTCTGTTCTTTATTATAGTTTGAAGCACTTTGCCTGTCACTGAAGTTAGGCTTACCACCAGCCTGTAATTGCTGGGATTGCCTCTAGAGCCTCTTTTAAAAATTGACATCCCATTAGCTAACATTAAGTCATCTGATATGGAAGCTGATTTAAAGGATAGATTACATACCACAGTTGTGCAATTTCATATCTGAGTTCCATCAGAACTCTTGGGTGAATACCATCTGGACCTGGTAATTTAATACTGTTTATTAATTTGTCCCAAAATCTCCTCTAATGACACCTCAATCTGGGACAATTCCTCAGATTTGTCACCTAAAAAGAATGACTCAGGTTTGGGGATTTTCCTTCTATCTTCTGCAGTGAAGACTGTTGCAAAGAATTCATTTAGTTTCACCAGAATGGCCTTATCTTCCATGAGCGCTTCTTTAGCACCTTGATCATCTAGTCGCCTCACTGATTAGGGATCTAGTGGCCTCATTGATCGGGGCTGTAGTAATATGCAGGATTTTTTTCCCAATTTAAGCATTGCTTATAAAAAATATAACCTCAATAAATGGGACTCCTAGGTGCTAGGTAATAGAAAATAAAAGTTGTAAATTAATGTTGACAGAGCAATACGATCTTTTGACCACTGCAAAAATAATATATTTATTTTTTTGATAAACATTCTAATGTTTATTTTAAGACCAAAGCAAGATTCCCTTCAGCGTGTTACCCATGTTTGAATATATTCTCAAAGAATTGGAAGAGCAGATAAGTCAGACTGACTACTTCATAATCATTTTTATATTTTCTTTGGAGGGTGAAAAGCAACTGTGAAGATTTTCATGTTAAACTGTAGAAACTAGTTTACGAGTAAGACATATTAACTTGATTTTATTACGGGGAAAATAATCTTTTTGGACTTATCTGCTAAACATAATATTTATCTACATAGGTTCACCTTTGTAAAGCAAACAGGATTTCATTATCTTAGAATATATATAATGCTCTGTAAACTAGTAGTTAAAAGTATATGACTCTTGGATGGGCCTACTTGACAAAACAGCCCTACAATGGAAGAAAAACAGTAATATGTGGCACCAGTACAAAGTACATGTTAATTCTTTTTAAAGAATTTAGAACAAAAATTGAATCTACTTTGAAACTACTATAATCCAAGGAATTGTCTACTGTTTCTAAAATGTTACGGGTTTAAAAGTTACTGTAGCTGAGAATTGGAAAAATTAAAAAAAAAAACTACAAACTTTTATATGTTCCACATGTTCAGTCAACAGCCAGTAAACCTGTACTGATACAGGTTTTATCCTCCACCTTGCCAGGCTGCTACACCAGCGGTGCCCGATAGAAATATGATGCTAGCCACACTTGTGGTATTGAATTTTTCTTATTTGCCACATTATAAAAAAGGATTTAAAAACAAACTACAAATGACATTTCAAATTATTTTTTATTATCAAAAATAAGTAGATATTACAAAAATATTAATAGGTACTACTAACACAAAATTAGTTTAGTGTGACACTTTGCATTCTTTTTGTTGTACCATAACCCTGAAATCTGGTATGCAACCCATACTGTCTTTCAGTACTGCTGTTTTCAGTACACCAATGCATTGCTCATGCATTAGCCACAATTCAATAGCCTATTCGTCACATGTGGCTAGTGGCAAACGTATTGGACACTGCTGGTCTACACTATTTTTAGCCCCAGAGCCTGAGCCCTGTGAGATTGAGTGAGCTGACAAAGGCTCTGAAACTTGGTGCTGTGGGTTTTTTATTGTAGTGTAGACAAACCTGAAGTGAAGAGACAATCACTCTCCATAGTGAGGGAACTAGACCTGCCTTTTATACCTTGTTTTCCTCTTCCTGTCAATCTTTTTAGCTTACAGGTGCATAATTTGGTAGGAAATATATAGGCGAGAGTTGGGCATGGATTGCTCTTAAAGACCCAGCAACCCTATTACAGAAGTTGTGGTGCTTGTTTCCTCTGAAAAATCAGATTTATATATTCAAGTGCTGAAATTTAGGCATTTGTATTCAAAAAGTATTGACCTGTACAAATAACAAAGCACTCCAAAGACAGTAGGAATGGGCCTGAACACCTGCATGATTCCTGTTGTAATTACTCTCTACTTAAACTCACAGTTGACGTCTCAGTCTTTGTAAGTTCGTAATACTTTCTGGTTGTTAACAGTGGCCCAGACTTTTAAGTCTGATTTTTTAGAAAAGCTTTAGTATCGAAATATATCTTCAGTTTCTAACAGTTAACAAGTAGCAAAAAAGTACAAAGATCCTAAAATCTCCTCTGACATCTGAAGTTTGTCTTCTGTTCCTGTTTCTAAGACACTGGTTTAGTTGGGATAGTTTTAAGGGAAAAAAAGGCAAACAAGGCTTGACTTTGTGGGTCTAGGTAATCCTTTGTCCAGACACAAACTGGGTATTGTGTAATCAAACAAGGACTAATCTACTGAACATTGGGCGTGGGAGCAGGGGAAATAATCAAATCAGTGGTGTCTAGACAAATAAGTGTTAAAGTGGAACTGCAAATGAATTATGACAACAGTTGTTAGACATAAACAGGGATGGGGAAAAATTGTGGTGATGAACATAGCACAAACACGTTTGAATTCCTTTGCTTATAAATGACACCAAATAAATGTGATCTATAAAAGATTAAAATGTTTTTTCCTTCATCTCTTATTTTAAGCCACCTAATTAATCTGTAACTTAAAGGAAACAACCACATGTGTTTTGATGCTGAAGGCTTCATGATCGGTATTAACTATAATAATTAGTATTTATGTATTTTTGAAATAATGGCATACCTGTTCACTCAAGCAGAAATCTGGACTTGGTAAACTAGCTTTGTTTTGTGAAAGGGAAAAGTCTGTGAATTAAATAAATGTTTGTTAAAGTGGAGGAGATGTTGGCATCATATAAATAATATGCTCTATGTGATTATTATATTGAAGGTACTGGCTAGTTGCCTAAACACTATTTTGCTGGCTGAAAATGTCTTTGCTTTTCCTAACATAAAAACATAAGGATGGCCATACTGGGTCAGACCAAAGGTCCATCTAGCCCAGTATCAGGGCTACTGACAGTGGCCAATGCCAGGTGCCCAGGAGAGAGTGAACCTAATAGGTAAGGATCAAGAGAGCTCTCTCCTGCCATCCATTAACACCCTCTGACAAACAGAGGTTAGGAACACCATTCCTTACCCATCCTGGCTAATAGCCATTAATGTACTTAACCTCCATGGATTTATCCAATTCTCTTTTAAACCCTGTTATAGTCCTAGCCTTTACAACCTCCTCAGGCAAGGAGTTCCACAGATTGACTGCGCTGTGTGAAGAATTTCCTTTTATTTGTTTTAAACCTGCTGCCATTAATTTCATTTGGTGGCCCTAGTTCTTATATTATGGGAACAAGTAAATAACTTTTCCTTATTCACTTTCTCCATACCACTCACAATTTTATATACCTCTGTCATATCCTACCTGTCTCTCCTCTTTTCCAAACTGAAAAGTCCTAGCCTCTTTAATCTCTCCTCCTATGGGACCTATTCCAAACCCTTAATCATTTTAGTTGCCCTTCTCTGAACCTTTTCTAGTGCCAGTATATCTTTTTTGTGATGAGACCACATCATTACACAGCATTCAAGATGTGGGCATGCCATGGATTTATATAAAGGCAATAACGTATTCTCCATCTTATTCTTTATCCCTTTTTTAATGATTCCTAACATCCTGTTTGCTTTTTTGACTGCCACTGCACACTGCGTGGGCGTCTTCAGAGAACTATCCACAATGACTCCAAGACCTTTTTCTTGATCAGTTGTAGCTAAATTAGTCCCCGTCATATTGTATGTATAGTTGAGGTTATTTTTTTCCAGTGTGCATTACTTTATATTTATCTACATTCAATTTCATTTGCCATTTTGTTGCCCAATCACATAGTTTGATTGGTCTTAATTATCTTGAGCAGTTTAGTATCATCTGCAAACTTGGCAGCTCACTGTTTACCCCTTTCTCCAGATCAGTTATGAATAAGTTGAATAAGATTGGTCCTAGGACTGACTCTTTGGGAACACCACTAGTTACCATTTATTTCTACACTTTGTTCCCTGTCTTTTAACCAGTTCTCAGTCCATGAAAGGATCTTTCCTCTTATACCACGACAACTTAATTTACATAAGAGCCTTTGGTGAGGGACCTTATCAAAAGCTTTCTGGAAATCTAAGTACACTATGTCCACTGGATTTTCCATGTCCACATGTTTGTTGACTCCATCTAAATTTCTGGAATAACTATCTTTTATTTTCTTTGCCTCATTGCTTACAGAAACAAGATTGCAAACCAAAATGAGCTTGGATGTATACATGTGAATCTCCCACTGAAGCTAATTGGAATTATGACTGGTTATACAGGACTGACTTTGGCCCAGATCTTAACTTTTCTTCAGCATCTAAATTATTAGAATTTATTAACAACTGTATCTCATGCAGTGTTGCATTATGTTCCGAAAGCCTGATAGCCTGTTTACTGGAGTAATTCAGTATCTGTTACTTAAGAAATTATCATTTTGTGACAGCATTGTGCTCTGTTGCAATAGGGTAATACTGGCTTTAATGACATTACTCTAGATATGGTCTAGTGGGAAATTAGAGCCATGTTCAACTCTTTTGTTTCTATATTTGCGATTTTATCTTTATCGGATAAATGTACTTTTAATAACTGGCATTCTTCATTAAATAGTTGGCATTACTCAATATTACATTTCTCCTTGTGCTTTCATTTTGAGGGTATTTTTGGTAGATAAAAGTTGTGTGTAAGTGTCAATGCTGACATGTATACATACATTATTTAAGAATAAGGAGATAGAAGAACAATATCAGCAAGTAAACCAGTGTCCTGATCTCATCCTCTTGTCCCTGAAATAAAGATTAGAGTTCATGCCCAGAAGAGAGAGAAGTATGATGGGAACTTAACATGTGAGAGACTGTTATAGACTAATTACAAGAAGTGCTATACATTGCCAGACATCACAGTAATGGGGTAAAAAGATGAATTATTATTGTCCTATGTGGTGGTACTGGGATCTTCCCCATCACCCCTCCCCAGATCCTGATGAGATTCGTAAGCTTATACTTCATATGAAGAAGCTGTAAGAAAGTTATTACTATTAAAGGTATTGGAAGCTGAGTGCCAATTAAAAGGCTATGGCTCAGAGGTTAGCTAGAGAGGATTTTTCTGGGATTGGTGCACAAGGTAGTACATAAAACCCTTTCTGACAGGTTTTTGACTTTGGGTGAATGTAGTTTAACTTTCAGACAGGGAGGTGCTTTTAAGACACTTTCTTGGACATGACTGTAGATCCGATAACCATGGTTCAGAAGTGTTGGTTGCTCAGGATGAGTGGAGATATGTGAATGTGGTAAAATTTTAATTTTAGCTATGAAATAACTTCCGCTGTGGGTTTCTAACTTCCTTTGCCTTCATTCTTGTTCCCCTTCCTGCCCACTTAAACAATGTAATGTTTTAAGTGTATCTTTCACCAACTTCAAGATCGCATTAATCGAAATTCAACATATGCATGTGTATTGCACAGCTCACTAACTTAAAATGAAGGTACATTCCTTGAGCTGCAGGTACATTCAGGGTCCCCTGTTCCGGGGCCACAACCCTCACTCGCTCTCCCCCATCCTCACTCACTCACTCCTTTTCACCAGGCTGTGGCAGGGAGTTGGGGCATGAGGGGGGGGTGAGGGCACTGAAGATGCAGGCTCTGAGGTGGGGCTAAGCATGAGCTGTTTGGAGTGCAGGAGGGGGCTCCACTTTGGAAGTGGGGCTGAGGGGTTCAGAGTGTAGGAGGGAGTTCTGGTCTGAGGCAGTGTGTTGGGGTCTGGGAGAGGGCTCAGAACTTGGGCAGGGGTTAGGGTGTGGGAGAGGGTACATGCTCTAGGCTGGGGGTGCAGGCTCTGGAGTGGGACCAGAAATGAAGGGTTCAGTGAGCAGAAGGGAAGTCTAAGCTGGGGCAGGGGGTTGAGGTGTGAAGGGTTTGGGGTTCAGGAGGGGGCTCCAGACTGAGGACAAGGGGTTTGGAATGTGTGTGAGGGTTCTGAGCTGGGGCAGAGGGTTGAGGTGTGGGAGATGGCTCAGAGCTGTTGCAGGGGTTGAAGTGCAGGCTCTGGGATGCAGAAGGAGGCTCCGGGTAGGGACAGGACTTTGGGGGTATGGAAAGGGATGCGGAGTTTGTGCGTGGGAGGGGGCTCAGGGCTGGGGCAGAAGTTTGGGGCATTAGAGGAGTGAGGAGTGCAGGCTCCGGGCAGCACTTACCTCTGACATCTCCCTGGAAGTGGCAACAAGTCCCTAGGCAGAGGGGCGACTATAGGGCTCTGCATGCTGCCTCTGTCCACGGGCGCTGCCTCTGTCCACGGGCGCTGCCCCTGCAGCTCCCAATGGCTGAGATTCCCAGCCAATAGGAGCCTCGGAACGGACGCTTGAGGCAAGGGCAGCATGTGAAGACCTCCTGGCTGCACCTACCTGTAGGAGCTGAGGGACTTGTTGCTGCTTCCTGGGAGCTGCACGGAGCCAGGTAGGAGCCTGCCAGCCCTGCCAACCGAACTTTTAATGATCCCGCCAGCTATGTGTTCCTGTCGAAAACAGGACACCTGGCAACCCGAGATCCAGAAGTATCTAAACTTCCTAGAAAAAGCTGGCATCCCAGGATAGTTTGAGCTATCCATTCTTTTGGTATGAGTATATTGAGGGTGATGAAGCTGCTTATAAGTAAGACCTGTTGGATGAGACCTTGGAGACAGTGTTCTTGACAGCTCTGCACAAACTGTAAACATCCAGCAGTTCTCTTCACGTGACAGTGGGTTTGCTGCAATTGCCACCCCAAAATGTCCTATCTCTATGCTCTCATGCAGCAGACTTGAGTGCTGCTCTCCACCCCAGAGGTCCCTGAATTTCTTTTATTGTGCATGTTCTCAAGTTTGAGAAGCTCTTCGTCAACTTTTGTGTTAAGATGTTATACATGAAATAAGTGTGTGTTCGTACTATTGTGAAAAAAAGTCACAAGGGTGATAGAACTTCAGTGTAATGAAACAAATTGCTACTAAGCAAAATCTTATCCTAGGGTATGGTTACACTTACAAGATTATAGCGCTATTGGTTATAGCGGTCCCCTTATTCAGCAATAATAATAGCGCTATTGTATGTCCACACTGAGATGCTCCAGCGTTATAGCATGGCCACATTTGCAGCACTTAATACGGCATTAAGAGCAGCGCATTAGGGTATGTATCCCACAGTACACCTCTTCCTGATCTGGCGCAATGCCTTGTGGTAGGGGGGGCATCACTTGTGGGGCATTCTATGTCCTGTTTCATCTACCCATGATGCTTTTTGGCATATCCCAGCAATCCCTGTGTTTCCTTCCACCTCCGGCGCCATCTTTCAAGGGTTTCAGCAAGGCACGCTCCGTCTTCCATTGTCGAGTGCTGCAATGAATCCAGAACTGCTGAGGAACATGCTGACGACTGTCGCCAGCACATCTCTGTGTGCAGTGGAGTTATTCCTTGACATGCAGGATGACAGTGATGAGTCTGAAGACGAGATCGAAGCGGTGAATGCATTTGACACGAAGCTTCTTGTCTCATTAACGGACATGCTCACGGCTGTTGAACGCCGCTTCTGGGCACGGGAAACGAGCACAGAGTGGTGGGATCGCATCGTCATGCAAGTCTGGGATGACGAGCAGTGGCTGCAAAACTTTCGAATGAGAAAAGCCACTTTCATGGGACTGTATGCTGAACTCGCCCCTGCCCTGCGGCGCAAGGACACCAGACTGAGAGCTGCCCTCCCGGTGGAGAAGCGGGTGCCTATCGCGATCTGGAAGCTGGCTACCCCAGACAGCTACCGATCGGTGGCCAACCAGTTTGGGGTTGGAAAGTCGACCGTTGGAGTTGTGCTGATGCAAGTGTGCAGGGCCATTAATCGCATCCTGCTACGAAAAATCGTGACTCTGGATAACGTGCATGACATCGTGGCTGGCTTTGAAGAAATGGGTTTCCCTAACTGTGGAGGGGCGATAGATGGGACCCATATACCTATTCTGGCGCCCGCCCACCTAGCTGAGGAGTACGTTAACCGAAAGGGGTACTTCTCCATGGTTCTCCAGGCACTTGTGGATCACCGTGGGTGTTTTGCTGACATTAACGCTGGCTGGTCTGGAAAGGTGCATGACGCACGCATCTTCCGCAACACCGGCCTCTTCATGAAGCTGCAAGCTGGGACTTTTTTCCCAGACCAGAGGATCCCCGTGGGGGAAGTGGAAATGCCCATAGTGATTCTTGGTGACCCTGCTTACCCTTTAATGCCCTGGCTCATGAAACCCTACACAGGGAGCCTGGACAGCAGTCAGGAAAGGTTCAACTACAGGCTTAGCCGGTGTCGAATGACTGTGGAGTGTGCTTTTGGGCGTCTCAAGGCGCGCTGGCGCTGTCTTTATGGGAGGCTAGACTTGGCCGAGGGTAGTATCTCTGCGGTTATTTCCGCATGCTGTGCCCTACATAATCTTTGTGAGCGGAAGGGCGAAGGCTTCACTCAGGCATGGTCCTCTGAGGTTCAACGCCTGGAGGCCACATATGCCCAGCCAGAGAGCAGGGTTCTTGGAAGGGACCAGCGCGAGGCTGTTAGGGTCAGGGAAGCCTTGAGGGAGCATTTTGAGGCTGAAAGCCAGTTCTAAAGTGAGGTGCAGATGGAGGGAGGGAGGGAGCATTCTTTTAACAGGAACAGGCATTTGCTTTTCTGTAGCCTGTAATAATGTATGTACACTTAATAAAGAAACCCATTTATTAAGAAGACAATTCATGTATTGAACAGGTACTTCAGTTGCTGAAAGAAAATATTGTGATGCATGTGAGAGGGAAGCCAGGGGAGGTGCAATGGGGGTGTCAAGGGGTCAGTCAGAGATCGGAATATGTCCGGGTCTCTGAGTCTCCAGTGCCCTCACAGTGGCCATGTCCCCCGAACCCCATTTGCGGAGGGCAGTAAGGCATGTTATTAGGGGTAGACTGCAGTGGATAATGGTCCGGGGTTTAGGGGTTGTTCGGTGAAGACAGAGGGGTTGGAGGCAGCTGTGGATGGTGGTAACCATTTGGCTGATGATACTGGCCTGGAGGGTACTGAGGCAAAGAAGGGGAAGGGAGTTGGGGCAAATGATAATTGGGGTGGTGGGTGCGGAGCTTCTCCTCCTGAAGGGTGACAAGCCGCTGCATAGTCTGCAATTGAAGCTGCAGTAATGAGAGCAGCTTGTCGGTGCTTTTCCGGCAGTGAATCGCATTCTCCTTCCGCGCCTTCTCCCTCAACTTGCTCTCATTCTCCCTCCACCTCTCTGCAACTCGATTCTCAGTTACAGCCTGTTGCATTACTTGCTGTACAAGATCCTCTTTGCTCCTTCGTGGCCGCTTCCTCAGTCACCTGAGCCTCTCAGCTGTTGATAAGAGCGATGGCGAAGGGGTGAAGGATGACCCTTCTAAAATAAAAAGATACATTTAACAGTGGTTCCCTTGTAAAGAGCAGACATGCCTATGATTCCCCCGCATTCCCCGTTTGCCTGTCCCGCAGACAGCACAGATGCAGCAACGGAGCCCCTGCCATGGTGAGTGTACTCCAGAGGCAAGGGAAATGATTTTTTCCCTGCCCAAGAAAAGCTGTGCCGGGGGAGGGGGTGGGGAGTGCCGGTAAGTTGCAGGAGCCACAGTGTGAGCAGCAGGCAGGGGGAAGGATTTCTTCCCTGCCCTGAAAAGCTGTGGCGGGGGAGGGGGTGGGGAGTGCCGGTAAGTTGCAGGAGCCCTACTCTGAACACCGTTCCAACATTCTCCGTAGGTGTTTGTCCTGGAAGATATCTCGTTGCTTCGAGTCACTGAGGAGCAAAGGGAAGGGATTTTATTAAGATGCGGCTTCCGCCCAGGGCCATATGCAGCTTGCCTATGTGCAGCAATGCTCCCCCCACCCATTGTAGCACAGTGGCAGGGACTAGTGACCGTGACCGGGACGGGGACCACGCTGGCTCTCCCGGGAAACCTGCGCAGGCGCATTGCAAGTGCTCTTATTGAGACCTTTGAAGAGATTACTGATGATGACTACCGCGATGCAATAGACTACATCTGTGCTCTATTCCACATGTAGGCAAGCATGCAAGCATCCCTTTCCATCCCAAGCTGCCTGCCTTCCCCATAGAAAAGCAGCTTTACCTCCGCAATGCACTGCTGAGCTGGCCCCTGCAACCGCCGGACGCTGTGGCTGGCCGCCCTCCTCCTGGCTTTAGAGGAGAGCTCCTGGCTGCATGCCCCCCTGCTCTCCTCCTGGCTTGAGAAGAGCTCCAGGTGGAATGCCCCCCTCATCCCTTTCCACCCCAAGCTGCCAGCCTTCCCCATAGAAAAGCAGCTTTACCTCCGCAATCCGCTGCTGAGCTGGCGCCTGCAACCGCCGGACGCTGTGGCTGGCTGCCCTCCTGGGTTGAGAAGAGCTCCTGGCTGCATGCGTCCAGGGACTCCTCCGTGCCCTGGGTCACTGCCGCCTCGTCCTCGTCCTCCTCCTCTTCTTCATCCTCCTGCTCTTCGTCCTCCTCCTCACTCCCCCCCTTCACTGGTGGGCTGGGAAGTGTCCGTGGTGGTCGATGGAGTGACCGTGGGATCACCACCAAGTATCGCATGCAGCTCCTTATAAAATCTGCAAGTCACCGGGGCTGCCCCGGAGCGGCCGTTTGCCTCGCGGGCTTTGCGATACGCATTCCTAAGCTCCTTTACCTTAACACGGCACTGCAGAGTGTCCCGCTTATGGCCTCTTTCTGCCAAGGCCCGTGATATCTGCCCATAGGTGTCAAAATTCCTGCGGCTAGACCGCAGCTGAGACTGAACAGCCTCTTCCCCCCAACAGCTGATGAGGTCCAGCACCTCACTATTGCTCCATGCTGGGGATCGCCTATTGCGAGGAGGCATGGCACGTGGAGTCATGATGATCAATCAGAATGATCACCTGCAACGATTCCCTGAGACCACGCCACGCTTGGCTGGAGCAAACAGGAAGGGGATTTTCAAATTTCCCTGGAACTTTAAAGGGCGGGTCTGACGTGTGGTCACCTGAGGACAGGACAAAAGAGTTTGCAAGTGATGACCAGAGTGGCTCGAACGGGAATTATGGGATGGGCTGGAGGCCAATTAATGCGCAGTGGGTGTCCACATTCTTGCTGTAGCGCTACAGCAGCTGCGCTACAGCCCTTATTCCCCATGCGGAGGTGGATTAATAATAGCGCTATAACTCAGCAGTTATAGCGCTCTTAGTGCCTTGCCAGTGTGGACGGGGAGGAGGTTATAGCGCTCGTGGGGGCTTTATAGCGCTATAACGTGCCAGTGTAACCATGGCCCTAGATGCTGTAATAATGGTCTGCTGTTTGAATAAAGCAAGTCGAGAGCGGGGGAGAAATGAAGTCAGGAGATTCAAAACACTTGTCTGTAAATACAGATTATTTTTATGTTAATCTTACAGAAGTAGATATTTATTTGAATATTAGATGTTTATAAAAAGCAGTGAGAATTCTGGCTGATTTTATTTACTCACTTCTTCCACTAGAGGGTGCAAGTGTTCTATAAATGTCTCTTTTGAGTGAGAGCTGTGCTTGAGTGTAGAAGTGTGTCTATATGTATATGTCAGTTTTAATATGGGAGAACTCCTGATTTCGTATTGCAGTATATGAAAAGGATGAATGAGTTTAAAAAGAAAATATATGATTCTATAATATGTACCCTACAGATTACACAGAGTCCAGATCGTTATTAAAAATAATGACTAATTCTGTATTTCAGATTACTGATTTTTGGATCCTATGAAAGAGAAACAAATGTTCATTGCACATTTGAGTTGAGCAGTAATGTCTGGGAAGAAAAATCTCGGAGTTCCATTAAAACGGTAAGATGCATACATATTGTATTACTGTATGACTTAAACTCTCATATATTCTTTCTGGACTATATATGTTCATTATTCAGTAACTGGTACATCAAGTGCAGTCAGGGACTGCTAGGTACCAACTTTTTCTCACTGAAGACCTGCTTATCAAAAAAGACACACACAAATGACTTCTATGATCAGTTACCACTACAGTGCTGCTTGCTCATATAATATCCAATTTGCACACACAAATGAAGTGCACAACTGTGCATGTGTGTTCCTCAAAAATTGAACAGTTGAAATGCTCAGCAGTCCAAATGCACAGGAAAAGTGATGAACACATTACATGCCTAAAGAACTAATTAATAAGAGTCTGCAAATATGGGTAACAGAAGTACTCCTGACTTCTAAGTTCATGTATAATCATGTATCCTATTTGAGCTCTTCTGCTAATTTAGCAGGGTACAGTCTGCAAACTATTTTTTCATCCTTCTTGGCAGAGAGAGTTTCTAAAACATCTGAGGTCTTTGAAACATATATTGCCTTCAAAAACAGGAAACAGTTGTAATTTCAGATACCATAATGATAATAGTAATCAAACTGTGTTGGGATTCTGCTGAAAAAGTGATTTTTTTTAAAAAAATCTCCATTTTAACAAATATTTGTAGAAGTTGTTTAAATATCTTTTTCTGTTCTGTGTAAAGCCCAGTGGTATTTGTTCAGAGGCAGAGGGGAGAAGAGTGTTAAGGTGCTCCCATCCTCTCCCCTCTTCATTCTGCTCAACAAGAATAGTACATTCTCCTTCTTCAGTATGACCGATCTTTGCTTGTCAATATTTTTTCCTGTATGAGTGAGCAAGCAATAAACCCATCTCTCATCTCTTCGTAACTGCTAATATACTTCCCGTAGAAGTTCTGTGGGCAGAATTCTTTATGAAGTGAACTGTACTATATTTCTGTGTTAGGAGATTGCAGGATTGGACCCGGTATTGCCAGCAGGTCCTTATCTGCATGGTCTTGTTGATTATGTGTACAGTTGCATGACATTTGCCTGATCTGTGCCTTAGCAATTGTGACTACATTGATTTCACACAAAATTATGCTGACAGCATGTGGTAATAAGGACATTCAAATTCATGCCCTGTTCAAAGAATAAATATTTTCTTTAAAATCAGTATGGGCAGGAATATTGTTATGCCTGCCTTTCTCATGCTGCTTCATGAGCTGTAGAAGTTGAAAATGACTATAATTCTCATCGTAGTAATACATTTTTGACAGCAGGTGGCAGTATAGTGAAACTGATGGCCAGTTTGAGATGATGTGAATATTAAAAAAGATAAAAAAAATAATTTCAGACAGATTTTCAAAAGAGCTCTGCTCCTACTTAAGCACCTGAACACTTTTGCAAATTTTGGCCCATAATATACAAAAAAAATTTAATTTATATAGTTAAGTTTCAGTGCCATAGTAAAAACTGTATAAACTATGAATTTGCCTACAGCTGAGCTGTTAAATTGTTTTTGGTACATTGATAGCAATCCTTTGAGTGTTAAACAGGATGAATACCAAAATAACTCTATTGGAACAATACTAGTGTTGTGGGCATAAACTAGGAACATTGTTTTTCATGTAAGGTGGAGGTGATGTATATTAGAGAGCACGTATCGTAGCACTGGAAGTTCTTTATACATTTTTGTGTGTGGAATTTCTCAAACTTAAATTGCTGTGTGCAGTATTGTATGGCTTTCAGGTTTTTTTAAGGTAGTCCTTTACTTGAATAACAACTGGACTCCAAAAAGACACCTCCGGTTTTAACTGCTTGTGAGTCACCTGAAGTGGAATGGACATGTGCAATCTCCTGAAGAAGAAAAACCGTTACTAACCTGTTCTGTAATTGTTTTTCTTTAAGATGTTGCACCTGTCTTTTCCACAACCCACGCTCCTATCCCTGTATATCAGAGTCTGTCTTATAAAAAGGACCGGGGACTATGCTTTATACCAGGGGTCAGCAACCTTTCAGAAGTGGTGTGCCGAGTCTTCATTTATTCACTCTAATTTTAAGGTTTCGCGTGCCAGTAATACATTTTAACGTTTTTAGAAGGTCTCTTTCTATGTCTATAGTATATAGCTAAACTATTGTTGTATGTAAAGTAAATATAATGTTTAAGAAGCTTCATTTAAAGTTAAATTAAAATTAAAATGCAGAGCTCCCCAGATCGGTGGCCAGTACCCCAGGCAGTGTGAGTGCCACTGAAAATCAGCTTGCATGCCGCCTTTGGCACACGTGCCATAGGTTGCCCACCCCTGCTTTATACCGTCACTCAGCAGCACGAGGCAACAGAAGGTGTGTGCGCTGCCCTAACCGGTACTCCTAAGGGGAAAATCTCTAATTCTAGTGCACTGGGCATGCACACAACTGAAATGGAATGGACATGTACAACGCATCTCAAAGAACATCAGTTACAGAACAGTTAGTAACCTGTTGTTGCTTGTTTTAAAGTGAGCTCCTTTAATTGACAAAGTAATAGCTTGGGTACAAAATATTCCTAATAAAACTTGCTTCTTACTTCACTTGGGAGGTACTGTTGTGGGGTAAATTTTTCTGATTATCAAAATTCCAAACAATACATGGGAAAAGGAATAAAATTCAGTGACTTTGTGAGTCTTGGATCTTGGACACATACTGTAAATGAGTTATATAGCTGTATACTAATATAAGGCATGGACAAATATGGCACACGCTCTAAGAAGAATGCTTCTGTTAGCATAGCTGTTTGGGAAGGTGGTGTTACTATACTGACAGTGAAACTCCTGTTGGCATATGCTGCATCGACACTGAGGCTCTGCCAGTATAGCTATGCTAGTAATGCATTTGTAGTATAGACAAGACATTCGATTAAGAAAAGACTAGATGTGAAGTACCAGTTTCTACTGTGCATGCCAGAGGAGGGACTGAGGGTATGTGCACACTGAAATAGAAGACCTGCAGGACAGCTGGCCCAGGTCCGCTGACTTGGGCTCACAGGGGCTCAGGCTGTGAGTCTAATAAATTGCAGTGTAAACCCCTGGGCTGGAGCCCAGGCTCTGAGACCCCACAAATGGGGAGAGGCCTAGGCTCTGGTCCCAGTGTCAGCACTCAAGTTTTATAACTTCATGGCCCAAGTCAGATGACCAGTGCTCTGAGTCTCAGACCTGTGAGTTTTTTGTTGCAGGGTAGACATGCCCTGAGGCACTGCCGTGTGGCTGGAGCCCACAGTAAGAATTCTGGGTGAATCAGAATGCCAACTGAGGAGTCCTGGGAGTACACATCAGAACAGTTGCTCCAATACCCTTGAAGAATGTAGCATGCTTTGCATTCAGCCAGATCTGTCGATCGTTTGTGAAGGTGGCGGGGTGGGGGACGAGGTTAGCCTGAAGAGAATACAAGGAGGAACTGTAGTGCTCAGTCAAATTCTGGCCAACCCCTGTTCAGAAATGCAAGAGTCAAGGAAAGGTTTGTTGCGCCCTTCCTTCCATTGTGTACTCATGAGACTTGACTAGAATTTGGCACCATAAAAGCCAGTATTGCCAACCCCAAGCATGCAAAAATCTCACTTATCACACAAAAAAAAATTGTGAGTTTTATTTAATTTTAAAAATTAGGCTCTTTATTGATTTCCTGTGTGGGGTTTTTTTGGTAGAGTCTTTAAAGTATGATCAGGTCCAAAGTTGTGGAAAAAATTCTAAGGCTAAATATTTTTTTTAAAAAAAAGATTCTCGCCTAATCAAATGTCTTTAGGAGTTGTCGCCTTAAGAAAAACACCAGATTATTGCAAGAATAATGATAAAATCCTAAGAGTTGACAACACAGTAAAACAACACTGGAATTTATTCAGTATACTTGAATCTCTTAACACATAGTAATGGCAGGTCACTCAATAGGAATAACTGATTGAATATTTGGATGGGAAGTTGTACCTCATAATTTCTTGCTCCTCCAAACAAGAGAAGCTTCCTGAACTCCAACAGTAATCTATGCAGTTGACTTTTGGTTGTAGTGGGGAGACGTTATTTATTGGTAAATTGGGGATTTTATATTACTTATATATTCTTTAACATTTAAGCCTCCTCTTAATTCCAGTCAGTCCAGTAGAGACTGAGATAAAGTTGTTAGAATGGATATCCAAGAGTCCAGAAATCTTAAACAAAAACAATAGATAACTTAGGACAAATGAAATAATTGCATATGTTCAATTTTAGCACTGTTTAATTCATAAGCGCTTTATAACCACATGAAGGCACAGCATCTGATTTGGACTGTGAATTATGTTCTACTGTTTTCATAAGAAAAATACTCGTATTCTGTAGTTATTGGCATTTTCATTCTTTATTATGTTAGCTGTGATAAGAGATTAGACAGCTTTAATACTTCATAATGAATGGTGGTGAGACTAATCTGATCCCTTTATTTATGGAATTTTAGTAGGTGTCACAATTAGTTTTGAAAAATGGTGCTGTGTTATTAAACATATCCAGTGTGTTATTGAAATGTCTGTTATAATACAAAGGGGTCTGGTGCCTCCAGGGTATTTATCAGATCATGTTCATAGCTCAAACTAATAATTTGAGAGATGATTTGGCACATTCCCATACAAAATCCACACATTACTAAAAGCATTAATTAATAGTGCAGACTGGTGGAATTAATGTTAATATCTGAACTGTAATGTCGTAATTGTGCGTAAATAGTATTCTGTACCTTAGAAGGGAAGATCATAAAAGATGGGTGTCTTGCTACACTTCACACATGTATTTATTTGTTTATAGTATATAGATATTAACTAGAAGCTGTACACTGTGTGGGGTGTAAGGGTCATAGCTTTTTATATAGATTTTGAAAGTTGTCCACTGAAATGGAAACTAGCTTTTTCAGTTAGGTGGGTACAAACTAAAAGAAAAATTTGTCTTCTGCTATATTTTGTCTTGTTCATATAGTGTGAAATCCTGGCCTCTTTGAAATCAATGGGAATTATGCCACTGATGACTTTGGTGCCAGGATTTCACCCACAGTAATACGTAAGATTAGCTAAGTTCTTTTTCTGTCCAGACATTAATTATCTTATGAAAAAAATGAAAACAACCCCAGACAACAAATGTATGAGTTACAGAAATGATCCCTATAGTGTTAAACTTTTATTCCATAGAGTTTTGTCAGTTCAAAATCAGATGTGGAGATGAATGCCTCTTCTGTGTGGCAATCCTTCCAAACCCCCAGAAATGGCCATATAGTACCCCAGCACCTTTCTAAGAATAGTAGCATTTCTGTGCCGGCGCCCAGCAGAGTACAGTGGGAGAAACGTAGAACTGAGATTTGAGGTTCCTAGGATGTTAAGATTTGTCAATATAAGTTATTTTGCAATACTTGGGTGGAGGAGATAGTGTTTTCCCTCTCTTTCTATGCACAGTCGGTTCACTTTTATGCTGGATAGTTCAGCCTACGCATAACCGCTGTAGACTGTTGTCTTCTAGCTGTCTCATGTAAATTTTAAACTGGATAACTTATACATGTACTGTTTGTTTGAAAGTAAAATAATAGTAGTGTGCATCATTAGTTCAGTTACTATCTACATATTGCTCTGCTGTTTTAGTACTGGACCTTTTGAATGGGACTGCCAGTTGTATTAACTTATTAAATAATGCAAATGTGGGGAAACGTAGACAGACTAATACTTTTTCCATTTTCCTTGGGACTTTTACCAAGTTGGATTCAGTGCCTCTGTAGTCTAGAGACTAGCTTGTGCCTGTCTCCTCCTGTTTTGATTGTATTTCATAATCTGCATGTCACCGAATATTCAGCTGTTACTGGCATTATATATAAAAGTATTGACTTACTGGAGGGTATATACACTGTTTTAAAGACTTATAGAAAGAAATTCATTTAGGCCTATCCACTGTTTCCATGATTAAAAAGCAGTTTTCTAATTTAAAGGTCAAACCACAGGAAAGAGAAGACCATTGTTGTTTTGAAAATAGTTAAGTAGATAATTTGAAAGCTCTATTTTCAGCCAACACTGAGGTCCAGACAATACTTAGTATGCCTGTATGCTTGTGTTAACAAAGGAACAGTTTTTTCTTCTAATAGGCTAGGAGAGGAATTTGCATCTGACCGTCGAGTCACAGAACATAAACAACAAATCCCTATGATATGTATACATTTAAGCAGCACAGAGTTCCTATTTTGTTTTGCTAAATAAATACTTTCAGTTAAATAAATGGATTTAGAATACCCTATCCAGCAGAATTTTGTCTTTCCAACTATTTCACAAGATTTCTGAGAGTTTGAGACAGCACAGCCATGGAGAAAACTGCAGATTTATTTGGGTAAATTTCCCATCATCCTCATTTTCCAAGCACTTACTCTACTCATCATTCAGGGAATCAGTCCTTGGAACATTTAAATATTTGGGGAAGAAGATTAGCTGCATCAGTCTGCAGGTCTTGTCCGCTTACCTGGCAAATTGATATCTTCTAGGATTGCTACAGCAGGAAAAAGGCTCTACAATTAGGGGCTTTTGCAGCAACTGCTTTTTCAGCTGAAAAGATTAGCCAAGATTTGCACTCTTTCTGGTAGATTTTATGGCTGAATAAGGCCCTTGATGAATTATCTGTATGCAATTTTTAAAATTGTTTTAGGCAAGACAGTTGATGTGCTTTAAAAACAGGCCACATCTTTAAATGAATTATTTAAATTATTTATAGGTGATCTTTTTAAAAAATATGATAGAGTCCTGTGGCACCCTATAGATTAACAGATGTATTAGAGCCAGGTTAGTCTGTCTGTAACAGGGGTCGGCAACCTTTCAGAAGTGGAGTGCCGAGTCTTCATTTATTCACTCTGATTTAAGGTTTCGCGTGCCAGTAATACATGTTTAATGTTTTTAGAAGGTCTCTTTCTTTAAGTCTATTATATATAACTAAACTATTGTTGTATATAAAGTAAATAAGGTTTTTAAAACATTTAGAAGTTTCATTTAAAATTAAATTTAAAATGCAGAGCCTGCTACCCTGGACTGGTGGCCAGGACCCGGGTAGTGTGAGTGCCACTGAAAATCAGCTCATGTGCCGCAGGTTGCCTACCCCTGGTCTATAAGGTGCCACAGGACTCTTTCGTTTTTGCAGATCCAGATTAACACAGCTACCCCTCTGATACTGGATTTAAAAAAATAGTTATATTTAAAGGTATCTGGCATAGGAATATGTAGATGTTAAAATTAGAAAAATCGTATAAATCAAATTCACCACCCATTGAAATGAGTTGCCTGGAGATACTGAACTGTAATGTCAAATTTGAAGTGGCTGTGAAACACTAAATTTATATATATATAAAGCCAAATGCCTCACAGTTAGCATTTTGGTGTGCTTATTTAACAGTCTGCCATTTGAGAGTTTAATCCTATCAAAAGAAAAGAGGAGGATTAAAGCAAGTAAAGGTTTTTGAAAATGTCACTTTTTATGAAAATTCATGGTCTTATAAAGTTTGATAATATTTGTAAATACAGTGGGGAATAGGTCTGAGATTTGCGCCTTTACGTAATATTCTGTAATCTGTCTTTCAAATAAAATTGAAGGCCATCATTTTTTTCCTCTACTCCTGAGCATTAAACATTTTTGACTTCAGACTTCAGATAGCTTTTCTACTATTTAACCAGAGATTTTCTGTAAAATTCTACTGTATGTGTATATTTTTCTGTAACAATGTTGGAACTCGTTTTTCATGCATGTCCAAACTTATGTCTGCCTTCTTGCATGTGCACTTCAGGAGAGTTTTTAATATGATTACATTAGGCCATATTGTGACTGTAGAAATCTTTGCCTTCGCTAACCTCCTATGACAGGATCAAGGACAATTGCAGACCCTGGGCTTCAGCATGTAGGGGATAGTTCCTCGCTGTTTTGGGGACAAACATTGCGCAAAGGGGAAAGGGAGGAAGCAGGTTCCATGGCTGTGCCTTTGTTTCCACACTACCTGGCAGAATAGGACCGATGCATCATGTGCCACCTATATCATTCTCCTCCTCCCCTTCCCTCATGTCATGAAACCCAACCTCTGAGGTAGAGTGCCTCCCAGATTTTCCCTGCTGCAGCTCTATACACCTACCAACCAAGAGCTTTTTAAGTTACATTCTAGCCTGTTGCATTTGAAAAATATGTGACACAAAAACTGAATTAAAATTAATATTGTGAAGTGCTCAGAAGTTAGAAAATCTTTTAATGGAAAAAGTGTACTTTTTTCCAAAAACAAAACAAAACAAAAAAAACCCTCTGTGTACGCTATTAACGAAACTGAAGTTTTTACTCAGTGTCCGAGAAGAAAATGCATTTTCAGCCAAAAACAAAGCAAATAAAAATTGCTCAGCCCAAATGATGAAAGAGTTAAACTTTATAAACAGCTGGAATTATGTACCCTAAATGGGTTGCCGCTGTTGCCACTGTGCTGCTCATGTTATTGTTGCAAAAGGTGATGGGATCTTATAGCCCATGCTTCGTAGTTGCTACATTCTCTGCAAGGAAGGCACTGATGTCTCACTCATCCCACAAGAAGCATATATGTTCCAAACAGATCTGTGAGGTTCTTGGGGGTGGCAGGTTTGCAATCTCTTCTTTATGGGGTTGAGTATAGGCAAGTGGTCTTCCACTTGGAGATAGGGTGATCTGACAGTAAGTGTGAACAATCGGGACGGGGGTGGGGGGGTAATAGGAAAAGACCCAAAAATTGGGACTGTCCCTGTAAACTCAGGGCATCTGATCACCCTACTTGGAGATGATTCCTCTATGACTGTTCTATGAGGAAAACCTTGCAGAGGCTTCTTACAGATGGATAGCTTGGGCCTTCTTTTAAACTCATTAAAGGAAAATCCATGTTAACAATGCAGCCCTTTACAGCTACACTTTATAAAGGTTGGTGACATGATGACTATTTTTTTGGTAAATCTTTAGGTTCTCTATTTTACATTTTAATGACTGATTTAATTAACAGCCTTTCTGAAGGCTCCTATTCTGAATAGCAAATGTAATAGTTTTCCTGATCTCATTTTTAAGTTGTCATTATGCAAATGGTATAAACAAATCATGTTTCTCATAAAGCAATACAAAAAGGCAAGTAAATTGAACGTGATCTTTCCCTTTGAAGCAGATGTAAAACCCAAGAAGAACTGTTCCGTTTTAGCTTCCACAGATGTATTGCGCTGACAATCCTTTTCGTATTCTCATGGTAATCTGCTCTGCTACACGTACAAATATTGGACACAGGAAGGAGTTTTAAGTAGGTTTTGCAGACAGCTGTGTTTCTCATTTGCAAAGAAATTGATTTACAGTGATAGCTGATCTCACTAAATAAATAGGTGGCCTATGCATGAAAGCTAACTTTGTTTATATAAACAGTATGGCCTATTGTAAGAAAGATAACAGTGTTTTATTGACCTGGGTAAGCAGATGGTTTCTGGGTAATTTGGTATGTTTCTGGAATGACTTTCCAAACTATTTGTGTGGTGTCCTACTGTGAAGTGCTGCAGCCATTGTACTCAAATTGATGTCTGTCTGTGGTTGAAATGAGGAAAAAAAGCTTTCCAAATATATTCTAACAGAACAATCTTTTTTAAAAAGTAGTTGTCAACCACATATCCCCTTAGCACACCGATATTCCATGTTTGTTTATAAAGGCCAAGATTTTCAAAAATAAACTGATTTTTTTGAGTGCTTCAATTTTTGGACATTCAGCTGAAACACCTTAGATCAGAGTGGATGCTGAGGACTTTCTGAAATCACACCCTTTGAAATATGTCAAGTTAGGCACTCAAAATCACTAATCACTTCTGAAAATCTTGGCCAGATTGTCTTACACTTTCATAGGTTTGTAGATTCCAAGGTCTGAAGGGACCCTGTGATCCTCTAGACAGACCTTCTGTATAAAAGAGGCCATAGAACTTCCCCCAAATAATTGTTTGAGCATATATATTATAAGTACATCACATCTAGATTTAAAAATTCAGTGATAGTCTATCACAATTGTTGGTAATTTGTTCTCATGCGTAGTTACTCACCTTTTAAAAATGTGCACTTTCTTTCCAGTCTGAATTTGTCTAACTTCAATTTCCAACCATAGGATCATGTTTCTTTTTCTGCTACATTGAAGAGCCTGCTATTTAAATATTTGTTCCCCATGAGTAGACAATGGCAGGGCATGGGCCCCAGCCAATTTGGGAGCCCCTGTAAGCAAGAGGCCACAGGTGCTGAACTTGTAGCCATGTTCCCTATCCCTCCTCTCCTCCTCAGGGGGCCATCACCTTGATCCTCCTATTTCCCCTGAGGCCCCACCCCCTGGTCAGGCCAGAACCCAGGTTTTGATAGGATGATCATACCCCCTCGCCCCCGGGGGGGCCGAGCCCCGCCCCCCCCCCCCCCCCCCCCACGCGTGAACTTGGCCCAAGTCCCATTGTTCATCCCCCAAGCCCCTTTTTGGCCAAGCTAGGCATTTATCTGATTTGCTGTTCCCAACTAATCATCGGTTTTGCCAAAAAAGTCAGGACATCCAGGCAGGGCTTAAATTTGATTGTACCAGCCAAAACAGGATGTGTGATCACCCTAGACTTTGGTAAGAGCCACTTCGGGAGATTGGGCCACTGTGGGGAGCCCAAGCCCCTCTACCTGCCCTGAGCAGGGAGCCAGGGTGCCTGAGAGCAGCCACCAACCCATGTCCCTGCCCCTTGGGGCACACCACCTAGGCAGGTGGGGATTCCAGGCCTCCCCACAGTAACCCGGGTTCCCTTTGAAGCTCTTACCACAGCTGCATCTGGCCTGGCCAAGGGGCATGGTTTGGGGGGTGGGGGAGGGAAGGAGCAGGGGGCAGGGCCTTGTGGTGTGTGGGGCCCAAATATTTTGTGCTCAGGGCCCCAATAAATATTAATCCATCTCTGTGTGTAGATACTTATAGGCAAATCAGGTCACTCCTCAACGTCGTTCTTGAATTGTGGGCACCAGAACAGGACACAGTATTTCAGCAGCAGTTGCATCAATGCCAAATATAGAGGTACTTCTACTCAAGATTCTCCTGGTTATACATCGCAGGATCTCATTAGCTCTTTTGGCCACAATAATTTTCTTCAGAGTCACTGCTTCCCAAGTCAGAGTCCTCCATCGTGTAAGTTTGTCCTACATTCTTTTCTAAAAGTATACATTTACATTTAGCAGTACTAAAATGCATATTATTTGCTTGTGCCCAGTTTACCAAGCAATCCAGATCACTTTGAATCAGTGACTTGTCCTCTTCATTTTTTACTACTCTCCCAATTTTTGTCAGCTGCTGACTTTCTATCAGTGACTGTTTTATGTTAAATAGTGTAGGGCCAAGAACCAATTGCTGTGGGACCCCACTGAAAATACACCCGCTCAGTGTCGATTCCCCATTTACAGCAACATTTCGAGACCCATTAGTTAACCAGTTTTAATCCATTTAATACGTTCCATGTTAATTTTGTTCTATTTTTAATCAAAATGTTATGTGGTACCGAGTTGAATGCTTTACAGAAGTCTGTCTGTCACATCAACACTGTTACCTTCATCAACCAAACTTGTAATCTCATCTAAAAAGGATATAAGGGTAGTTTTGTCAGGATCTGTTTTCCTATTGATTTGTATTAATTGCATTTAATATTTTATAAATCAAGTCCTGTATCACTGCTTTATTATTGTGCAAAGAATGACTGTAAGGCAGACAGGCCTATAATTACACAGTTCATTTAGTTTACCCCTTTTTTAAAAATGGCACATTAGCTTTATTCCGGAACACCACCAGTGCTCCAAGACCTATTGTAAATCAGCATCAATGGTCCATTGAGATCATCAGCCTGTTCTTTTAAAACTCTTTGATGCAAGTTATATGGATCTGCTGATTTTTTTAAAAATGTCTGACTTTAGCAGATTCTGTTTAATATCCTTCAGAGATATTAGTGGAAGGGAAAAATGAAATGTTATCCCCATATGATGAAATGATATCATCTGTTCCCCCTCCCCTCCCATGCAAAGCTGAAATATTTGTTGAACATTTCTGCCTTTTTTAGTATTATTATTGATGAGTCTACTATTTTCATATAGTAATTAGCCAATACCATTGTCTGGATTCTTCTTGTTCCTAATATATTGTCCTTAACGCTTCTGGCCATAGATCGCTCCTTGTGTCCCTTTGCTTCCCTCAAGAATTTTAGAAAAATAAATTCAGATTTATATTCATTATCCACTTCCCCTTTCTTCCATTTGTTGTATATTATTATTTTTATTTTTGTATAGCTGCCTTCACTTCCCCGCTAAACCAGGTTGGTTTTTTAAGCAGTATGGCTCTCTTCCTTGAGTGTGGGATTATGGCTTTTTGGGTGTATAATAAGAAATACTTGAGCCACGGTGGGCCAGATCTTCAGATCATATAAATTGTTGCACTTCCATTGACATGAAGGGAACTATGCTGATTTATACCAGTTTAAGATCTGGCATAATTACTTATTTCCAAGGGAGTACTGGAGAGAGATATAGAATTCACATATAGCTTTTTTTTTAAAGGAAAGAAACACTGCTGTTTTTTAATATCAAGATAAAACAAGCAACTTAGAGAGTCTCCAAGAGACTGTCTCAGTGCTGCTGATAAAGGTAGACATAAAAGTTCTCTGTATACAATGCATTGGCAACTATGGAGCAAGGGCATCAAAAAATAATCACTCAGCAAATGCTTAACTCTTCTTATATACCAAAAATATCCATATATTAGAAACACTTTGATTAAATCCATAAACTATAAATGTATCTAGTTTTAGCCTCCTAATTACTGGAGAATTTTAGCTAGCTAAATTACCCAATAATGAAATCTATTTAAGCATTAATTACAATACTGCAAGGTTGGATTTTTTCTAAAGTCCTTTCATGTAAGTTTTTAACATGAATTTTAAAAAAAATCTTCATCTTAGATTATTTTTGGGTTCCTTTCTTCTCCTTTTTCCTCTTCCTCCTCCTCCTCCTCCTCTTCCTCTGTAAAATATCTCTGTCCAAAGTCATTCACATTGTGAGATAAAATATGACATCAAAGCCCATGTGTGCATTTTCAACTTCAAGGCTTCTAACTTGCTACCTTTTAACTGTATTTTCCTGGTCACCGCTGGGAACATTAATCTCCTGTTAAAGTGAGAGTTGTGTTTTCTTTATCAAATAATGGAATTGATATTTGTTGCCTGTAAATGAGAAAATAGTTCTGCATTTTCAATGAAAAATGTATTGCTCATCTTAGATCAATTTCTATGGATTTTAGAAGAAATATGAAAAATTGTTTCAGTGCACAAAAGCAGATCAGAAGTAGGGCCTGATGCTAGAATCACTCCATCTAAAATTGCCAATCCACAAGTAGAGTGAGTAACATGCCATACTATTCATAAATGTAATCTTAATTTCTCTGAGTGTTTTCACCTCTTCATTCTCACAGTTGCACACAATCAAAGTTTTAGATTTAATTTGATTAGCTTTATATTCAGTATATATGATGTTAAATAAGTCGTTGAATTGATCCTGATTTCATATAAACTGATGTAACTGTTGATTTTAGTGGAATTATTCCTTATATACATTGGTGTACATGAGATCAGAATCAGGCCTATTTTCCTTAGTCTGTACTTATGTATTAGTGTGCTAATCATTACTGTATTTAAAATAACAATGTGCTTTAGGGATGGCTTTTCCTCATTCTTTCATTATGTTCTCAAACCTTGGTATTTATGGTGCAAATGCATCCACTTGCGCTTTAACCATTTTCCCATCAATTCCATTGCTGTCGGCTCAATAAAGAGATTTCAGAAGATTCCCTAGAATACCCAGTGTGTCAAAGCTACGATGTGCAAGGGAGACTAACCAACCGCCATGACAAAATGTAACTGTTGGCAGTGCTCCCTTACTACATCAGAAACTGACCAAACAGACTCTAATAGCCATGAATGAGACTGGTGCCTTCTGCTGCATGTAATTTATCTCCCTACCCTCCTCTCCCCGTACCCCATCCCCATCTGACTGAAAAAGTTCATTGAAGAAAAGCATCAAGTCAAGATAAATACAAAAGAAATCTGAGTAGAGACAGTCAGCCACAAGTACTTACCAAGAAATAATGGAACATGGCTGTTATAGTGTCAGTCTGCCCTCCCTGCTCCCACTTCATCTCTCTGTATGATCCAACATTTTTTTCTTTTACTCACTTCCAGGTACTCTTGTTCATGAAAGCCTGTGAATTCAAAACTGAGATTTTTGTATTTACCATCTTTACAAGCTAGAAAATTAATATATAGGAATAAAATTAGTGTCATAATAAAAAAAAATGCCAGTACACTGCTAGTTTGTAAGTTCCAATTTGTTAAACTCCAAAGTATGGTCCTTCTGTTGTTTTATTGTCAGACATCCACAACAGCCCACACACTGAACTTTTAATCCAATTTACTGCTAAAGAGAAGCCTGTTTCTGCAGTATTGGCCTTTCTGTCTGCCTTGGCTGAAAATGGATCATACTTGTATGTATGAGTAGGAAGTCACTTGACTCCACACTTTGTTTACGTGTGACCTTGGTCCATAGTCTGATTTTTTTAAAAGACTTTCTGCATCACTAATGGTACAGGAAACCTTTTCAAATAGTAAAATATTAACAAGTTACCCTTGCAACCATCCATATTCAATATCTAAAGGTAATGAAATATGCATTTTGTGCCATGACACAAATGAAGACTGTTTATCTTCACTGTCCAAACACAGTGAAGATCATGACGTGTTAAAAATGCTATTGATCATCAGCTTTTGTAGGTGTGATTGAATAGTAGAGTACATTAGGCAAAAACAAAGAATTTAACCCCATCAGCATCTGTCTTGAATAGAGGAGGAAGACCACCAGATAATTCACTCCATTGAGGCTTCACTGTCAAATGGAAGTAAATAAATATAGTCTGTTCCCAATAACTCTGAAATCTCATTATCAGTTAGTGAAAACAAACCTTGGAATAGCTCATTGGAGAGAAGTAATTCTAGGATCTTGTCAAAATTTTACTGTTGACTTATCCACCTAGAGTTATAGTTATATAGTTATATATAAAAATATATAAAAATATAAAAATCTATTAAAATAAATTAAGGCATACTTGTGGCACTTTAGAGATGCCGAAATAAATGTGTTAGTCTCTGAGATGCCACAAGTTCTCCTCTTTGTTTTTGCTGATACAGACTAACATGGCTACCACTCTGAAACCTGTCATCTTTTATAGTTGCACTACAAACGCTCTGTTTGATGTTAAAGACCTTAAAACCATCTTAGGCCTTATCTACACTGGTAAGTTTCTGCAAAGTAAAGCATCTTTCTGTGGTGTAACTCCAGGGGTGTACACACTGCCTAGCTACTTAGTCTGCAAAAACTGTGCAGTTGCAACACAGTAAAAAAACTATGCCGACGAGAGGCATACAGCTTTCTGTGCTGGGACTGCAACCCTGTGGTTCCAGTGCTGACACCCTGATCAGTTACAGCGCTGTGATTGGCCTCTGGGAGGTGTCTCACAATGTCTGTTCTCGTCTCTCTGGTCATCGGTTTGAACTCTACTGCCCTGCCCTCAGGTGACCAACTGTGAGCCCCACCCCTTAAATTTCTTGGTAGTTTTGAAAGTCCCCTTCCTATTCGCTCGGTGACACATGCAGTGGTCTCAGCACATTTTTCCAGGGGACCATGCCTGCTCCATACATCAGGTGATTCCCCCCACTTGGAGCAATGCGAAGCTGCTGGACCACCTCAGCAGTTGGGGAGAGGAGGCTGTCCAGTCCCAGCTGCGCTCTAGCCATAGGAATTATACCACCTACGGACAGATTTCATGATGCATGACAGAAAGGGGCAATGACTGGGAACATAGCAGTGCAAGGTCAAAGTAAAGAAGTCATGAAACACCTACCATAAGGTGCACGAGGCAAACCGCTGCTCCAGTGCTGCACCCATGAGCTACCAGTTCTACAAAGAGCTGGACACAATACTCAGTGGCGACCCTACCTCCACTGCAAAGGCCACTGTGGATCATAGAATCAGAATATCAGGGTTGAAAGGGACCTCAGGGACCTCATCTAGTCCAACCCCTTGCTCAAAGCAGGACCAATCCCCAACTAAATCATCCCAGCCAGGGCTTTGTCAAGCCTGACCTTAAAAACCTCTAAGGAAGGAGATTCCACCACCTCCCTAGGTAACCCATTCCAGTACTTCACCACCCTCCTAGTGAAAAAGTTTTTCCTAATATCCAACCTAAACCTCCCCCTCTGCAACTTAAGACCACTACTTTGGTGGTTCACATGCCAGTTGAGAGTGGACAAGCCAGGAGGAGGAAATCTTGGACCAGGATAAGGAGGGGAACCCAGAGACAGAGGATGTCTCGGAGGTCAGAGATACATGCAGCCAGGAGCTCTTCTCTGTCCCGGAAGAGATTAGCCAGTCACAGCTGACGGAGCATGGCGAAGCGCAAACAGGAGAGGAGGCCCCTGGTGAGTGGCTTTGATTTTGGGAATCGCTGAAGCGAGGAGTTGGGGGCAGGAGGGTTGCAGAAAGCAAGTTTGTGTCTGTATGATGCAGGTACCACCACATCCCTAGTCTTAGCGACAGAACAGGGTGTTGATTGACTCCCTCATTTCACGAGAATCTGCCTCAGCGATCTCCACGAAACTCTTAGGGAGATACGGGGTAATCCGCTGCCGCAGGTTTTTTGGCAGAGCTGCTTTGTTTCGTGCTCCATGAAGGGTAACTTTCCCATGCCACTCTGCCGTCACTGGGGGCAGGGGTATCTGTGTGGAATTACTGGTGAGCTGCATAAGAGCCAGGGCAGAAGTTGCAGTCTTGGAGAAGACCCTCCCTTGATTCCCTGCTCACCCTCAGCAGTGAGATATCTTCCATAATTAACACAGTCCGTGGAAAATGTGGGGACAGTAATGATTATAAGACCCTTTCTACAGTGTTGGCTCAACCCAGGAGCCACAGCTCGGTGTATAGTAAGGTGCTGGAACACTGATTTCCCCTGCCCCTGTGGGTACTCAACGTTTTGGTGGTCTTGTGGCTCATGTGCTTGCCTGAGGTCAGCCAATTAGTGACAGGTATGTGAATAGTGGCAGTGTGTTCACTGAATCAGTGGCCTGTGTGTTGCAAACAATACTGCTTCTGTAAAGTTGCATTTTGGCTTCACGGATATGAACTTTGGAGCCCTGTCTCCTTCTTTATTATCGGCAACTGAAAGTCTGCGCAGAATGAGAAAGCATCCACGAAGAACTAAAGAGGACTTTCTGCGCGATGTCATGATGCGCTCCGTGGCCAAAAAACAAGAATTGAAGGAGAAGTGGAACAGTGAGAAGAGGGACTGAAAGGAGATTGCGGTATGCCAGAAAGAAGCCGTGGAGTGGCTCTTAAACATTATAGAGCGCCAAGTGGACACGCCCTAAGCGCTACTAGCACTACAAACAAAGCAACTCCGCACCTGCCCTCCCCTGCAGCCATTGTCACAAAACTCTTTCCCATGCGTTGCCCCCTCCCTCCCAGACACAGCCAACACACTCTTATCAGCCTCCTGCTTCCAATCTGTACCTGCTGCATTTCACTCCTGCCCCATCACAGTCCAGCTCTGCGAACTCCCAGTACCCACTGCACTCAACACCCGTACATCTGCAGTTTAGCCCTGCTGGAGTACAGTATCCACTGCACTGTACTCCGAAGGACAAGGTTGCATATGATACCTGGACATACACAAATCTTTAACCGTCCTGGAACCCACCTCCTCTTCGGACCCTTCCTTTCCCCATCCCTCTCAGTGCTGATGTGGGTTTTTTTCTTTCACTCTCTCCGGTTGTTTTTTTAAATAATATTGTTTTGGTTTGAAAGCAATCTTTATTCCATTAATTGAAAGCAAATGGAGCCCTGCAAAGCAACAGGCAGTTTTCTTAAACCTTCATAGTGCATTGTCTGCACCAATCACAATCACCTCCCAGCATTAAAAGAACTGCACTCCTGAGCATAGCAACAAATATTAGTGGCTTTCAGCTTCAAATTGCTGCCTGAAGGCATCCTTGATTCTTATGGCCCTGTGCAACACTCCTCTAATAGCCCTGGTCTCTGGCTGTTCAGATTCAGTGTTCAAGCACTGAGCCTCAGCGGTCCAGTAAAGCTTTCACTCTTTCCTTCACAAATATTATGGAGTGTACAGCACGCGGCTATAAGCATAGGAATATTGTCATCGACCAGGTCCAGCCTCCCATATCAGCAATGCCAGTGGGCCTTTAAATGGCCAAAAACACACTCAGCAGTCATTCTGCACTGCTCAGCCTGTTGTTAAACTGCTCCTTGCTGTTGTCAAGGTTCCCCATGTATGGCTTCATAAGCCACAGTTTTAAGGGGTAGGCGTAGTCTCCTGGGATCACAGTGGGCACTTCGACTTTCCCTACAGTCATCTTCTGGTCAAAGAAGAAAGTCCTTGCTTGCAGCTTCCTGAAAAGATCAGTATTCCAAAAGATGTGGACAAGCCTGTATTAATGCCTGTGAAACACCCATGGTGATCCACAAGTGCCTGGAGAACCATAGAGAAATACCGCTTCTGATTAATGTACTCGGTGTCTAGGTTGTCTGGTGCCAGAATTGGAATATACATGCCATCTATAGCCCCTCTTCAGTTAGGGAATCCTGTTTGTGCAAAGCCATCCACAATGTCACGCACGTTGCCGAGAGTCATGGTCTTTTGGAGCAGGATGCAATTAATAGCCCTGCACATTTCTGTCAACACGCGTCCAACCGTTGACTTTCCCACTCCAAACTGATTAGCGACCGATAGCTAGCAGTTTGAAGTAGCTAGTTTCCACAGTGCAATTGCCATGCACTTCTCCAACAAGATGGCAGCTCTCATTCTTGTGTCTTTCTGCTGCAGGGCTGGGGCAAACTCCTCACACAGTCCCATGAATGTGGCTTTCCTCTTTGAAAGCTCTGCAGCCACTGTTCGTCATCCCAGATGTGCTTCACGATTCGATCCCACCACTCAGTGCTTATCTCCCGAGCCCAAAAGCAGTGTTCCACTGTGGTCAGCACCTCCACGAAAGCCCTAAGCAGTCTCGAGTCGTAGCTGCTACGTGTGGCAAGATCAATGTCCAACTACTCTTGCCTTTATAGTTTAAAGAATAACTTCACTGCCGCTTGTGATGTGTTAGTGAACAGCATATTGGTCAACAGTGTGGAATCCATTCCTGCACACTGAAGAGGCAGAGCGCACAGTACACAAACCATTGAAAGATGATGCCAAATGCAGACGGAAGTACAGGGATTGCTAAGGTGAAAAGCAATGAATCACAGGGCTTTGGGACAGGACCCCGGATGCCCCATGACCCTCTCCGCCTTCCCACAACTCGTAGCAGCAGAAGAGGAAGAGATGCTCTGTGGGATAGCTGCTCAGAGTGCACAGCTTAGAATACCGCTGCAAGTGCCACATGTGTGAACACTCTATTGCACAGGCAGCTGACGGTGTGAACGCACTACAGCAGTTTCCCTTCAGCACTCTCTGAGTGGCGATGTAACTGCTGGCGATGTAACTCTGCCAGTGTAGACATACACTTAGTTACACAGTAGCTATTTAAATAAAAACAAGACTGTTCTTTTAATTTTAAGTAGTAGTAATACACAATTTCAGTATGTGCCATTAATCTTAATATTTATTGCACAACAGTATTTACCTTACACAGTAATTGCAGTACTCTCTGCTTAACGAATGGGGAATACCAGGTTAATTTTTAATGAGATCAGGTTTCTTCAATTTATTTTAACTATATTTAACATTTAGATCAGATAAGAAAACTTTATGGAATAATGCTGTAATTGTAATCCTGAAGCCCTTAAAGGGTTAGTTGGCTTTCTTCTGACAAAACACTACAAAAGCTATAGGGATTTTTTGGGGGTTGTGACAAGCAGGGAGAAGGGTGGACATAATCTTAAAAGTTTCCTGTTAGGGGAAAGGTTTTTCTGAAGGGAGATACCTGAAGCTGTAACCTGAGATGAGAGGGGGGAGGGGAGTTGACACCTTCAGCCTAGGAAGTGAACAAAGGAAGGCAGACAGGTGGAGGGATTAAAGACAAGTAGAAGCTGTCTGGGAAAGAGGTGGGGAGCCCGGATTCGGGGTCTCATCTCCCTGCCCCCCAGAAGGGCCTGACTAAGGAGGCCTGTTTGTACTGACAAGCTCGGAGTTGGATTGTGTTCCTGGCATCTCCAATAAACCTTCTGATCTACTGGCTGGCTAAGAATCACTGTGAATCCCAGGAAGTGGGGGGTGTTGGAATGGGACTCCCCCACCCCCTGTGACAGGGGTGGGGCAGAAAGGTGCTACACCAGGTTTCCACATTATGCAATTAAAATGAAAACTTATGCATATTGAGGTTTTTTTGTTAGGACAGGTGAGTTAGCACAGACATCACTGTTATTTAGAAACATGCACATTTTACACTTTAAAAACATTAATACAGGAACACTTTTATGAAAGAGATTTAATTCAAGTATTCACTAAAAACCCATAGCAGTATGCCAGTTCATCAGTTTGTAAAACAAAACATTTTGCAAAGCTGATCCTGAACTACCAAGCAAATGAGCCATTATTTTCAGGTCAAAAAGATAATGCCTTCTATTTCTGATTCACTTAAGCCTCTTTTCTGTGTAGCGCTCTGGGAAACATTGCAATTAAATTAAAAATCCATGGTCTATTAAATGGGTGTGGTTGGTTAAATACTCTGCCTCCCTTTCCACCACTGACTCAATGTTGCTTGCTTTAAGATAACATCATTTTCTGTAAGGTCCTGACTTAGACCTTTGATAACTGTTCAGCCAACAGCAATAAATATGATAACACAAATCTTATTCTGTTGCTTTCCCACAACCTTGATTGTGGTGCCACTACTACAGTCTAGTTCAGGGGAATGGTGGAGGGGTTAAGATTCTAAGGGCAGGTCTATATTACGGCGGGGATCAACACTGAGATTGCTCTATCGGGGGGTCGATTTTATTGCATCTAGTCTTGATACAGTAAATCAATCCTTGACTGATCTCCTGTCGACTCCTGTACTCCACTGCTATGAGAGGCACAGATGGAGTCGATGGGGGAGTGGAAACAGTCAGCTCACCACCATGAAGTCGCCACAGTAAGTCGATCTAGGTACATCAACTTCAGCTGTGCTGTTGTCATAACTGAAGTTGCATACCTTAGATCGATTTCCTTCCCCCCAGTGTAGACCAGGCTAAGTGGATTCTCTATGGCATGGCATAGAATAATCAGCAAACCTTTTTAACTCCCCTTTCCCCCAAATTCAATTTCTCTCCTCTAATTAATTTTTGTCTCTGAATTTCATGTTCCCGAATTTCTCCCATCAGAAATGTCTTTTCTTGCTGAAATAGACTGACATATCTAGAAGAAACCATTCAAAGGTAATTTAGGGAGAGTATCTCTGCCTGTGAGCCTATTCTGTCTCCTTACATGTGTTGAACCTCTTGGTCCATGAATAGCCCAACTGAAGTCAATGGAAAGACTTATGGAGTAAAGAAATATTTTAATGTGAATAAGGCTGGCAGATACTGGGCTTGAGATTTCTCAGTCTTTTTCTGCCATCTATAAGAGTTGTAAGACTATTGTAAGAAACTATTGCACTTCATCAGGATACAATCACATTTCAAAATGTTGCCTCCTTAATTTTATTTTTTAAATCTAGAGGGGTATGTGGGTATGGATGTGGGTGTGTGTGTGCATTGAAAAGACTCAAATCAGAAACTGCAGGGGGGCCAGGGGTAGTGTGTAATCTTTAACTCGTGAAAATTACAGCCTGCCTTGTCTTCATTAGAAATTTGAGTTAACAATACATCATTTCTCCTAGTGAAGACAAGGTGTAAAGGATGCATCTATTCTCAGTATTAGCCAGTCAGCCTAACATGCAGAAGAGCAGCTGCAATACAGAATATCAATGCGCAGGGATTCCGCTAGTGGCCCACGTCCACACTAGTCATTCTTGTGTGGCACTAGGAGTACATCTACTCTGCGATAAGACCCACAGCATAGCCACAGCTGACCTGGGTCATCTAACTCTGGCTGTGAAGCTCTAAAACTCCAGTGTAGAGGCTCGGGCTGGAGTCTGGGCTTTCAGACCCTGCAAGGTGGGAGGGTCCCTAAGCTCAGGAAGATACACTGCAGTTTTATAGCTCTGCAACCTGATCCCAAGTCAGCAGACCCAGACCAAGTGTTTTTTATTTCACTGTAGGCATATCAGGACTTCTGAGGGCTTATGGAATGATTTGTAGCACTACACTAAGTTGTGCTGCTCTGTGAATGTCCTTGCAGTGAAATGTGGGAGGAACACAAGCCATGGACAGCTGCAAAAGGTCTCAGAATGGCCTCAGATGACACTGACGCTAACTCAGTGAATGTTCTGAAATGGTGAGGAAACAGGGAAATATCTAAAGGACTAGTTAAATTTGTATGAATCTGCATATTTCTTGTTGTGATAGGTAAAGAGCAATGGTTTTATATGTACAGTAAACTCTTGATTATCCAGGATTGGGTTAACCAGAAAATGGATTAACCAGGATGTCAAAAAAAAAAAAAATACGCGGTAACTCTGAGGGCCAACTCTGGCTTTGTTGCCGCTCCAAGCACACACACAAAAAAAAAAAGCCACCAGGGCACAGAGCAGCCAGTGAACCAACAACCCCTCCCCCAGCGCAGAGTGGCTGGTGAACCAACCTCCCCTCCCCATATTTCCTATGGATGGTGATTATCCAGGATTTTATTAACCAGGATTAATTTTTTCCGTATCACCCTGGATAATCAAGAGTCTACTGTATTGCACTATTCACATGCCCCTTGGAGAGGTAGATTGTGAGCCCAGAACAGCTGTCTGGTGTCATGAGAAAGCAGCAGCATGTTTTAAGGAGAGTACATAACCTGAAGATAGAGGAATGGAGACAGCAGATGCATTTTCTTATGGCAGATGAATCACCCTATGCCAAGAGATTGGTCTAGGACAGGTCCACAGGTGCAATATAGTGAAACTACATCCACATTCAGATGTGGGACGACCAGCAATGGGTTCAGAACTTTTGTATGAAGAAAGCCACATCCCTTGAGTTCCATGAAGAGCTTTTCTTGGCCTTTCAACATTAAGAATGAGGATGAGAGAGGCCATATGAGTATGGAACTGGATTCCTGTAGCCCTCTGCAAACTAGCTACCCCAGATATATAGCAATCAGTTTGACAATTGACTTGTCAACAACAGTTTTGTAATTATGGATATTTGCAAGTTAATTATTGCTTTGCCCATCTTCACCACCATGGAGGATCTGCCACCTATGGATGAGCCACTGTGCCCAAAATAATTTCAGGGTTTCAACTAATAGGTTTCCTGAATTCTGGTAAGTTCCTCAGTAGCATCAGTCTGCTCATAATCTTGCCTACTCCCACATCCCCCAAGGTACGCATGAGTATATAAACAAGAAGAGGTGGTATTCACTCATTATGCAAGCTTTGGGGGACCATAGAGGGAGGTACATGGACATTCTTCATTGGAGAGGTGACAAAGAGTCCTGTGGCACCTTAAAGACTAACTAAAGTTTTAGAGCATAAGCTTTCGTGGGCTAGTACCCACTTCGTCGGACGCATGCCGTGGAAGTATCCAGGGGCAGGTATAAATAGGTAGGCAAGAACCAGGTGGGAGATAACAGGGTTAGTCCAATGAGGCTGAACCAGCTTGTTATCTCTAATCAGGGAGGGTGAGATGTTCCTCTAGCAGCTGAATTGGAGGTGTGAATAGCGAGAGAAGCGAAGCTGCTTTTGTAGTTAGCTAGCCACTCGTAATCTTTGTTCAATCCTTGATTGATAGTATCAGATTTGCAAATGAATTGCAGCTCTGCAGTCTCTCTTCGTAGTCTGGACTTGAAGTTTTTTTGCTGCAAAATGCTGACCTTTAAATCTTTTATAGTGTGTCCAGCGAGGTTGAAGTGCTCTCCTACAGGTTTTTGTATATTGCCATTCCTGATGTCTGACTTGTGTCCATTTATTCTTTTTCGTAGGGACTGTCCAGTTTGGCCGATGTACATAGCAGAGGGACATTGCTGGCACATAATGGCGTATATTACATTGGCAGGTGTGCAGGTGAATGAACCAGTAATGGTATGGCTGATCTGGTTTGGTCCTGTGATGGTGTTGCTGGTGTAGATGTGTGGGCAGAGTTGGCATCGAGGTTTGTTGCATGGATTGGTTCCTGAGTTAGAGTTATTATGGCGCAGTGTGCTGTTGCTGGTGAGAATATGCTTGAGGTTGGCAGCTTGTCTGTAGGCCAGGACTGGCCTGCCTCCCAAGGCCTGTGAAAGTGAGGGATTGTTGTCCAGGATGGGTTGTAGATCACTGATGATGCGTTGGAGAGGTTTTAACTGAGAACTGTAGGTGATGGCCAGTGGTGTTCTGTTGTTTTTTTTCTTGGGCTTGTCTTGCAGCAGCAGGCTTCTGGGTACACGTCTGGCTCTGTTGATCTGTGTTCTTATTTCCTTGTGCGGGTATTGTAGTTTTGAGAGAGCTTGGTGGAGATCTTGTAGGTGTTAGTCTCTGTCTGAGGGGTTGGAGCAAATACGATTGTACCTCAGTGCTTGGCTATAGACAATGGATCGTGTGGTGTGCCCGGGATGGAAGCTGGTGGCATGAAGGTAGGCATAGCTGTCGGTAGGTTTTCGGTATAGGGTGGTGTTGATGTGGCCGTCATTAATTTGCACCGTGGTGTCCAGGAAGTGGACCTCCCGTGTAGACTGGTCCAGGCTGAGGTGGACGGTGGGGTGGAAGCTGTTGAAATCATGGTGGAATTCTTCCAGAGTTTCTTTCCCATGGGTCCAGATGATGAAGATGTCATCAATGTAGCGTATATAGAGGAGGGGCATGAGTGAGCAAAAGCTGAGGAAGCCTTGTTCCAGGTCAGCCATAAAGATGTTGGCGTACTGTGGGGTCATGTGGGTGCCCATAGCGGTGCCACTGGTCTGGAGGTATATATTGTCACCAAATTTGAAATAATTGTGTGTGAGGATAAAGTCACAGAGTTCAGCAACCACTTGTGCTGTGGCATCGTCAGGGATACTATTCCTGACAGCTTGTATTCCATCTTTGTGTGGGATGTTTGTGTAGAGAGCCTCTACATCCATGGCGGCTAGGATGGTGTTTTCTGGAAGGTCACCAATGCATTGTAGTTTTTCTCAGGAAGTCGGTGGTGTCACGGAGATAGCTGGGAGTGCTGGTGGTGTAGGGTCTGAGTACAGTGTCCACATATCCAGACAGTCACCTGCAGTTCTCAGTTAAAGCCTCTCCAACGCATCATCAGTGATCTACAGCCCATCCTGGACAACAATCCCTCACTTTCACAGGCCTTGGGAGGCAGGCCAGTCCTGGCCTACAGACAAGCTGCCAACCTCAAGCATATTCTCACCAGCAACAGCACACTGCGCCATAATAACTCTAACTCAGGAACCAATCCATGCAACAAACCTCGATGCCAACTCTGCCCACACATCTACACCAGCAACACCATCACAGGACCAAACCAGATCAGCCATACCATTACTGGTTCATTCACCTGCACATCTGCCAATGTAATATACGCCATTATGTGCCAGCAATATCCCTCTGCTATGTACATCGGCCAAACTGGACAGTCCCTACGAAAAAGAATAAATGGACACAAGTCAGACATCAGGAATGGCAATATACAAAAACCTGTAAGAGAGCACTTCAACCTCGCTGGACACACTATAAAAGATTTAAAGGTCAGCATTTTGCAGCAAAAAAACTTCAAGTCCAGACTACGAAGAGAGACTGCAGAGCTGCAATTCATTTGCAAATCTGATACTATCAATCAAGGATTGAACAAAGATCACGAGTGGCTAGCTAACTACAAAAGCAGCTTCGCTTCTCTCGCTATTCACACCTCCAATTCAGCTGCTAGAGGAACATCTCACCCTCCCTGATTAGAGATAACAAGCTGGTTCAGCCTCATTGGACTAACCCTGTTATCTCCCACCTGGTTCTTGCCTACCTATTTATACCTGCCCCTGGATACTTCCACGGCATGCGTCCGACGAAGTGGGTACTAGCCCACGAAAGCTTATGCTCTAAAACTTTAGTTAGTCTTTAAGGTGCCACAGGACTCTTTGTCACTTCTGCAATCCCAGACTAACACGGCTACCCCTCTGATTCTTCATTGGATGGACCAGCAGAGAACACTATGCAGATGTATTCCAGAGATCTGACCTATCTGAATATGACAACCGGGCACTTTGATATAGTTAATTTTAGGTAAGAAAAATGGAGTGTCCATCCCCACTGGTATTTTGGCAACCTATCTACTTCCCTGGGTCCTAAAGTCCTACCATGATTTGCAGGCCCTTGGCTCATCCAGTGAAGTTAATAGGCAGACAATGCACAATCAACTTGTGTAACTCATTGCCAGGGGATGTTGTGAAGGCCAAAAGTACAACTGGGCCAAAAATAACAAAATAAGTTCAGGGAGGATAGGTCTATCAGTGGCTATTAGCCAAGATGATCAGGGATGGAATCCCATGCTGTGGTGTCCCTAAACTTCTGACTGCTAAACAATGGGATTAAACAACAATTTATCACTTGATAAATTGCCCTGTTGTGTTCATTCTTTTTGAAATACCTGATACAACCCAGTGTTGGAAGATGGGATACTGGACTAGATGGACCATTGGTCTAATGCCATAAGGCCATTCTTATGTTCTTGCACACTATGCAGAATGATTGTGGAATGTGCTTTATGTTGACTGAAGGCAAGATGGCACTACCTACAAAACTGTTTATGCAGTGTGTGTATAATGTAGTCAAGGCTTGATCTTCATTAGAAAACTTGCACCATTTAACTAAATCAAGTTTAAATATAGACCTCAAGAGATCCTTTTCTACTAGCAGACTCAAGATACATCTATACTTACGATGGTGTGTTGAGTACAGACAATGTACCCCCAGCTGGTCTGGGTATAAATAGCAGTGTAGATGGTGAGGCGCAGCTTAGGTGAGTAGAGTAGGGTGCCCTACATGCCCGAACATCATACATATGTACCCTATATGGCTAGCTACATGTCCAAGCAGTGTCTCGACATCTACACTGCTAAAAATATCAGGGTAGTGGCCCACAGCCTCTCGCTGCCAGAGCCTTTCCTCCTGTGGTGAAAGACTCCAGCAGCAGGGTAAGTTCCAACAGGGACAAGGCAGCAAGGAAAGACTCCAGCAGCTCGCCACAGCTTGAACCTTTCCCAACTGCCTCCCTACTGCCAGAGCCTTTCACCGAGGCTTGTAGCTACACACCAGAGTGACAAGTGTGGACACAGCCTGCCTTTTACTGGATGGTGTAGCTACATTTCTTATGCCTGTACTGAACATGCTGCTGTAAGTGTAGACATGGCTTCAGTCTTCTCATCTTCATATTGATGGCCCTACATACAGCAGTTGTATTTCTTCAATGAATGCCCACTACACTACTTCTGGTGAATTTTTTGAAATAATTTTAAGGTTTCTTTAACATTTATTTCATATTGATGGATGGTAAATATTGAACTTGCTGCTCAGTGAGTTTTAATGACACAAATTATTTAGGATTGCAGCCAGAAGTGAATGTCTGTACTGTCAATATCTTTTCCAACAGTTTGGGTTTTTATACTGATAGTTACATTAGTACAAGTTTCAAGTACAGTATAATTTTATTTAAATAGCCTGGGGAATGTTCAATACCTTTGGCTAACCAGACTTTTGGATATTGGAAGTGTTATTTTAAGCTGCAGTTTGTTTTGTGATGCTGGCTCCCAATGGTGGAGAAGAGAAAAGAGGAAGGAAAGGAGAAGGAGAGGAGGAGTTGTTGCAGGAGACAGGAGCCATCTTTGGGGGAGAGAGCCAGTCAGCTATTTGTACTGGCGCTTGCAGACTCCGGGGCTGTCCGTGCTGGGAAGCAATCAAGTAGCACCAAGGAAATGCCTCTCTCCTGTGACTTCCTCCACCTTTCCTTCCCCTTTTCTCTCTTTCACTCTCCTGTTTCCCTTCCTTCATTTCCCTTCCTCTTTTCTTCATTCATCCTTAACTCCAGAAATCCTTCCAAATCACAGTTCCCACAGCCTTAATGTTAATCAGTGGGTGTTTAACATAGCTACATGGGGGAGACATGGCTGATTTGGATCACTAGGGCTGTTCAGATAAGTCGAATTCACTTGTACTTGGACCTGATTCTTCTCTCACTTATTGCTGATTTACATTGGCACAAGTGTAAATTTATATTGATGTAAGTGTAAGCATCGTCAGTGCAAGTGAGCTTACCTTGGGGATGAACTTGACCCATAGGATCTCTTTGTCTTCTTATTAATCTAGATATCATCAGTTCTTAATATATGAATTTCCTGCTGTACAGCTGGAGAGAAATCAGTCGTATTGACACTAACCAGGCAGCAGCAGAATGATTGGTAACCTATGGTGTTAGATTTTTTTTTTTCTTCAGGTAGTGTCACTATGTCCAGTATTGGTCTTAAGTACTGAGGTATAAATTATTGGAAAAACTTAAAATTTTCTGATTGGGAAGAAAAATGTAAACTTAATGGGGAGAATGCCTTATTCTGTAGTGATCATGGCATTTTCTGGTAAGAATTTTTACAGCCACTTTTAATCTAAACTTCTTTTTACAAGTAGTTATTTGCCTGCCTTTTCAGAGTGTTGTTTTTCTGCAACACACAAAAAATTAGTTCAGTTAATTAAATAATCTATTTCTGATTCCCGAAACTCAGATAATACAGTGCTGTTGCAGGGCTTGGATCTTACCTTTCTGCAGAGTTAAACTAATTAACAAAAAAAACAAGAGAAGGAAGGAAGGTAGACTCATTCTCACAGCCGATCAATTCAAACAGGTCGATCAATTCAAACTATTCACTTTTCTGTTTGTCTTTTCCTATTTAACCATTACACGAAACAGCAACCTGAGGTCAATTTCTATTAACTTTGTTCTTGGGGGATGAAGTCAACATTTAGAGAGACCTACAGAATAGAGGAAACAGAGAGAGGATAGTGTTTGAAGTATTTTCTGTCAGTGTCATTTTTCACCAGCTGGAACTCTGTGGCTGTTTTGTCTGTGGAGAAAAGCAGAAAGGAAGTATCACTGGATGTTAGCTACAGTGTGCAGTCAGAAATCCATCCCATGTATTTGGTAAATTCTTCACAAGGCTACAATGATCTACCACTCCCTTTGTTCATGGATTTAAAGATATGGAAGGATGCCATACATTTTATAAGTATTTAAGATAGTCATAGTCTAATACATATTTCAGTCTGTATAATCAGGCATTTGTCAGTGAAGTTATGGTGATTGTTTCTTTACATCTTCTGTAATGGTGCCAAACAAAAAGAGAGAGTGAAATGGAGAGTGTAGCTGGTATCCTGGCAAAACTTTTGGAGTCAGAAATTTGAATGGCAAATTGATGCCTCCAATGTAAATGAATAGGTAAAAATCTGTTCCAGAGTAGTAGGGCTGGAGCTAGGAGATAGATGGTTATGTTAAAGAGACCTGTGTGTATAGTGAATAGACAGAGCAAATGGAGCATTTGCCTTATGTTCTCAGAAAGCTGTCTCCCCTAGCTTCCAGGCAGATAAATTGAATCACTTTCACAAGTACTTTAGTTGACATTTTCAAAAGTGTCCCCAAATTTTGGGTGCCTTTTTTTCTAGGTGCCCAATTTAAAACAGCTGTGGTCTGATTTCCGTAATGACTGGACACTCCCTGCTCCATCTGAAATTAATGGCAGTGATATCTCTTCAGTACTTCTGAAAACATTAGATCCTAATTAAAAATATCTCTAAAAAAGGCCACCTAAAAACAGGTGCTCATAATTAGTAGAACCATTTTGAAAATTTTGTCCTTTAAACTAGCAGCTCTCTGAGTAATCCCTCAGCTGGCTGTGTTAGTGCTGCACTTGACAATTCTGGGATGTATCATTGGTGCCAGTGTTTTCCTTCTGCATGTGTCACCCCACCCCCTGTCTCTTTCCTCACTATTGGTTTACTTTCCTTTCAACATATGTAGTCCCCCCCACCTCCCATTCGCTGTCCGGTGTTCAGGATAGAGGAAATATGCATTGTGACTTTCTACACAACTTTGGGAAACTGGGCCTGAGGCTCCTTTGTGTGCTCTGCATTGTGTGTCAGCAACCCCACTCAGACAAACCTAAAAGGCTTTATTCTGTAAAGAACATAGAACAGGATTACAATCCAGCAGCCTCCTCTCTGCCTGCCTCCTATGGGCTCCCAGCTCAGTCAGTGCTGAGACCTCCTCTTAGAGAGCGGAGAGTACATTATACACCTCCCCACCCCTTACGAACATGTTCTAACTCCCACAGTAACTAAACCCCAAAACAAACAAGCCCATGTTTTCCTTTTATGTCATATAAACTCCTCTCAGGGGCTCTTTAAGCCTTTTTGGTCCTACATGTAAAGAACATAGAACAGGATTACAGTCCAGCAGCTTCCTCTCTGCTTGCCTGCTATGGCTCAGTCAGTGCTGAGACCTCCTGCTGGGAGAGCAGAGGATACATCCTCGCGGGAATCAGGAAATTCTCCCAACATGCCGCAGTTTGTATTCCACAACTTGTCGTTCCCACGGCTGCTGTTGAACCACACTGGACCTTGGGCTACAGTCAGATCACTTCCATTGAAACTTAGTGAAGATCTCATGGTTGACATATGAATAGCAATAGCAAACCATCCTTTGGCGCTGAAGTATTCAGAATTACTCCTCTGAAGAGTGGCAGATATGCCAGTTAGAAGAGTAATCTCCTACTTTTCTTTTTGTTATTCTCTGGGAATAATATCTAATGTGGTTTGCAAGGGCTTCTATAATTAATATAAGCCAGTGACCATGTTTGCCACTGATCTTGGTATATCATGGGAGGGGAGGAGTTAATTGTGACAGAAAAGAAAAAGACAGCACCAGAATGCCTCAAGTTCCCTGTTGTTGGAAATGTCCTTTCACCACTGTACTAAAAAGGTGTGGGGGTGGAGGAGGAGAGAGGAAGAATCTAGACACAGGATGAATTTTGAATGGACAACTAGAAATGTAATATTTATTCTTTTATTGCATAAACACACATCTCTACTCCAGCAGTGATATCTGCAAAACAATTCTGTTTCCTCAAGTCTGCTACACATTCAGTAATGAAAGACAAAAATACATTTATTCATAAATCTGTCACTTTATGTACACTACTAAATCCACATTCATAACAAGCAGCTCACCAACATTATCAACAGCTGTCAGACCAAATAATTTTGCTGTGAAACTTGCAGTGAGAATCCCCTTGTGATCTGCACAGCCTGTTTCTAAGGAGCATGAAAAAATCTGCAGGATTAAAATGATGAAAAATATAGCATAACAATTACTTTCTGACATAAAACAGAATACTCTCTCTGGATAGTGAAAATATATTTGTCTTCGGCTTGTTAGAGAAGACCTATCACAACTTGCACAACATGCAGTCATCTCTGTATTTTGGAACTAAGACCTGTGCACTGACACAAATGAAATGAATATATATGTGTATGAGCACATAATATAAAACCTTGTTTGATGAAGAGTTCAGTAAGAATAAGAATATCTGTTTAGGATTTACATGTTAATCAAAATTAATATGCTAATTATATATTAAGTAAAATAAACTAGATGGCATGAAGTTTGATGTTTAACAAATCATGTTTTACAAGCAGCTCTTACTTAATTGATCTAAAATCTGTTAATTATTAGAGAGATGGAGGAGAAGGTGGGAAGGCAAGGCAATACCAATTATGAGCTTGGCACTGAAGACCAGGTGTGATGATGGAGAAAGATTGTATTAATTTAGCAGTGTAAACAGAAAGAGAAGACTATCTAACATGGATAATTGTCACTTCCAACAAAGTCACTTGGGAATAAGGTCACAGGAGTAGAGCAACTAACTTTTCAATTAACATGAAATCTTTTAGCAGTCAGATTATCTAACTTTTTTTTGAAAGTCACAGGGAAAATTACATAATTACACTTATAAAATGACAATTATTGATTACAAATGTTAAAATAATTGTCTCAAGCTGCTAATTTATAAATAATATTTAAGTTAATAGGAGAACCACTAAATTCACAAAAGACAGTAAAATTTAGGGAATTTAGCTACTTGGTTATTAAACTCAGCATAATCAAGAGAAGGAAACAAAACAGCAAAAAAATTGTACTTTGTTTCATGCTGGAAAGTTGTTCTCATGGCCAGAATATCTTGTATATTACAACACAAGCTGTCCAAAATGTGGCTAGAAAAGTGTTGCCACTGACCTGCAGTCGTGAAATTTGAAAGTATTGCCAATGCCAATCATTCAAAAATCCTGTTAGAAAGCCATGGTTTATAGGGATCCTGTTTTTTGTTCTCTTTTAATATGCATTCAGGTCACATTTTCAAATTTTTCTTTATAACCGTGAGGAGTAAAACCATTTTTTAGAAATAGGAATGTTGAGATTCTCGTGCATTCACAGAACTCAGAAGATGCATTAATAAAAACTCATAATATTGAGAAATTCACAGTCAAATTACAAGAGTTGGCAACACTTGATGTGTCTTTTTTGTTTTATGTATTTACCACAAACACTTGCAAGAATTTCTTATAAGAAATAGTAAAATAGTTTTCCATGTTAGAAGATAATCAGCAGCATCTTGAGAATTATCCCCTTCATCATGCCATGGTCTGTTTATATAATATTGCTTGCACTACAGCTACACAGTATTTTTATGTAGCCATCATCTTGAGTGTAAGTCAACTGCTCATTTCCACAAAAGTAAGTCATAATCTTTTTTTCTGGGTATTTTAAGGAATCACCAATTATTAACTGTTTTGTCAGACTGTTATAGATTCTGCTTTTGCAATCTTTTCCAGTGACTCCATCCCTGTTTAACAGTGAGGAGTCTATATTTTTTGTGACATTTTGATTTTATTCTTTATTATGTTTCAGAGAAATAGTAGAAATTTAGAATTATTACTTAAGACATTAAGCCAGAGTTTCACAGAGTGTTTAGTAATAGGATCCTTTTACAGTAGAGCCTCAGAGTTATGGACACCTTGGGAACAGACGTTGTTTGTAATTGAAATGTGAGGGATTCCAACTAAAGTCCTTCAGGAAGTCCCATAGACTTTTCCTCTCCATTGCAGAAAGATTCAAGGGCTCAGCAGTATCATCCCAAAGGCTTTCCAAGTGTGTCTCAATTTGCATCCACAGTGTTACCAAGCTCACAGTATGTCCCACAATATGTTCAGACGCTGTTAGTACACTCTCCAGAAGGTCCATTTCCTCATCCGTTGCCTTCTTCAAGTGAGTTCCTATCTCAGAGGTCTGTAAAGTGGCAACATGAGTGTCAGCGCACACTTTCGCATAACACTATGCTGTCACTGGGGACTCCACCTCCGATGCCATCTTTGGCTCCCTGGTACTGTCATCTGTATCTGACCCAACTCCGAGGTCCCAGCTCTCCGGAAGGGGTACTGCTTGGGAGTCACTTACAGTGTAGAACCCATAGGGACACTACTCAAAGAAGTTACTCACCTTGTGTTCTTTGAGATGTGTTCCACAATTCACCCTCCTTCTCTCTGCTTCGGAGTTCTTGTCAATGACTCTGTGGTAGAGAAGGAACTGAGGGGGTTAGCCCATGCATGCTGGCAGCCTTTGAAGTGCAGCACAAGGAGAGACAGCGCCTGTGCGGGCCCAGCGGACGCTGCTACTGAAGTTCTCCAAATGGCAGTGCAGGAATCCAAGAACACCTGCGGTGGAGCACCCATAGGGGAACACATCTCAAAGAATCATTACTGAACAAGGTGAGTAACTTCTTCCACTGTCATATAAATGTAGTTAACTGCAGAGATGCTTTGTAGTACATTTAGTTCTCAGAAGCTCTGGAACTGAAGATTCATCAAGTAATCTCTATTTCAGTAGCTCATAATTCTTAGTCATAGCATGATGCCATGTTTTATGCAACTGGCTATCACTCAGTGTAGGACAATAAAATCTGCTGTATTGCCTGTAATAAATTTCTTGACTCCATCTAGAATGGAATCTTCAATCTCTTATCATTTGATCTGTACTAAGGTTTTGGACACAACAATCTGCTTACTTGCTGTAAGGCTACTTTAGCATCTCTAATTTATAGTCTTTAAATACAGCTACCAGGAAATACAAAAAAGCTTGTTAAAGACTAATCCTCTCATCAGTAAACTGACAACATAAAATAAACAATCAGTTTCTAGCCATGTTGCTGCACCTCCCACTTACTTTCACAAAAATAAGTATCTCTGTTGGACTTCTTTTGGCAGCTAGAGTTGTGGGATTATATAAGATAACAGAAGATAGAAAAGGACATACTGACTGAATCCATCCTCCTGCAAGTTCAAGAAATACAGCTGGCACAAAGGGGCTACTTAGTCCCCTGATAGATTCTCCATGGGCCCATAATCAGTGCATAACTTGTGCCACAGAAGCCATGGCGGAGTGAGCATTCTAGACAGGGCAGCAGAGGACCAGAGGTAGAGCAGAGCAGGACATGTAGGAAGAGGAAGAAGAATGGCTAGGACATTCCAGCACACTGGCAATTCCCTCTTGATGCGGGACCCTATGGCCGAAGGAGGAGGGACAGGTTAATGTAGCCCCAAGGTTACTCTAGTCTACATGCACAATGGGCCCCCAGCAACAGCAAAACAGAGGAGGCGCAAGCATCTTCATCTGTGTCCCTGCATTGGGGCTTCTGTATGTATTTACAAATTGTGACTGTTTCATCTATATTATGGATTATCATGTCATTTAAATAGAAAGTACAAACGAGCTCTCCTACATGCTAAGAACTCCTGTATTGTGACAACATATAAATGAACTCAAACTGATTTGCTTAAATACCATGGTGTTAGGAGTCTTAGCAAGCGACATTGCTACAGTTTTGGAAGAGTATTTGGTCAAAGTATCTTTACAAAAGGAAAAAGTATTAATTTATCAATTCCTGTCTTCCATACCATTAGAAAATACATTTTTATATGATGGAGGAAGCTGGCATGAAGATTGGCTTGTGTGTATTATTTCACAATAACTTCATGAATTTATTAAAGGAATTTCTCTGCTGACATGAGAAGTTGCCAGATCATCTGATTTTGAAAGCCAGTCATTATATGCTTTTTCTCCCCTATACTGCCAGGTGGCAATAACTGCCTACCAAATGGTTTATATAGAGAAAGATTTGAAGATTATAAACCATTAAATACAAACAGTAAAAACCCAGACATTCATCTATTTTGATTTGAACAATTTGATTTTAATAAAAGCAATTTAATTCTTAATAAGAGTAGAAAGCCAAAATAAGAAAGCATTGGTTAGTGACCATTGTTGATACTGTAAAAGAATGGCAAGTAAATTACTAAATAAAAAACTATGCATGTAAAGGGCATAAAATGCATTTGTCTTTGATTATGTGGTACATAATAATCTGCACCATACCGTCTGGTGACTATGTGGAGAAAAGAACAGCAGTGAAGAACACTATTAAGTTCTTAGAATGAGCAAGGCATTTGATGACATTGTATTACTGACAGACATTTCAAAATGGTGCATGCTGTGCAAAGGTAGCATGATTGGCATCCAACAACCTAGAATAAATAGACTTCGTACACGCAAAAGCCATAATTTCTGTGCAAAAATGAGTATGCACAAATGTGTATTCATAAACAGAAGCCGTATGACAGCCCCTTGAATATTTGGCCTGTACTAGTTTAGCAGTATTTTGCTGATATGTTTAAATATCTTGTGCACTCTTATTATTTCTACTTTTTTTTTGACATTTTGGTTGAATTTTAATTAAATATAATATCAAAAGTGTAGCGATACAAAGATTGAACAAATTACAATGGCAATACCTTCATTTCCCACATTGTATCTTCAGCTGCCATCTACAGCTAGAGTTTAGCACCCTTTGTACCATATTTGTTATGATTTAATTATGACAACTCTGGATATTCTTGAATTCTATATAAATTAGGGCTATCAAGCAATTAAAAATTAATCTCAATTAATTGCACTTTCTAATTAATTACACTATTAAAGAATAGAATACCATTTATTTAAATATTTTGGATGTTTTCTATATTTTCAAATATATTGATTCCAATTACAGCAGTGTACAATGAGTACAGTGCTCATTTTTTATTACAAATATTTGTGCTGTTAAAACAAATATTTTTTCAATTCACCCTCATACAAGTACTATAATGCAATTTCCTTAACGTTGAACTTACAAATGTAGAATTATATACAAAAAAACCCTGCATTCAAAAACAAAACAGTGTAAAACTTTAGAGCCTAGAGTCAGTCCTACTTGTTCAGCAAGTCACTCAGACAAACAGGTTGGTTTTCGTTTACAGGAGACAATGCTGCCCACTTGTTTACAATATCACCTGATAGTGAGAGCAGGCGTTCACATGGCACTGTTGTAGCCAGCATCACAAGATATTCATGTGCCAGATGTGCTAAAGATTTATATGTCCCTTCATGCTTCAACCACCATTCCAGAGGACATGTGTCCATGCTGAAGATGGCTTCTGCTCAATGATGATCCAAAGCAGAACAGACCGATGCATGTTTGCTTTCATCATCTGAGTCAGATGCCACCAGCAGAAGGTTGATTTTCTTTTTTGATGGTTCAAGTTCTATAGTTTCCGCATCGTAGCGTTGCTCTGTTAAGACTTCTGAAAACATTCTCTACACCTTGTCCCTCTAAGATTTTGGAAGGCACTTCAGCTTCTTAAACTTTGGGTTGAGTGTTGTAGCTATCTTTAGAAATCTCACATTGGTACCTTCTTTGTGTTTTATCAAATCTGTAGTGAAAGTGTTCTTAAAACAAACAACATATGCTGTGTCATCATCCAAGGCTACTATAACATGAAATATATGGCAGAATGCAGTAAAACAGCAGGAGACATACTATTCCTCCCCAAGGAGTTCAGTCAAAATTTAATTAATGCATTTTTTTTTAACAAGTGAGATCGGCATTGAAGCATGTCCTTTGGAATGGTGGTCGAAGCATGAAGGGGCATACAAATCTTTAGCATATCTGGCATGTAAATACAAAAGTGCCATACGAATGCCTGTTCTCACTTTCAGGTGATGTAAATAAGAAGTGGGCAGCATAATTTCCTGTAAATGTAAACCAACTTGTTTGTCTTAGCGATTGGCCAAACAAGAAGTAGGACTGAGTAGACTTGAAAGCTCTAAAGTTTTACATTTTTGTTTTTGAGTGACGTTCTGTAACAAAAAAATTCTACGTTTTGTAAGTTGCACTTTCACAATAAAGAGATTGCATTATGGCATTAGTATGAGGAAATGAAAAATACTATTTCTTTTGTTTGTCATTTTTACAGTGAAAATATTTGTAATAAAAATAATATAAAGTTAGCACTGTACACTTTGTATTGTGTGTGGTAACTGAAATCAATATATTTGAAAATATTTAAAAAATCCAAAAACATTTAATAAATTGCAATTGGTATTTTAATGTTTAACAGCGCAATTAAAACTGTGATAAATTGTGATTAATTTTTTTAATCACAATGTTTTTTAGTTTATTGCATGAGTTAACTGCGACTAATTGGCAGCCCTAATATAAGTATCTAATCACCTTTTGAAGAGGAAGCAGACGGGTGAATCATAAAATTATACCAAATATAGTTTTTTAAATAGAAATATAAGCATTTAAGTACAAAACAACCAATTACTGTTGAGAAGACATTTAGGTGGACCCTATGCTGTACATAAAAGTAAATTCAGTTGTAGCTATATGAATAGTTATTAACAAAGCGTTTCTCCATTACATGAATACATGCAAAAAACCCCGATGTTACACGCTGCCATTAACCTTGGCACACTATATGCAAAACATTAATGTTTCTAGTTCAACCTAGAAATGAGTCTTTGCAGTAAAAAGCATAAACATACATTCCTGTCCCCACTCAGAGGTTTTAAGCTATTAAATCATATAAATATCAAAATACAATGTAATGTAGAGTTTTTGGTTTAATTATCTTACAATACTCTTGTTTAGACGGTATTCAAGTATGTAACCTCAGAACATATTTTTATGAACCCCAAGAGTTCAGCGAGAAGAAAAGGCTGTGCATGACGAAAACATGGGTTTACTCTTCTTGATCTACTGCTGACGTTTGAAGGCTAGCAAACTTCTTCAATAGGAAGTAAAATCCTTTACTGATGCATTATGGTAACCTACAGAGATGAGTGTTGTTTAGATGGTCAGGAATATAGAGCTTTTTCTGATTGGGAGTAGAAACAAAAAAGGGCAAATGCAGTACCCCTGCTAGTGTCTCCATAACAACCCCAACTTCTATATCCTTTCCTCACGTCAAATTTAAATTAGCTGCAAATCAAAAACTCAAAATGAGACTTCAATAGGATTAAAAAAGATGAAAGATGAAATATGACTGTATTGCAGGGCAATCATTAAAATACAATTTTTCCCCCTCACAGGCTTTTGAGCTCAAATAGCAATGATGAGATCATTGTTACAATTTCCCTCAAGGATCTAAAAAGTATTCTTATGTAGTTATATTTTCTGTGCTGTCCGCAGTCTGACTGGCTGTATTGTATTGTATTGTACATCTGCCTAACTGCAAAGATACTATATTTTTGCCTTACAAATTTAATGGACAAATTTGAGTTTCTGTACTTTTTCTACAAAGCGTACTCATCTGTTGTTATACATCCACTTTCTCTCTTTTTTTTCTGTTCAGATTCTTTTAAGTCAGACCATTTACTATCATGTCTTTGATTAACTTGGTGGTAAATAGGAATTGGATTTTTTTTTAATATTTAATTCTTAAATTTCAACCTATTTTCATGTTAATAGCATGAACACAAGTGCTGATTCCTATCCTATCCAGGAGAATATGTTTTAATGGTAGTATAGCTGTCATCACCTTAGAGACTAAGCATATCACTCTACATAAATCCATAGTCTAAAAAATCCATGTGCACTCCAAACTGTGACTTTTCCAACTATCAGAGATGGGTTTGTCTCTTCTTTTTAGGAGGTAATTGGCATATTTTAATGACTAAAGGAGTTGGGAACAGAATAGTGAGAAGAGTGGCTTGCAAAATTTTCCAGATGATTCTGGGAATTTTCCCCTACTCTGTCCTTACCATCTTCTTTTCCCCCTAAACTCTTACTGTCTCTGTCATTTTCAAATGTGTTCTTTTTACTAGTTCTATAGTGTGTTTCAGACTGTGTTGAAAAGGATTGCTTTGTAGAAGAACTGATACCAGTTGTCCATACTCTAATCTACACAACTCTTGTTCTCCCAAAATTACCATGAGGGATGATCAGTTGTATAACTAGTTACAGAGAAGTCGGTGAGTGATCCCGTCTAATTATGTATCTTGAAGTTTGACTGCAGGAGTTCTTCAATATTAATTACATTGTAGAAACCTATCTTTGTTAGATTTAGCATTCCAAGATCGCTTTGCAGGTTTTATCAACACATTTTTATATTAAGAGTTTTAATTGCACTATTTTTGGTAACAAAATTTATTTATACTATTGTTTATAGGAAAATCACAGAGAGAGAAGTTCATTTTGAATTCAGAAGCTCCAGATCAATTTTTTGTTTTATAGTATATCTTAAACACCTTATACAGCAGAGCCCCACTATAACGTGACAATAGGATCCAAGAAATCCCATCATGCTAAATGCGGGGTTGCATTATAGTGGGGTCTCAGTCCCCAGCAGGTGGGGACTGCAGCCCCAGAGTTCTCTGTGGAAGCGGGGGCAGCGGCTTCCAGGGCAGCCGTGGCCCTGCACCTGCTGGGACAAGGGACTCCGGGGCTGCAGGCACCGGTGTCCCCTGCCCCTGGCAGGCGCGGGGGCCGCGGCTTCCACAGAGAACTCCCGGGTTGCAGTCTGCAGCCCCGGAGTTCTCTGTCCCCGGCAAGTGCAGAGCCGCAGCTTCTCTCCCCTGCTGGGCAGCAGGGAGAGAAGCCCTGGCCCCATGCCTGCAGTCCAGAGTTTTGTCCCTTACAGGCGTAGCCGCACCTTCACTCCGCGCTGCCCAGCAGGGGAGAGAAGCCCCGGCCCCCCGCGCCTGCCAGGGACTGAGAACAAGGACTTGGGAGCTACAGTATAATCGCGCTATATCCAGTTTCGCGTTATACCGGGGCTCCACTGTACGTGTTTTTTACCAAGTATACTATCCTGAATGTTTTTAAAAACAGAAATTATTTTACCTTAGTAGTGATCATAAGTGAACAAGAGCAGATATTTAATACCTGAATATGCTGTATACCCAAGAACTATGAATCATATTTGTTTTGAAAGAGAGAGTATGTTAGAGCTGCAGTTCAGGACTCTGTAAAGACAGCCCTTTAAGCACATAGCAGCATTTTGCAAAGTTGCAGCCTTTATCTCGTGACAAAAATGGGACAGGTGCAGCCTCGGCCTTTTAGACTGATGCATGAGCTTCATTGTTGACTTTGGCTGCCCCCTTAAATGTCAACAGGCACACTTGCGGAGATGATCCACCATCAGCCTGAGGTCCAGCATAAAAATAAAAGCAAGCCACGAGCATGTTTTGTTTTGTTTTTCTTTGATAAAGGTCTTGCAGTCAAAAGATGATAAATTGAATTGTTCAAACCAAGACATAAAGCAGCTAGTGGCTTGAGAACTGATACAGATATCAGTGCTGCGATATTTGGAACAATAAATATTAAAATTATACTTGCTTTTAAACGTAGCAATACCGACATGTAGATATTTTTTCTAATGTAATTTGACAACTTCCTTTTTTATTACTTGTGCACAATCTTGTGTTGTATAACTGAATCATATGAGCAAGATTCTGTTCTTAGGCGTGCAGGGCAAAATCCTTGATTTAGTGGGCATCATCTGGATTTGTACTTGTGTAACTGAGAGCAGACTCTAGTGCTTAGAAATTGAAGGACGTAATCTCTTAAACCTTCAAATCAGACCTGTTCTCATTGCGAATTTATCCTTAGAATATATTTACTACTACTTTGATCATTTAAAAATGACTTAAGTGATGCAGTTAGGATTTAAATGATGCATTGATTAAGGTAATTTATCACATTTCTATTTTAATTTTATCATGAGCTACCCCCAAAATGACTTAGTTTTGAAAAATGAATCTTTGTAATTTAGTCAGTCAATAATAGCTACCAAGTCCTGGTTCTATTTGGAAAAAAAAATCAGAAATGGAAAGATGTTTTAAATCTGAAAACTTTTCTGTTGAACCTTCACATTATTGTAATTATTTTTTATTACATTTTCCTTCAGTATCATTGTGACCGAAAGCACCTTCTGTTCACACTCTGCATGTTATTGTAATAATCTTTGTGCAAAGTATGCCTTGTGAAGTATTATTTAAAACACACTTGTCGTTAATTTCTTGCATATTTTATGTATGAAATATATATTAAGAGTTATGAACATAAACTGAAATTGACTAAAATGTGTTTACTGGACAAGTGGGGGCAGGGGAGTAAACCTGTTTCTCAAAGGAAATAGACAAGTTGACACCTCTAGTCAGGTGTCATCAAAGTTGATGAGCAAACACTTGTCAAGTGGCCATTCTTTGGCAACAAAGGAGGCAGGAACAGATTAATCTACAGTTTAGCAAACAGCAACATGGAACCTCTTTTACTAAGACTCTGTGCCCATCCTCACAGCTGGAATGAATTTTATCTAGGGGTAATCCTGAGAAAAATATATTTGAAAGGATGACTGCGCTATAGACATGAAGGGCAAAAACACCCCAAGCACACTTGCACTCTCTCCATTCTACCTCAGAAGAGAAAGGAACCAGTCCTTTGACTTTGCGGGGAGTTCCTGGTCTGAGAATTTGGTCAGCTGTGTTGTTGGTAACCTCCTGATAAGGATTTTACCTTGAACCAAGTCTAACTTGTTAAGTTATAGCTACTAGAAAATGTTTTTATCTTTATTTTTCATGTAATCATTTCTGACTTTAATATCTTATACTCACTAAGAAAACCTATCTCTGTGTAGTTAAATAAACTTGTTTTGATTTTTAATCTAAACAAACCCAGTGTTATGTTTTTAAACTGAACTGTTTAACTGTAGTTGAAGCAGCAAATTTTTGAATATTGACCCTTTACAGGGACAAGAAACCTTTAATATCTGAACTGTCCAGGAAAGGGCTGGATAATGCAAAACACATGTTTGGGGGAAAATTCAGGACTGGGAGCATGTTGAGGTCACACTATAAGTAGTAAACAAGGTTGGTGGAAGCCAGAATGTAACTGGTGTGATGCTGCTGGGGTGGTCATGGCTGCTGAATCAGAGCTACAGCTATATTCAGGCACTTAGGGTGTGAGCTGTTTGTGAGCAGCCCAAGTTGGGAGCTACAACATCAAAGCATTGTGAGACACCCAAGGTTGTGGGGCAGGGGGTGACATAACTCCTCACTGGTCTGGATTGTACCCTAAAATGTGACGGTCATCAGTAGAGTTGTTGCTACTTTAAGGATAATATTCATAGACTAGATTATATGAAACAGTGGTTAAGTATTAAAACAAATGAAAAGGACATTCTGTCTTAAATCTGGCACAGCTTCCTACTTTGTTTTGCCTGGGTGCAGTGTTTCAACGTCTTGGAGTGTGCAACCTCAGGTGTGTCTACATTGCTTTGTAAACCCTGGTCTGTGAGACACTAATCTGCAGATTTTTGTATCCACACTGTACAGTGAACCCAGGTTTACAGGTTCACAACCTTACTAACATGGTGCACTACACTGGTTGTAGGGGCATATCCCAGACTTCCTTGCACCCATGACAGATGTAAGTACAGGGACAGTACAGTATCCCAGACTTCCTTGCATCCATGACAAATGTGAGTACAGGGAAGTGTAAAGAGCTTGAAAGACAATATTGAGATGTGCCAGACAGGCATGGACTTTTGGGACCACAAGTGTTAAGTGGGGGAATCCATGGGGTGTGTTAAAACAAATTCCACAACTCCAGTTATGCAGAAACCCAGTCCTTTGAAGCTACGTCCTGAGGAAAGGACCATTGACTAGAGATTATTTGTTCACAGAAACTAGAATTCAAAGGCTTGAGCTGTATTAAAAGACAGCTGAACTGTCTTTGGGGTTCTTGACGCTGATCTAAAAGATGACATGGACTTGTAACCAAGTGGGCAAACCTAGTTTTGAGGTTTGAAAGACTGACACCTACCGGAGGCATAGGCTGGAGTTGTGGTGACCTCTGGTAAGCTTTTAGCATGGGTATAGAAACCTGTGTCTCTTCTGCATTTCCTCTGTAATGCTTTTACCTTAAGAATAAATGCAGTTTGCTTTGTTGAAGGGATGATTTATATCTGGTGTACACTGTAATAGCTATTGAGAGAAGTTAAATCAAAGGAGCTGGACCATGGTCAGACCTGCTGGGAAAACCATAGTGAGAGGCAGAGTGACTGTAAGCCTAAGCTCCCAGTCCCGAGGAAGAAAGGGACAGGTCTCCACCCAAGAGAGGTGATGGCAAGGATCTGGAAATCTTAAGTAGGTGGCCTTGAGAAAGACCAAGAGGAGGGTCAAAAGTGCAATTAACCCTGAAACTGTAATAATGCCCTCCCCAACTGTAGCCTCTCTAGGCCTTGATTCATGGTGTATTGTGGGAAAACTGAATGTCCATCTTGATGCACTTGACTGGAAGTTAGCTGAGCCCACCAACACGTCCAGCCAAGCAATCTTTGGGGCTTTACACTCCCAGAAACCAGAGCCAGGAACATGGATGAAGTACTTTTGGAAGAACTTGTCCAGTTTGCACTTACACTCCTGTTTCAGAAAACAGACAGAATATCCTTGAGATACTGGTATACATTTCAGTATCAGTTTTTGACCAAAGGCACCTCTCAGAGGAGGATACAGACGTGTCTGATTCCAACCAGCTGATCCTGCTCATGATTCTTGCTATGACCACAGATTACCTATATGTAGGCTGGTGCGTCTAGAGTAGGTCCATGAGCACAAACTGGTTGGATCACTTCATCATGTGGACTTCGGATAACTAGCAGTGGCTCCAGAACCTTTGCATGAAAAGGCAGATGTTTGCGGAGCTTTTTGAGCATCTGGACAAGTGAAAAAAGCCATATCTGTCCAGAAGCAAGCTTCTGTTGCTGTTTGGAAGCTGTCTACCCCTGATTGCTATATGTCTATAGCTAAACAGTTTAGTGTTGGCAAGTCAGTGTGAGGGCTGTGGAAGCATAGGTTTCTGAGGCAAACAGAGCTGTGATTTGGTAGTGGGTATAAATGGTGTCCCTGAAGTAATTGCTGATTTGGGGATAATGGGCTTTCCAGTGTGTTCCGGGGTCATAAATGAGACTTGTGCCCATAGGAGCACATGAATATATAAACCTTAAAGGGTACTACTCCTTTATTATGCAGACTTTGGTCAGACACGGAGGCTGATTCATGGATACTAATATGGGCTGTATTGGCAAAGAGCATGATGCCAGCGTTTTCAGCGGATTGGGACTTCACCTTCATGGACAGTCTCTGGGATGCTATTCCCACTGAAATAGTGGTATTCTAATCCCATTTGTCATGACTATGAAACTATACCTTGATCTCAGATGGCCTGTAAAAGAAGGTTTAGTTACATCCCCAGTAGTTGTAGAATGGTGGTTGAATGGGCATTTAACAGACTGAAATACCATTGGCACTGTTTATAGAACCATTGGGATTCCAGTGTTATCAGTGCCATCCACATTTTTGTGGCCTGCTGTGTCTGCACAATGTCTGCGAGGATGAAGGTAAGCCATTTTGTCAGAAGTGGACTCAGGACACTGCAGGGTTGCTAGACCAATGCACAGCCAGAACGTGCACCGCCATAATTGGAGAAGGATCCACACATGCAGGGGAAATCAAAGGTGCTTTGTGCACCCACATCATGTGCTTGCCTAGCCCTACTGATGAGGAGGGAAAGTACGTGTATGATGCATGGACATATACAGTAAAACAAAAAGTGAGTGAAATATTAAGTGTGTGTGGAGGGAGACGGGGTGGGAGGAATAACGTCCATTCACTCTCCCACAGGAGGTGATGGTTCTTGTTAATTTGAACTTATGGATGTGATGGAATACATTGTGCCTTTTAGGTATTTTTTATCTTTGTTCTGTAAAATGGGCATGTGCTTCAAACCACTGTGTATGGATCGCTGTTATGTAGTTCAGCTGAAGTAAACTGGAAACAGCTCTCGGACACTGTGTGCCTGTGTATGAACAAAACAGTTCATTTCTAGACATGCATTGAATAAAAACTGAGATATTGTGATCTCAGTAATTGTGATCTCACTACAAAAACAGCGAACAGTACATGTAAAACACTCCAGCTCTGTTAAACTGATTCTAAATGTCACCTGTGCCTCTTCTCTTTGGCCCTTACAAGCACATTTTAAGCACACTGGCCACTGTGGCACTAGAGTGGAGGCATTAACAGAGTACATTTGTCCATTGCATCTAGTGTTATTCTTTGTGGCATAGACCACCCAACCAAAAAATGTTCAAATGGTTCAGGACCGGGTAGCATGGTGGGAACTCAGAGGCTAGAGCGGAAGCTTCAGATGGAGCTGGGTCTGGAGCATGCAGTCTTGCTGCCATGAGTGCAAGCAGCCTCTCAATCAGTTATTTGTGTTGTGTGGTCTTACTCCATCAAGGACTGCTCGTTCTCTAGAAACTGCATTGCTAGCGTTTCCTTACACTCGCCAGCCTCTCTCTATCAACCTGGCCGGCATCCTCCTCGTATTGACATTGCAGTTGCCAGGGTGTTCACTATTAATTCTTCGCATACCCCTTCTTCCTTGCTTACTGTATGTGACTGCCCCCCACTTCTCTCTGGGCTCCGAGTTGACGGTGCCTGCTGAGGTGGAAGGGCTGCCAAGACAAATGAAAGAATACATTGTCGTCTAAGTAATGTCCAAAAGAAGTTTGACTTCATTTGTAGCAAAAGTAGCTATGGAATCTCAAGGTCAAAATATGACATTTTCTATCATTTTGTTTTATATTCTGAGAAAAATAATTCAGTTCTCAGACACACCTCGGATGCTGCTAAGAAGGCAGAGCAGGAAGCCATTAGGCATTATAGTAAGGTCCAATTTACAAAATCAATTTAAATTATTTATAAAATTCCAGACCATTTCCCTCTTGGGGGGTACCACTTGCTGTGATTTTACTATCTATGGTCTTAAAATCCTTTCAAAGAGTCAACTTTCTGGAGAATCTAACAGTTATAGAGTTTGAATGCAAACTTGAAACTGAGCGAGGGCTTACAGTATAGTGTAGACATACCCTTCAGCTGTACCTAAGCCCATATGTATGCAAAAAAAAAGGCATAATGGATGAATGATTACTTTCGCTGTAGGCAGAGCCAGATTTAAGATTTGGAGGTGTCCTTGATGAGGCTATTCTTTGAAGAAACGCTTTCCTTGCTTCTTTGATCCCTTTCTGTGTTCTTGAACTCTAACAGACTGAACAATGGAAGGAATTCCTGAACATAGCCTTTCTCCACCACCTCCAGAGGTTTATTTTGACAGTTTATTAGTGGTGGAAATATGATATATATTAAAATTTCTTCTAGAACTCAGATTGTTCAGCTTCAGGGTCATGCCCTGTCCCTCACCCAAGTAAAAAAGGTCATACAGTTTGTGATATAGTTGGTTTTTTTGACTGTGTATTGAAATAAATGTTTTCCATATCCTAGATATGTATGACATTCAGCTATTCAAACACAATGAAGTTAAGTCAGTTTTGTTTTCATGCCAGTCAGACTTCTCATTATGGGGAACTAAATTCTGTTTGTTAGCAAATTATACAGTGAAATGGATGATTCAGAAAGAAAGACAAGGCATCAAGCTTTCAACTCTTCAGATTGTATTTGTACAAGTTAGGCAGAAAGTTTGATGGTGTATTGATTCCCATTTATAGCCAATGTGAAGTTCAGTTTTTAAATAGTTTTTCTGATAAATTGGAAGGTGCTTTTTATGTTGTGAAATAAATTTCTGAAATGGCTACCAGAATGTGCTTTAAGGTATTTTAAAGCAAATATTCATATAGATTGTAATTTGTTCACATAATGAATTTTCAGCATTGGATTGACATAAAGGTCAGGTATAGTTGTTGCAACTTTTACAAGCGACAGATGGAAACAATATGAAACACTGGCCCCAGGTGTGGTGTTCCTTGCTGCTTCTAATTAAAAGTGACAGTGAGCTGCTGTTTCATTGCCTGGCAGCAACTTGTGCTCTATAACCATAAGCAAATTGATTTGACATGTTATATTTGATGAAATAACCAAAAATAGGCACACAACCATTGACTAAGATACCTCTAACTGTGTGTGTATATACTGCAGCATGTATCAAGTCAAGATCTTCAGAAATGAATTGGGCTCTGTCTTTTCTTTCTTGAATTGATGCAAAGTGAACAGTTTATTGCAAATCTTGACCTTTTAACAGTAATTATTGAAAGTATAGTTAGATATAAGTCTTCAGAATGTCAGTCATAATTATGGTCATTTTAGCCGTGCAAAATTTCAAAAGTGAGGGGTATTTTATTCTTTTTTTAAAAGCTTTTAAAGTTATTCATTTTGATACCCACTGGTTATTGATAGACTTTCTAATATCATAATGTTGATTAATTTTATTAAACGTGTTTTCATTCCTTTTGATAGTGACTAGTTCAGTATGAATTTAACAGTATTCAGAAATGATCAGGTCGGTTGGAGATTTAGGTTTGCTGTTTTATTTTCTATTGTATTACTATGGCTATTTCATTATTTATAATAGAGTGCAATTTTTTATCAGGAGGTGAGAAAGTAGGATGTGTACTGTAAAAATCACAAAAACAGTATTGATCAGTGTTGTACAGTATTACTTGTATAGTCATGTGCCTCTGTTATAGATGCATGCAGGTCATTACTTTGACTACCACACTGCTGAGAATCTTATTCCTATGAATTGCTGGAAAAATGTTATTTTTACCAGGGAACAAAATGTTCCCATGTTCAAGCTCTTTAATGGCACCGTGTAAGTTTTAAAAGTAAGTGAACTGTCACAAATGCTTAATGAGATGATAATACATGAAATGATGTACATGAGATGATAATACATGAATACATGAGATACATACAGTGAATACATGAGATGATACATGAAATGTTTGAGATCAGAACTGATAACACTGTTGGTAGTTACGGCTTGTCACATGAGATAGATGGGCTCAAGTTGTTGTCAGAGCTTGCGCTTGATCTTATTGAATTTAATGGCAAAATTCCCATTGGTCTGAATGGGTGCATGATTGGGACCTCAAATGGGTGGTGGGTTTGTGTGAGGGCTCTCAGAGGAGAAGAATCTATAAAGCTGCTGCTTAAAAGAGAAGATCTTGTAGTAGTTGAAGAACCTCCTGAAAGCAACCTTATAACAAAAGCATTAGTGGTACAAAATAAAATCAAACTAGCATATATATTCAAGCTACTCTTTGAATCCACTTTATCATCATTTTCTTCATAAAAGCAATTTTAAGCCCCTTAGAAAGATATAATTAAATATAACTTACATGTATATCCCAAATTGAAAATCGTAGCAAGAGAACCATAAAAGTGCCACCGTAGCTAAACAAGAAAGTAAGAGAAGCAGTGAGAGACAAAAAAGAATCCTTTAAAAAGTGGAAATTAAATCCTAGTGAGGAAAATAGAAAGGAGCATAAATCTGGCAAATGAAGTATAAAAATATAATTAGGAAGGCCAAAAAAGAATTTGAAGAATAGATAGCCACAGACTCAAAAAATAATAGGAAAAAAATTTTTTTTAAGTACATCAGAAACAGGAGGCCTGTTATATAACCAGTGGGGCGACTGGACAATCGAGAAGGTAAAGGAGCGCTCAAGGACGTTAAAGACCATTGCTGAGAAACTAAATTAATTCTTCACATTGGTCTTCATGGATGTGAGGAAGAGTCCCAAACTGGAGCCATTCTTTTGAGGTGACAAATCAGAGGAACTGTCCCAGATTGAGGTGTCCTTCAAGGAGGTTTTGGGACAAATTAATAAACTAAACAGTAATAAGTAACCAGGTCTAGATGGTATTCACCTAAGAGTTCTGAAGGAACTCAAACATAAAATTGCACAACTGTGATATGTAATTTATCCTTTAAATCAGCTTCTGTGCCAGATGACTGGATAAGAGTTAGTGGGATGCCGGTTTTTTAAAAAGTCTCTAGAGGCAATCCCAGCAATTACAGGCCAGCAGGCCTGACCAGTACTGGGAAAACTGGTTGAAACTATAGTAAAGAACAAAATTGTCAGACACATAGATGAGCATAATTTAAGGAAGAATCAACATGCTTTTCGTAAAGGGAAATCATGCCTTACCAATCTACTAGAATTCTTTGAGGGGTCCACATGCTTGTTGACAAGAGGGATCCAGTAGATACAGTGTATTTAGATTTTCAGAAGGACTTTGACAAAGTCCCTCACCAAAGGCTCTGAAGCAAAGTAAGTTGTCATGGGATAAGAGGGAAGGTCCTCTTATGTACTGGTGACTGGTTAAAAGGTAGGAAACAAAGGGTAGGAATAAATGGTCAGTTTTCACAATGGAGAAAGGTAAATAATGGTGTCCCTCAGGGGTCTGTGCTGTGACCAGTCCTATTCAACATATTCATAAATCATCTTGAAAAAAGGGATAAACAGTGAGATGGCAAAATTTGCAGAAGATACAAAACTACTTAAGATAGTTGAGTCCCCGGCAGATTGTAAAGAACTACAAAAGGATCTCTCAAAACTAGGTGACTGGGCAACAAAATGGCAGATGAAATACGGTGTTGATAAATTCAAAGTAATGCACATTGGAAAACTGAAACCCAAGTATACATGTAAAATGATGAGGTTCAAATTAGCTGTTACAACTCAAGAAAGAGATCTTGGAGTCATTGTGGATAGTTCTTTAAAAATATTCACACAATGTGCAGTGGCAGTCAAAAAAGACAGAATATTGGGAATCATTAAGAAAAGGATATTGTGACAACGCTCCAAGTCTGTCCTTGTGGGTCCTGCGCTTCCTGGCAGATTTAGGGGCCTCAGAAACTCATCTAGGCCCCAGAGTGACCTCCCTTTCTCAGTATAATTGGCAAGAGTCACCACCTAGTGAGTTACCTTCATCACAGGCCAGTATGGAAGATGGAAAAGGGGGGAGCCCAGGCCCGCCCTCTACTCCGGACTCCAGCCCAGGGACCCTAATAGTATCAGCTAAGATGGCTGACCTTTTAGGCACAAAACACAATACAATTCCCTGGGCTACTTCCCCACAGCAGTCCCTGCTTCTTCAAACTCCACTTCACCCTTACCTCAGGGCCTCCTTCCTTCAGTATGATATGTTGTCCAATACTCAGTCTCACCAACAGCATAACTTCCTTCCACAGCTCCTGACACCCACAGCCCACCTGACTAACTGGGAGGTTTTTATCTGGATTCAGCCAGTCCCTGATTGGCTTCAGGTGTCCCAATTAGGCTAGCTGTTTCTACTCCTTTCTAGAAGGTTCTTAATTGGCCCCAGGTGTCTTGATTGGTCTGGAGTAGCCTTTGTTTGGCAATCCAGGGAACAAGGACCTGCACATCCTAAGGCTGATATACCTGCCTTCCAGCACTCTCCTATACCCTTCTGGTCTGACTCCGTCACAATATATAAGACAGAAAATAGTATATTGCCTCTATATAAATCCATAGTACGCCACATCTTGAATATTGCATGCAGATGTAGTTGCTCCATCTCAAAAAAAGATATATTGACTTGGAAAAGGGTCAGAAAAGGTCAACAAAAATTATTAGGGGTATGGAACAGCTGCCCTGTTGCCCATATGAGCAGAGATTAATAAGACTTGGACTTTTCAGTTTGGAAAAGAGACGACTAAGGGGGGATATGATTGAGGTCTATAAAATCATGACTGGTGTGAAGAAAGTAAATAAGGAAATGTTGTTTATTCCTCATAACACAAGAACTAGGAGTCACCAAATGAAATTAATAGGCAGCAGGTTTAAAACAAAGAAAAGGAAGTATTTTTTCACACAATGCAGAGTCAACCTGTGGAACTCCTTACCAGAGGATGTTGTGATGGCCAAGACTGTAAAGAGGGTTCAAAAAAGGTCCATCAATGGCTATTAGCCAGGATGGATAGGAATGGTGTCCCTAGCCTCTGTTTCCCAGAAGCTGGGAATGGCCGATAAGGAATAGATCGCTTGATGATTACCTGGTCTCTTTATTCCCTCTGGGGCATCTGGCATTGGCCATTGTCGGAGAATAACATGCTGAGCTAGATGGACCTTTTGTCTGACCCAGTACGACTGTTCTTATACATTCAAAGAAAAGAGTTTTATATAGCAACAGAAACAAAGTAGAAAAATTCAAGGTTATTTGGAAATCTGTTTACTATTTAAGCCATTTTTAAACATTCACAATGCTTTTTTGGGGAGTTTTTCTGTGGAAAGTTATATCTATGCTAAAATGACAATGGTAACTAAATATTTTATTAAAAATAGGACTATTGAAATCAACCCTCTGTGTGTGATCAGAATATATATTCTCACTTTTGAAGTGTATGGACAAATTTTTCAAGCAACGTATTTTACCTGTGTAGAAAGAAAAATATGGTGATTCCTGTCCCACAGTCGCTTAGAATAGTACAGTGCATTGCCTTCATATTTCTAGTAAATTTGAATGTATGAGGACTTTGGAATTCTCTTTCTGGAAAATGAATTGTTCTTATATCAGGAGAGTTGCAGGCTATGTATTAATGGATTGAAATTTATTCTGATTTTTACTGTGTACATACCTGAACATGTTTTCCTTCTCCATCTCAAAACATTTTTCGAGAGAAAATGTTTCTAATGTCTCCTGTAATTAACTGCTGCATCAACATTTTCGATCACAATCCACAAGAAGTTCGTTTTAAGAACTCCTACTAGGACAAATTTAGTTGTCCTGTCTCACAGATAATATTAGTGATCCAAAGTGATTCCCTCAACTTTCTTACTCTTCTCAATACCCAGTTTCAATAAACCTATCTCAATATTTGTTGTTAGACTACTTGCCTGAGGTTTTTACAAAATATTCATAGAATAGCTGTGTCATGTTCAAGTAATATTAGAGGAAGCCTTTTTTCTGTCAAATACGTAAAAGGTGATATCAGAGTTGGAAAAAATCAATGTTTTCCATTTTTCAGGGATGAGGGAAATCATCACAGTGGGGCTTAATAAACACTAAAAGGATGTCAGTGCATAAGAGCATTTTAAGAAGTGCTACATTGGTGTTTCTACTAAATTGCTCTCCATGGAAGAGCTGCATGTAAAACTGAAGGTTTGCTTTTTACCTGCTTCTGACATTATTGTGAAGTTAAATGTAGGTTGCCTGCTTCCTTGTTTGTCTTTAACTCCTCCATTCAACTTCTGTAATTGCTGTTTAGTTACAGTCTGTCAGCAATTCATGATAATTGCTAAACGGGTTATTTTTTGCATGTCACAAACTGTTTTTCTGTTCCAGCTTTACAGAACGCTATAAAATTGGACTTCTGCTGCAAGCTTGTCAGAAATACTGAGAAAAAATAGTTTGCAGACTTTTTTTTTTTTTTTTTTTTTGCTTAACGGTAGACCAATTGGCCTGATTAGTCTGTCCGTATTTTATTTGGTTAGGTCCTTATCTCGCAGATGTTTAATTTTATTACCTTGAATAGTAACATTGATTTCAAGGGAACAACTCTCAGAAGAAAAATTAAACATGTCCATAACAATTTTCAGGAATTAGGGTTTTGGTGAATTATTGCTTGTATACATCTCAATCTAAAGCATAAAACACTCCAGAGTAGAATTGTACCTGCTTACTTTGTAATATGCACTTCTTTGCGCTGTAGTTTTATAGTACAGTGTAATTTATGGTGATGTACTGCATAGCTGCCCTGAATAGTTTTTAAAAATATAAAATTCACTGACCACAAAATAGTTTTAATAGAAGTAAAGAAAAGTATTAAGGCCTTGATCCTTTAATTGATATCAGTAGGATGCCTCGTGAGCAAGGAAGTCCACCCATGTGCTATCAATTATTACAGGATAAGAGTGTAACATCTCGTCTCATTAATGAAACAATAAAGACATTTAAAAATCAGACTTTTCTAATTTTTGCTAATGTCCCACAGGAAGTGAGACAGGCCACTGTCTTGGCTTGCCTCCTATCCCAGAGAAACCCAAGGTGCTGTTTTTGAAAACTTACTTTTTGTTTTGTATTTGGTGTAACAGTGTTAATGAAACCTGGGTTTGTACTTTGATAGTTTGTTCTAAAACTGTCTTGTCTTCACCCGGCATTTCTTTATTGGCAGTAAATCAGGAGTAGTGTATGAACTTTTATTTAATTAATGTTGTCGTATCATTGTTTCATTAAATTTAAGCATGGACACACACAGTACTTTAAGAAAATCACAACATTTGGTTGTGAATGGTACTGAATAGAGTTGGTCAAAACTCAGAATTCCCATGAAACAGAAATTTCAGCATTTTAAAAAAAAAGTCGCAAATCAGAAGGAAAACAAAAGCAGAAATTTCTTGTGAAAAGGAATTTTGGGGGATAAATCATTTTGGGTTCATCAAAATGTTTCATGTCAATAAAAAATGTTTGATTTTGACTTTTATATTTTTAAATGGCAACAGCATATTTTTATTTGACTTTATATTTGTATTCTGTATTTGTTTTTTATTTTATTGTAAAATTAAGATTTAATTTTTTAAATTATAAAAGTGTAAAATTTAAAATACTGTAATTGGTGACTAGTATTGTAATTTGTAAATGGCATTCTAATTGGTAACTTGTATTCTAACTGGTTTGCTGGTGGCTGCTTGGTTAGCTCTTTGGTAATTTTTCACTGATATTCTAATGGTAATCAGTATTTCAGTTGTTATAATCACAGAAATGTGTGGCTAGAAGGGATTATCCAGTGTAGTCCCCTGCGCTCAAGGCAAGGCTAAGTAATAACTATACCATTTCTGATAGGTGTTTGTCTAACTTGTTCTTAAAAAACCCCAGTAATGGAGATTCCACAACCTGCCTGGGCAATCTGTTCCAGTGTTTCACTACATTGACAGTTAGAAAATTTTTCTTGCTATCCCACCTAACCCTCCCTTCCTGCAATTTAAGCCCATTGCTGCTTGTCCTATCCTCAAAGGTTAAAGAGATCAATTTTCCACCGTTCTTCTTGTAACAACCTTTTATGTACTTGAAAACTGTTATCACGTGCCCCTCAGTCTTCTCTTTTCCAGACTAAACAAACCCAGTTTTTTCCCATCTTTCCTCATAGGTCATGTTTTCTAGACCTTTAATCATTTTTGTTGCTCTCCTCTGGACTTCCTCCAATTTGTCCACATCTTTCCTGAAATTTAGTGCTCAGAACTGGACACAATATTCCAGTTGAGCTTTATCCATGCAGAATAGAGTGGAAGAATTACTTTTCATGGTTACACAGAGAACAATTGATTACTGTTGTCTTCAATAACAGCCTTGAACAGATTTGAAGACTACTATCAGATCTCCCCTAAAATCGTCTTTTCTCTAGACTAAACATGCTGGTGTTTTTAAATTGTCCGTATAGGTCGAGTTTTCTAAAGCTTTTAGCAATTTTTTTAGCTCTCCTCATATATAAAAATGACATAAAATAAATCTAATATGTAAAATACCATATAGTATAAAAACAAATTAAAAAATTATTATTTCATGGTGGATTTTTTCCCCCATGTTGTGTGTGTGTGAGAGAGAGAGAGAGGAGAGGCCTGTGCTGTATTGCTCATTAATTACTTGGTTTGAATATTTTGTTGTTTGCTCCCTTCGTTTATGATCAGTGAAGATATGGGATGTTGCTGTGGTGTCAGAGATTGCTCGTTAGATGGAGGGGAGTGAACAAAAAGGGATAATTTTCCTCAAGAATTAGTGGATGACAGATTAGGTAGATGGATATCTGCAGAGGATATTAATGTGAGCATTGAAGAACCTCTCTAGAGCCACTGAATCTAATTCAGGAGTTACACTAAGGGCTGAACTCATGGAAGGCATGGCCCCAAAATAAAGCAAAAGGACAATGCACTAAAGACACTGAGAACTAAAGTCTGGTTGTTATGGTCCAGAGATTCAGTGTGACTCTGCTATTGTGTGGAATTATGGATAATGCACAGTTGTGTATTAAAACATTAAAGCAGGAAGTACCATTGGGCAAATTGTTAGCGAGAGCAGTCATGCACCAAGAGAAATTTGACAGCATTACTTCAGAAAAAGATTTGCTTGATGAGAGTTGAGGGGTTTTTGGGGGGTTTTTTTAATGGTGTTTTACATTCACTGGAGTTCAGTACTGGTGCCATGAATTTTTATGCCTCTTACTGTTGAAGTCTAGCTGAGTTGAAAATTTAGTCCCCCGTTTTTAGTTTTCCACAAATCAATTGGTGTTGCACTTTAATTTTGGGTTTCTTCTTATCGAACAAACTTTCTCTGCACCAAGCAGAATGGGCAGGGGAGTTTACTTCAGGCTAAACCCCGCTTGTATATTGGAGAATTTATTATGCAAGTAATTCCAAGGTGATTGGAACTGACATTTGCAGTATTATAGCTGATAGAAAATTTTCCATCAGAAAATGTCAGTTCATCAAATTGAAACGTTCTTTGAGAATATGATTTGTTTCTAAATGAAAGTTAGTCAAAACCAGCAACATGAAGTGTTTCGAATTTATGGAAATGAGAATTTGGAGTTTTTGTTTCAAAATGAAAAGTCCTTTTGAAAAATTTATATTGGTTTATTTTATTTCCTGTTTAATTTTATTTTTAGATTAAAATTTATAGTCCTATGTTGTGACAGAATAAAAATTATAAAATTTGAAAAAAGATGGAAGATGTTTGTTCTTAATGTCTAAAGGAATCCCATTGTCTTTGCTGGCAAATTTGAGGTTTCCTTGGTATAAAGTCCAGCAACTTAAGCATGCGTATCTTTGTTGCATGGGTTTTGAATTTTTTGTGCTAAATATTTCTTCTACTTTTGGAGATTTGGGACCAATCATAGAAACAAGGAAAGTTTCAAGCTTATTAGACAAGAAACTTTATTGAACATATTCCGTAGGTATAGTTTATAAATTATAAATTAGTGTTGTAATGAATTAACATGAAGTTTGTTCGCAATTTTAAAAGTGAATAATGTAATTATAGGTTTCAGGGTAGCAGCTCTGTTTGTCTATATCCGTAAAAAGAACAGGAGTACTTGTGGCACCTTAGAGACTAACAAATTTATTTCAGCATAAGCTTTCGTAGGCTATAGCCCACTTCATCATATGCATTGAATGGAACACACAGTAGGTAAGATGTATATACACACAGAGAAAATATGTAAAGGTGGAAGTTGTCATACCAATTTTAAAGGAAGATGATGTATGAATTGGTATGACAACTTCCACCTTTACATATTTTCTGTGTGTGTATATATATCTTACCTACTATGTATTTCATTCAGTGCATCCAATGAAGTGAGCTATAGCTTATGAAAGCTTATGCTGAAATAAATTTTAGTCTCTAAGGTGCCACAAGTACTCTTGTTCTTTTTAATGTAAATAAATTAAATTAAAATTAAATTCTTTTTAATGTAATTTCCTTAATATGTTGCATTTCAGCATGCTACCATGAAGAAAAATGTGGAACTTTACTCAATTTTTGACCATAAGCAGCTGGATATTTCTGTTAAAATGATCAGTAGTAAGATATATGAAAATGATATTTTAATTCAGTGGGCTTATTGTATCATTTATTTGTACAACACCAGGGGGCAATGGAGCAGATCGCAGTCTAACAGTTGTACTGTCCTCAGTTCAAGACAGCGTTGCATTGGTTTACGCTGAAGACTCTTATCCTGCCAACTAGTAGGGCTAAAACAGTTTGTTTAAATAATAGATTCATCCTTAGTGGGCCACAAAAGGGGTATCAGTTGTGTGTGGCATTGTCTGATCCTTACTGTTCTACACTTATATAGGAATTGAGTTCAAATATAAAAGAGAGGGTTAAAAAAAATGAAATAGTTATTGTACATATTTCTAAGATGCTTATTCCCATAGTAATCAGGTGAAGTGAAACATTTAACCAGAAAAGCATGTCAGCTATTTTTTCCTCTATATTTTTAGAACATCACAGTCAGTTGTAGCTTTAATTAGAAATTAGTAAAATAAAATTATAGGAGAATTCCCATTCTCTTGCTCTTGCCTAGCCATCAAAAATACTGAAAGATTCATTACACTTCTCTGTACCGCTTTCCTTGATGAGTATTTCCAAGATTTGTATCCTTTGTTCCTAAGTGTATAGTTAGAGTAAATGTGAGAACATACCCCTTAGAGTAAGAGTAGATAAATGGTATAATAATAATGCTTGAACTTAAAGATTGGGAAGGGCTACTTTTTTTCTTTTACTTGATGGGGGAAGTTTTCATTTCAATTTCATTTTCAGTGGTGGTTGAATACGTGAATGAAATTAGTTTTTGATATTTTGGGGCATTTAATTCAGTCTGACCAACGTTTAGTTACTTTCATATCAGTTAGCTATTCCAACTCAGACCTGAAACTTGTGCAAGTAGAAGTTGCATCATATATCTATAAGGCTAATCTAAGCTATCTCAATATCATGAACCCACAAGAGGAAATTGAAAATTCTCTGTATATATTAGAATCAGCATTCTTACCTCAGCCTAAGGGAGTTCAAGAGCCTAGTATAAGTGCACAGCCATGAGTTGCTCATTAAGCCTTATTTAAAATGAAAGCTTTTATTATATCTTTGTGCCTTTGTTTTTCAGACTCTGTTATATTTCATATAATTGAGCCTGGTTTTTATCATCCTCTGTTAACAGCCTACTTAATAAGCACAGTTCAAGTTACCTTCTAAGTTCATATATGTTACCCGTACACTTTGCTTTCTCCAAGTATGCTCTGGTTTCTAACTGCAATTTCATTAAAGTATACTTAATTTTTATAACATTTGTGTACCATCTATTGTGTTAAATAATCAAACATTATGTATGCTAAAACTATGGACTAATTACTATATGTATGTTTTTAATGAAAAGAATAGGATTTTAAAAAGATACAGAAGTGCTAGCCAGAATTAATCATTTTATTACAGAAACTGAAGAGAAATCTTGCTACAATTTATAAGACAATATACATAAAACAATCAGATAAAATGTATTGCTTATTTTCTGTTTTCAGGGGTTTTTCTTCAATTTAATTTTTATAAGTATATATTCACAAAAAATCTGTTGACGTGTTAAAGGAAATATAAAGATTAAGGGGATATTTTTGAAAGGCACAAATTGGAGTTAAGTGGAGAATTGCTGTTGAATTTGGGTAGGATGTGGGCAGTTAACGCTCATTGACTGTTTTGGAAATAGCCTCGTAAACTAATAACCAACTTATTTCTAAAAATTGTACTAAATAGTTTTCTTAAAGTGAGTGTTTTGAGAGCTGAATTTGGCCGTTAGCATGTAGTCAAATGTCCATAGAGTTTCCTCCTTGTTCTTTCAGGGGAAGTTTTCTCCGCTTTTGGAAGGGAAGGGTGTTCATTTGTCTAAACTTGTGAATCTTCTTTATTCATGCAGACTGGATCCCACTCAAGGGGTGTCCTTAGTGCAGAGGAGGACATCAGACTCTAACAGTGATTTACATCTCTTTGCCCCATGGATTTGGGAGCATGCCACAGAAAAAGGAGAGCCTGTTCTCCCTCCTAGCTTGTACATCAGGACCCCAACAGAGCATCTATTAGAGGGACTTTATGGGCTGTAGTGGAATCTCAGTGTATGCCATTGGATTGGCCTTCCTTGATCCTTTCCACAGCCCATTCTGGCCCAGAACTCTAAGTTCATAATCTATTCACAAAAGCAGATGGAACCAGGATGACTGCACTCATAAGGATGAAGAAATGGTGGTTTCAAGCCACAGTTTATTTTGTAGGGTGATGTGCTGCAACAGTCTTTAATAATTTATACCTACGGTTATTTCTGAGGCAGCAGAAGACAAGCAACTGCCTCTCAAATAGTGACCTTCAATAGTAATGATTAATGTAAATCCTTGTATATGATTCTGTATGTGATTTCCCCCACATCAGCTCTGCATTCAGAAATGCTAGTTTTACAGACTTCTTTATACACATTTCTTTACTTTTCTCCCTAAAACTACATTATGCTGCACCTATCAATACTAACTGTAGTTAGAGGAATCCACTGTAATACTGTTAACAAGTTTTAAAAATTTGTTAAATGCTTTCGGCTGACATAAATTAAGGAAAATGATAGCTGTGTTTGGGCAATTTGTGGCAAACGTGTATGTCACAGTAGTAACAACAGCTAAGCTATAATTACCTCTAATTACAATAAATGCCACATAGTTAACAATCAATACATATTCCATTGATTAGTCAGTAGGAATTATTTGTAAAAATGCTCCTATCCTTTTATGTGAGGTTAAAAAAAAATCAGGATTGCAGTGAACACCTTTGTTAATTTCAAATGTCCACCATCTGTAAAAGCTGATTATTTGGCCTGAAGAGCCAATACAGCTACAAAAGAAAATGTTGAGTTTCCAGGAAATCTATACAGAGCCACTGAAAAGGGATTTTTCAGAGTCTCTCTACGCATAGGTTGAAGCCAGACTTATTTTTTACATCGATTTTTGTCTTAAAGGAAGTTATACCACTGGTAATTCATGTGTGTGTGTGTGTGTGTGTGTGAGAGAGAGAGAGAGAGAGAGAGAGAGATGTAAATAAGGTAAAACTGCAGAGAGACAGGAATACTTCAGTTACTGAAAATTAAGTTCTCTTCTTCTGAATATGTCATGATATATCATTTTGGTATAGCTTAGTGTTCTGGAAGGATAGTCAAAATGACAACACCACTATGCCTGCAAAAGTCTAATTACTGCCCTTATTAGATGCGGTAGTTTTCCAGGTCCACCATTGTGAATGAGCATTATTTACATTCCTTACATAGAGATGCTTAACTATGTAGCTGTGCCCAATTTTAATTCATAAACTGAGCCTTTAAAAGACATGGTGAGCTTATATCTGACATGCTATTACTGTAATATTGAAAACATTTTCCCCCACCCTTCTCAGAAGTGGCAGTTTTTGCCCCCATAACAAATTGCATCTGAGATGGTAGCACATAGACATCTACCTACCTCTTTACAGGGGTAAATCAAGGAGGTAGATGTCCAGTAGCTTCCATCTGTATCTGCAGTTCATTGTGAGTTCAAAATTATAGGTGCAGGTATTTGCAGATATAAATTAGATGCCGGTTAAGACCCTGGTTAACACCTTTTGAGAATATTTTAAATGATATTAGCAAGCTATACGTTTCTAAGCTGTAAATGTGTAGCCATGAAGTTAAGTATAAGAAATTCATTATTCAGATTCATAAAGATTAAAGAAACATTTTGATTTTCACTTGCAACTAGCATCTATCAAAATGACAATACTGGGATGGGGAAAGCTATGAGTCACAGGGAATGTATTTTTCTCCAATTTACTTCCAGAACATAGACCTATTATTAAACTGAATAGTGATACTTAGGATTATGTTCCATGATGTGTTTAAATGCACAAATAGTAGTAGTATTGATGAGCTTCCAAAACCCTGATTGTAAAATCGATGTTCAAACACTTTATATTCCATTAAATTTTGTGTTTGTGACACCACATCACAATGTTTTATTAATTTCAAGCTGACTAAGAAGTTTGTGTCCTTTGTTGTATATATTTAAAAAAGCCAAAAGGAACAAGTTTTATTTGGCTTTTTATGGTGTATTTCTTTTTCGGTTTCTTTTTCTATTCCCATCCCAATGTATGCCTAATCATCAGATTGTTTCATGAACAATCTGTAGGATGATGCTTGAGAGGCTATTTTACATTCATGCTCCTCTTTTTATGATGTATTCCAGGATATACCACAATTTAGTGCAGTGATTCTCTAACTTTTTCATGCTGTGAACCATTTCTGAATATAGAGATCCTCTCATTAATGACCTCCCCTCCCTACCATCTAATCCCATGCATTACTTAAGGAACTATAGTGTGTGGTTACATGAAAAAAAGTAATGGTAGATCTAATATTTAGTGACACCAAATGAAAATAAATTCACTTTAATATGAGAAGTGCAGCTACTTTTGGCTATAATTGGTTTTGTGCATCTGTAGTTTTTTTTTCTCCCTGGTGTAAGACTTTTTTTACTAATAAATATAATTTGCTTGCATTACCTGCAGCCCCACTGTTCTAATTGCTGTCATTTAGCAAGTTGATTCCATTTTTGAGTGTTTCCTATCCTTTTTAATTTTCTGTCTCAAGTTTAATTTACACCAAAAAACATACATAAGAAAAAGACATGAAGCAGTCTCATGTAAAGCACATTAAGTATAGGAGTTCAATTGATTAAAAAATCCTTGGGAACTCTGAAAGAGCATGGACTGCACTATAACTATCAGGAAGTGTCACTTGGTATTTTGGCAGATGGTACACCATTATGTCTTTGGAACCATCTGAAAGTGCTCTGTCAACCACTAATTATTTACGGTTTAAGAACCATCGCTCATTTGCACAACAAAACCACTCTGTAAACTTGTAAAACTGGAATAGGTGTTCCTTAAATACTTTTCTACATTTTTGAGTGACAGAAATACCTATAGTGTAAGTTCAGAGTTGTAGAAAAACTGGGAAGAGATATAAATCAGCCTCCCGATTAAAACTTATCTTGTATTCTCCAGAGGTTATATTTCCTTTTTGAAATATTTAACATTGTTCCACAACAAGAAGTTTCTTACACTTCCCTGGTGCTCAAGAGAAAGTTAAAATGTAGACACCTATCAGTTTTTAAGTGCCCAAATTGATAATATCAGCCAAGATGGAAAGCTGTCTTAATCAAGTCTGCAAGATGATAACCTGTATCGTCTTGAAAGAAAAATTTAGAAACATTAGAGCTGCTTAGATGTTTCTGAAAATCTCAAAGTTGCCAGAAAGAAAGCCATTCATCTGGTTTAGTTTGGTAAATGAGAGCAGCTTAATGTCTTCATAAGAAGTATTGTTCAACTTCAACGCAGTCACACCAAGGATGAGCTTGGTTCATGTTCCAAGGAGCTCTCCTTTTCAAATAACTCTTTCAAGTACAGTAAAAGCTTTGTTATCCAACACATTCGGGGTATGCGGGGGTGCTGGTAAGTCAAAAATTCCGATTAATTAAGATAGAGTTTGGGAGCAGACTCAGGCCTGGGGGGTTGGGAGGCACACAGGCTCTGGGAGGGAGTTTGGGGGCAGGGTGCCGGATCTGAGCGGTGTTCACCTCGGGAGGCTCCCCGTAAGCAGTGACGTGTGTCTGCTGCTCCTAGGCAGAGGCGTGGCTAGGTAGCTCTGCACATAGCCTCCACCCGCAGACTCAGCCTCTGCATCTCCCATTGGCTGTGGTTCCTTCCCAAGAGGAGCTGCGGAGCCAGCACTCGGGGTGGGGCCAGCATGCAGAGCCTCCTAGCCGCGCCTCCACCTGTGAACAGCAGGGACATGTTGCTGCGTGTGGGGATCCTCACGGAGCCAGGTAGGGAACTTAATGGCCCCACGCCAACCGGACTAAACTGGACTTTCAATGAAGATCAGAAATGCTGGTTTATAGAGCTTTCTGGTTGGTAAAGTGCCAGATAACACAGTTTTTACTGTATTATTAGACTCTTGTAGGTTCACAATCAGAACCCTTTAGAAATCAATGGATGGCTCCTCATGGAAGACAGGTGTTCAGACTTGATTGTATGTAAGCATGTCTGGATCCCAGACATTCCTCAGTTCCTTTTTACTGTGGTCAGCTGAAGATCAAAACCCCCTCTTTCCTTTCAAACCTCTTTTGATTGTTCTCTTGAAATTTTCTTTAATAGGTGGAGTGTTACATTGGTATTAAGTTAAAGTCTCAGTCGTTGATTCTGCTCCCATGTTTGGTTTGATTCAGGTTTATTGGCGTGGATACTCTGCCTTGTTTAGCTTTTTAGTGTCCTTCATTATGGCAGATCCTAGTTTTTTAAAAAAATCTGGATATAAGTGGTGCATATCTTGCTGAACCAAAATGTCTATAACTGATCAATGTTCCTGGTGCCAATAGTTGCTTAATAAAAGCAGTACTGTCTTTTGGACTTTCACCCTTTGCACTTACCAGGAGTGGAAGGCCCTAGCTCTGAGTCTAGCTTTTGGAAAAAGGGTTTACTGGCCCCCACCTTGTGGAGACCTGGTCATTAACCGTTGGGATCTCTTTTGTTGTTGAAGGATACCTTGAAGACTAGCTCAGAATGTCCTTGGATTCAAAGAAACTTAAGAGGAAGGACACTAAGTCACTTCTGCATCACCTCTCTTCTCCTTGGCAATAGATAAGAGATTGATTTGGTCCCTTATAAATTCCTTGGTCCACATGTTCTTCTTTAAGTGGTTGCAGACATGTGTTCCACTCAGGTGTGTCATAGCCAGTATATCAAAGCTGGAGAACTTTGCCTAGCACGGTGGTTCCCAAACTGAGGTTCATGAATTCCTGGAGGTTCACAAAAGGTTACAGGGAGTTCTCGGGAAAAATTCCCCCCAGAGCTGTCCATAAGGACCCTGGGCAGCACGGGACCATCAGCCTGGACCTCTGGAGAATTCCAAGAGCTAAGCAGATCAAAGCAAGCATATCTAACACACTGAGGAGATTTAAACTTCGAGACTCCTTATAAGAAATGGAAAGGGAGATGAGTATTTTTTGCTGTTTTTAAAATGAAATAGGCAGCTAAAGATTAAAATTATTGTGAAGAACAAGTTTAAGCTTTATTGTAATGTGGTGTTTGCCTGGACTGCTCAAGACCTGAATCCTTGTGTAGGAGGAACTCTTAGTTAACTTCTTAAATACCTTCCTGCTGTTTCACATCTGATACTCCTTGATGAAACATAGGAGCCTTGTCATATAACAGGCTTATTCAAAGTACTACAAGTATGAAGATCTTGGAAGAGTGTCGCTATTTTCATAATGTAATAAAAATACTATAGTGATCAATAATAATTAATAATCAATAGTTGTAATAAGCATATCCTAAAACCAAATTGTATATTTCCAAGATCATTGCTTTTATAAGTTATGCTCAGATAAGGGAGAAAATCCCTGGAAATATCCATTTTTAGGAGGGGGTTCACAAGATTTGACATTTTAGTGAAAGGGGTTCACAAGTTGTTAAAGTTTGGGGACCACTGGCCTAGTAGTACTCCTATGAGCAGCACTTGAACTCTTGGCCCCTTAACTCCTTCCCTAGCTATATAAGGGTGGTACCACCTCAATTCCCCTCAGTTCCTTCACACTGCCTGCAGCTTGAGTAGGAGGATTCTGTGTGGTGTTTACCTCTTGCTGCTTTCTGTCTAGAGTTCCAGAATTTTTGTGGTGTGTGTATAGTTAGCAGTTTAATAGTATTCTTAGATTTTCGTTAGTTAGAAGTAGCTAGCAACAGTTTTAGCCTAGTTTTAGCCTGGTGTAATGCCCTCCTCAGGTTTTAAACATTGCTCATCATGTGGGCTGGCTATTCCTAATAGTGACCCACACACAGTTTATGCTTATTGTTCCTGGGAAGGGGGCACATTAAGGAAAGGTAGTCCATCTCCAAGTAGTTCAAGAAGGGAATGCAAGCTGTGAGGGACTTGCACCTTAAGCAGCACCTTCTGGAGCAGGCCATAAGACCACCTTTGGCACCAGATGCCTCTGCAGATTATCTGATCCAGCAGAGCTTTTGGAGCCAACACAAGATGTTGCTCCATGCTCGAGGTCTGATGTTCCCCTAAGAGAAATTATTCTCCTTCCTCTGGCCCTCTGAGGAAGAGTTCCCTTTAGACAGACCAGGGCCATTCCAGGACTCTGAGGGATTCCTCTTCATCTTCTAAGAGGAGTGCGGACCAGCACTTTGATTCCTCCAATACTCAGGATGGAGTGGGGCCATCTAAACGTTCCCTAGTGCCACATCAAGATCAGTTGGATACTGTACCGGTAACAGGGTATCCATTGAGTTCAGTACTGACAACATCAGTGTCAGCACCAACTGTCCCATGTCACTGACGTAGCAGGTGTCATCAGACCAGCCTCTGTTTCTGATTCCCCAATAATTCAGGAGCATTCGTCTGCCATGCCTACTGCTCTTGGCGCCAGGTTGTCTGGTCACAGTCATCTCACTTGTCAGCACCGTGTTCTGCGTTGCCTAAGACTCAGAGTGCCGAGTTGTGGGGGCTGGAGGGTGGTCAGCCTTCCTTTCAGTGCTGACTAGTCCATCAGTGCAGATGCTATCTTTGGCACTGAAGGTATCTTAACTGCAGACCTCATCTTAGGTGGCACTAGCCTCAGCTCTGGTTGCCATATTTTGTTCTGCTACTGCATGGAAGTGCTATGCCTGTTTCAACACTGAAGGCATCTGCTTCTCATTCACCCTCAGTATTGATGCCATCTCCATACTAATTTTTAGACACGACTGGTCATTTGCTTTCTCCGTCAGGAGTGGCTCCTCTGCTATCATCAGACAACTTCCAGGGCTTATTGGAATCGAGTTCAAGATAATTATCTTCCTCTCCCTTGCCTTCCAAGCAACACTCCAGAAGTCCTTGAGACTGTCCTTGGAACACCATCAATACGGAGATTGTCTCCTTTGCTCTTGGCCTAGTACCTGCTGGCCATCAGTGCCTTACCCTTATTCCCAGTGGCCTCCTTGGAATCCTTAGGACATTTCTCAGTCTCCAAGATCCAGTTCTTCAACCCACTCCAAGGCATGATCTTCAATCCCAGCTGCAGTCTTTCTTCCCAAGCTACCTCCATTGCAGACATACTCTGAGGTCATTCTTCCTGAGCCAGTTCAACCTGATTTTCTCATACAGAGAAAGCAATCCTGTAGTTAGTCTTTAAGGAGACTCCAAGCCCCATCTCCTTCTGATGCTGCTTGTGAGTCACCTGAGTGGAATACATATCTGCAACCCACTGGAAGAATAAAAGTTGGTTACCTGCCCATACAGTAACTGTTGTTTTTTTGACATGTGTAGTCATGTATTCCACAACCCATCCTCCATCCACTCTGCATTGGAATCTCAACTCTGAAGTTTGGTGTGACGGAACTGAGCAGGTATGGTAATGCTACCTGTAAATAGCCAGGGGGAGGGATTTAGGAGTCAGAGGTCACCAGCACCATCTTATGGGGTATTGCGAGGCAAAGTTCTCTGGCTTTGCTGTGCTAAGCATCTGCACATCTGAGTGGAATACATGTCTGCACCCACATTTCAAAGAACAAAAGTTACTGTACGGATCAATAACTCTCTTTTCCAGGAAGTGCATGTGTGTGATCCTAATGCTCAGCATTTTCTAGAAGGTTCCAACTCAGTGCTTTAGAGTGCATGCCCCTTCCACAAATGGGACTCTATGCTGACAAGCTCTCTAAGAACTAGAGTTACTCGTAATTATTTTTTTCAAATCTCTATCACGCATTTTTATTAGTGTATATTTTTATTGTTATGAGGCTACTATCCAAAAGCCATGATCGGGACTGGGGGTTATGGTGCTAGGCATTGTAGTCAGTTACCTCCCTTTCAATTCCTCCCCTAGCCACACATTTTTACTGCTCAGAACTAATATTAAGTCTATGTAGTGGTCATTGCTACGTCACACCAAAGTGCACTGCTTTAGAGGCCATCTTGTCAGGTACTAGTTATCATTACTTTCTTCAAAATGGACTTAGAAATAATCCTGTGACTTTTCTCCAACTGCACTTTGACCTTGTTGGAAAGCAACTCTCAACATACCAAGAAAGCCAAGCTTTCTGAGCAGTTAACTTAGGGAATTCAGGACTAAGATTATAGGTGCTGGAGAACCTATGGAGAAAAATTAGCAAGTGCTTAGTACCCACCATCAGGCAAGATCCCCTTCCTCCCCCAACTCCCACCTGCCTGTGCCCTCTCCCCCTACCCTGTCCTAATCAACTTCTCCCCCACCCTCCCAGTGCTTCCTGCACGCTGCAGAACAGATGTGCTGCAGCGTGCAAGAGGGCAGGGGGGCTTGGAGGAAGGAGTGGGGACTTGAGGGAAGGGGTGGAGTGGTGGCAGGGCCTGGGGCTGAACAGAGGTTGAGCACCCCCAGGGAAATTTAGAAGCCAGTGCCCATGACTAGGATAACAGAGCTCTTCTCCTTAGATATCACAAAACTAACAGACCAGACCAGAACCCAGCCTTTTTCTTCTTACCATGACATTGAAATATCCCATTTTGTTAATTGATTCCAGACTCTGTGGGCTGAGGTTCATAATTTTGAATTAGATTTAATAAAGGATGGTAGACCATCAAAATAGATGGCAGAAAGGCTCCAAAGAAGTATTAATACAGTGCAATTAAATTTGTAAAACCTGCTAACGCTAATGCAGATAAGATGGAAATCATTCTGGTTTTTCCTATCACTTTTTTACCAAAAACACAGTTCTTTCTGGTCAGTCTCTTGCCATCGATAGCTGTCTTCTAATCCTGTCATGCAAAGCTACGTTACCTAGTCACTCAGTCTGTGAACTTGATGAAGTGAAAAGTGTTTTACTGTGTCAAGAGTGTCTTTTTGTGTATTGGCCTTTTATAAAATGTCTATACTTTCTTCCAAAAATATTTCTAATCAACTTTTCTATTTGTGTTTTTTTTATCCTAACTGAATAGCCTGTTGCTAAACAACACTTATACTAGAGTTGTCTCTGACATAGAATGGAATGGGAGAAGCTAAGAAACTGAAGTAATTTTTATAGGCAATTAGATTATTTATTTGCATAACAGAAGCGCTTTGAGACCAGATCAGGGCCTCATTGTTCTAGGTGTTATACGTATTCATAGTAAGAAACAGTCGCTGCCCTGATAAGTTTACAATTTTAGCATTTAAAATAGGTAACAGACAAAGAGCATGAGAGAAAATATTATCCCCATTTTATAGATGGAGACCTGAAGCGCAGAGAGATTCTGTGTGAACCTGGGCAAATCACGTAAAGTCTGCATCAGAACTGGGATGTAAACCCAGATCTCCTGCCTTAACTACAAGACCATTTTTAGGTTAAAAAAAGAAAATTGATTGTAGTACATAGCACTTTTATATCTACAAAGTATGGTACAAAACTTAACTGTTAAAAAACAAGACTGCCCTGAGTGTCATGACTATAGCAAAGGCACATTGATAAAGCCAGGTATAGCCAGGGAAAGGGTCTCATAAGTAATGTACTTCGTATACAAAAGCCATCTTATGATACTGAGCAAACTAACACACACTCAAAAGAGGAGGATAAATTCCAGACAGTTCAAACATAGACAATTGAATAGTGGCTCAGGGAATGGCGGGGGGGACTCAGGGAATGGGGGGCTCAGGAAATGGCGGGGGGGCTACCTAAACTCAGTAAATTGAAAGCAAATAAAAGGTTTCCTTTAGAGGATTTCTGCAAACAGCAGCCGTGTCTCAGTCCTCAAAAAGAGCAAATTAAATTTCAACTCCTTCAAGCTGAGACACTAGACATAGGGGGACTTGCAATGTCTCAAATGGATAGAAAATCATTTTGGCAGAAGTACAGTAGATGGCCAAATGGTTCAAATATAATGTGTTACATACAAAGTAGCATCCTAAAAGTGAATGGTATTGATGGTCTGTTACCAAAACCTTGAAGCTAAACTAAAAATATATAGGAATAAGTAAGAGGGAGTAGGTTTCAGAGTGGCAGCAGTGTTTGTATCTTCCAAAAGAACAAGGAGTACTTGTGACACCTGAGAGATTAACAAATGTATTTAGGCATAAGCTTTCATGAGCTAAAACCCATTGGTTTTAAATGTTAGTCTCTAAGGTGCCACAAGTTCTCCTCATTCTTTTTAAGGGGGAGTAGCCCCCATGCAGCTTCAGCCAGATCAGAGCATTGCAAAGGTGATCTTTAAGCTCCATTTCCCTCCTGAATTGCATTTGTACAGTTTAGCTGTTCTGGAAGATCTGATACGAATATGTGCATATACCTGTACAATATTTTAAAGTATGTACAATATGTATAAATGGAAATATCTTACACTACCTTTTAATGTAGAAGTTACAGTACATATAGTCTTGAGAATTGGTGAGGTTTTATTTCTTTCCCCCCCAATTATTAACTGGCTTAGCAAATGGTGAATATAGGACCTGATCCAGTGCCTGTTGAAGTCACGTGGATCCCTGTACAGGCAAAAAATTATTACTATTCTGTGTTTCATAATACCTATTTTTATAATTACTTTCATTCCATAAATATATGATATTGTCAATTAGCCTCTGTGTTCCAATAAACTGAACGTCTTTTCTTTCCAGGCAGAACTAATTAAAGGGAATGTACAAAGTGTTGGACTCACTCTCCGTCTAGTGCCATCTAAGGAGGAGGATGGAGGATACGTTGTTGTTGAAACTGTTACACCAAACTCACCTGCCGCAGCTGCTGATCTCCAACGGGGAGATAGACTTATAGCGATTGGAGGTAAGCAATCATGTCATTTATTTTTTAAAAAAACCAGTAGTTTGTCATTACAAAAGAGCAGTAATCAGTTTTATTCAAGTAAAATGCTGTTTAAAACAGCAGCAACAACAAAAACCCCAGCCTCATAGATTCATAGAATATCAGGGTTGGAAGGGACCTCAGGAGGTCATCTAGTCCAACCCCCTGCTCAAAGCAGGGCAAATCCCCAACTACATCATGCCAGCCAGGGCTTTGTCTAGCCTGACCTTAAAAACCTCTAAGGAAGGAGATTCCACCACCTCCCTAGGTAACCCATTCCAGTACTTCATCACCCTCCTAGTGAAAAAGTTTTTTTCCTAATATCCAACCTAAACCTCCCCCATTGCAACTTGAGACCATTACTCCTTTTTTTGTCATCTGGTACCACCTGAGAACAGTCTAGATCCATCCTCTTTGGAATCCCCTTTCAGGTAGTTGAAAGCAGCTATCAAATCTCCCCTCAGTTTTCTCTTCTGTAGACTAAAGAATCCCTGTTTCTTCAGCCTCTCCTCATAAGTCATGTGCTCCAGCTCCCTAATCATTTTTGTTGCTCTCCTCTGGAGTCTTTCAATTTTTCCACATCTTTCTTGTAGTGTGGGGCCCAAAACTGGACATAGTACTCCAGATGAGGCCTCACCTATTGTTACATTAGCTTTTATGTATTTATAGCCACCTAAGGTGTATAATTTAACTGTGACCCATTTATTTGCGTATTAAAACATTTATTCTATGTTTGATGTAAATCTAACAACAGTTGAAGAAACGTTTAAAGTGTAGTTGTACCCTTCACAGCTCTAAAAACAGCCTTGAGGGGTTCCCTGTTCATACTCTTTTAATGTTTTTAGTATAACATTTGCTTACTCAAAAGGCAAAATAGAGTGTTTCTCTCCCAAGCCTGCAAACCCAGTGTTGGCTCTGAAGTGCTAACTTGAGTGTGAAGCTATTTCTGACTATAAAATAATCATGTACAACAATGTAATCCAAGAAGGTTTGTAGAGTATGAAAGTACCATTTTTATATTAGGAGCTGTAGCTTCTCATCATGTCCGACCCTCTGCCCACTTTTATTTAGGAGCTGAAATATTACTTCAGAGTCTAACTTTAGGTACCCAGATGTGTAAATTTTGGCCAATGTTAATTGAAAATTTAGTTGCTGCATAAAAGCCGCGATGTATCCTTGATCTTTGTGCAAACCTCCCTTGACATCATTGGGTATCCTGGTGTGGATTGAGGGTAGTGTGTTGTCCTAAAGTGATGCCTGGCTCACAGACCACAGTTAAAAATGGAATTCAACTCTCTCTCTAGGAAAATTTTGACACTATACGGACTATATCAATATGGACCGTATAGCTGCTCTTTGTCCAACAGAGATTACTGTGGTATTAAACCGTAGTCAACCACTGATTCTAGTAAACACTCTGTTTCTTTTTAAAATAGTTTACTAGCTGATGTTTTTGTTAGTAGTTGATTGAAAATCTGAAAACAGTCCATTTATTTTGCATCTTTATTTTCTTCATAATTACCAGTATGGAAATTAAGAAGATACAGTTGTTACAATTGTCTCTAAATACATGTGTTAATGTCATGTCGAATTGAAGTGAAAATGAAGTATCCAGTTATGGTAAAATAATGTGCTGAATTGTTCAGATTGCTTTGGCAAGCAGGACAAGGCCTTAATCACAGAGCCAGATTATCAGTCACCATTTACTCTTGTCCTGAGACACACCAAATAAGTCAGACAATTATTGAAATCATTTCAGGTGACCAATAACACAGTTCCGTGCTTCAGCAGTAAGGCATGCTGGGGTTTCAAACAGGGCCGAACTCCGAATCAAATGCCTGCGTACTCAGGTGCAGGAAAGACATCCAGTGGTTCAGATCACAGAGTCTACTTCTGTTGATGACCCCACAGAACTCTAACAATGAACTGATTTACATCATAGTGTTAAACTAAACAACACAATGGGCCAGATGCTGGGCCCTGCTTAAATTCTCATCACATTGCTCTAGCAGTCTAAAAGGGATTTCAAGCTGGCTCAGACAGGCAGCTGAGGATTGCCCCAACAGAATTCTTGGCTGGCATGAAGCTGGTATAGCCTGCCTTACATCACCCATGGACTTCATTGACTTCAATTGGGGTATTTACATACTGAAATAAAGCACATTCTTAAGTAGCTGGCTGAATCCGGGCCTTAGAGCGATGCTTTGGAATCAGCCTAGGCTATGCCTGGGGGTCAGGGTCAGGAAAATAGGATGCTTAAAGCTGTCTTCACCTCCTCTTACCATTGAGCCCAGATGAGATTCTTGGTCATTGTGCCTATATGCTGTTGTCAGTGTACCGGTGCTGATTTGTTAGCCTAACGCTACCTTTATTATTTAAGTTGTGCATATTTCTAAGGCAGGTACCCATCCTTCTAGTGTCTGGGTGCTAAATACTACTAAAAATCCCCAGTAAGCACCAGTTCATTTTTAATTTCATAGTAAACTTTTTTATCAATTATTCTTTTTCCCCCACACCAACACTGTTCTAATTCGGTAAGAGGAATGAAAAGAATCCCACTATTACCACCTTCCAGTTGGGATTTTTTTTATCATAATAGCTTGACTGTTCTCCTTTATTAATAACAATATTATTACTAAATATTACTGATTTGAACGAATTTGTGTACTGATTTTGGACACTAATGTCTTCTTTTCTTTCAAGTTTGCTAATAATTTCTTTCTTTTTTTAAAAAATAGGAGTTAAAATCACATCAACTGTTCAAGTGCTAAAGCTTATCAAGCAGGCTGGCGACAGAGTTTTAGTGTTCTATGAAAGGCCCGTTGGTTATAATCAGCATGGTGCAGCACTGCAGGATGGTTTTGGACAGTTAGAAGACCCTGCTTTTCTGGCACACCCCGAAGAGGAACAAACTAGTGTTTCAGCAGATGCTGATAACAAAGAACTGGATTCAGAATTTGAAGATTTAGCTTGTGAGATAAAGTCACCTGAGCTCAAAGAAGAGATGCCAACAACTCAGAGTCCCAAACGTTCTGTAGTAACATTTGCTACTAAACCACTTGGAACAATATCTCCAATTCTAAATCGCAAGCTACATTTAGGAAATTATCAGACAACTTTAAAAACACAACCAAAAGATGGAGTCAAACTGGTAGTGCCCAAAAGTTCCGAGGGTCAGGACACATCACAACAATCAATTAGGCCACCTCAGGGGAGCAGTTCTAAACCTCCTGTGCCACCTAGGCCACAAATTAAACTTACTTTGCCTTCTAGTGAAACTCAAAACCTGTTAGAAACAGGGGACATATCTTCTGAAAAACCAGAGAGGCCTCCTCCACCTGCAAACAATGGAGATAAATGCACAGAAAAGGTAACAAAAAATAATGATCAAGTGGAAGACACAGCGATATCAAAACCAACAGTAACAAAACCAGAAGTAGTAAAAGATACAATTTCAGAAAATTCACGTAGTTCTAAGGAAAGTGGAGATGACCATCATACATGGGAATCACCAGAAATTCCTTATCGCAATCGACAAGGTCGATGGGCAAGGATAAAGGCATCCTCCTGTATATTTGAAGTGGAAGGATACCATAAGTACCTTAATGTTGCAATTTGGTGCAGAGACCCTTTCAAAGTGGGAGGTCTTATCTGTTTAGGACACATAAGTATAAAACTTGAAGAAATTGCTTTAGATTGTATAGCTACATCATCCATGGAATACCTTAGAACACTTAGATTAAATGCTCCAGCGCCTAAAGCAGCAGTCACTAGAACTGCTTTGCGCAATTTGACAGTGCATAAGGGATTCAATGAAAAGTTTTGCTATGGCGATATAACTTTACACTTTAAATATCTGAAAGAAGGGGAACCAGAAGACTCAAGTTTTCTACTGGAGAAAGAAAAGGAATATAATTTGGTAGAAGAAGTTCATGCACTTCAGAAAGAGGATTCTTATCTGGGACAAATGATTTTTACAGAAAACAAGCATAATTTTCAAGATACTCAGTTCCAGAATCCAACCTGGTGTGACTACTGCAAAAAGAAGGTTTGGACTAAAGCAGCTTCCCAGTGCATGCTCTGTGCTTATGTTTGTCATAAAAAATGTCAAGAAAAATGTCTAACTGAAACCCCATTTTGTGTAGGAGCTGAAAGGAGACTTGACCGAATTATAGGAAGTTATAGGATGGAGGGGCAGGAAGCTGCCCAAGCTGTATCCTCTCGTGTTGATTCAGAATCTAAATCTGTGAACAAAACTACAGGTTTAACAAGACATATCATCAACACAAGTACCCGTTTGTTAAATCTTCGTCAAGTCCCTAAGGCTCGCCTTGTTGAGCCAGGGATGGACATTGTAGAACCTTCACCAAAGCACACTCCAAACACTTCAGATAATGAAAGTAGTGACACTGAAATTTGCAGTCCAAATAGTCCCTCAAAGCGTGCAGCTAGCACAGGGATAAAGTTAGCAAAAAAGGAGGGAGGACTAGATGACAATGTCTTCATTGCAGTCAAAGAAATTGGCCGTGATCTCTATAAAAGCTTACCTACAGAGGAAAGATTCCAGAAATTAGAGTTCATGTTGGATAAGCTGCAGAATGAAATAGACCAAGAATTGGAAAATAATAATTCACTCATTCGAGAAGAAAAAGAGACAGGTGATGCAAGGAAAAAAGCACTAATTTCTGCTGCATTGACTAAATCAGGTGAAAGACTGCAAGCCCTTACACTGCTTATGATCCACTACAGAGCAGGCATTGAGGATATAGAATCTTTGGAAAATACACCTTTAGACCAGCAATCCCGAAAAGTGACTAAATATGCAGAAGACACTAGCACTTCAGAAGAAATGGATCATGAAGATGTCAGTGTGACAGAGGCCCCAGCATTCAACAGCATATCAGAAGAACCGCTTGACAGTCCTCATTCAGTAGACTGATAGTTGCATATTTGGCTTTCGGAAGAATGGATTGAAAAGAATACTTTGCACTTAATAAAAAAAAAATGAGATAAGTCAAAATTTAATTATAACACTGGTACAACGTACATGACCTGCTTCACCACAGTTATTTGCCTGTGTAAGAGTAAGGTTAGCAGAGGTTATTTTTCCAGCTACAATACCACCATTTTGTTAAACTGGCTGGTTCAAATTGTGTTAAAACTACATTTTTGGGTTTATACTGGGAGTTTATTTTTAATAACTTATTTTTAACTTTTTTCTAATTATGTAAGCTAACATTTCATGTTGATGTATATGTGGTGTCTGTCCTTTGTGCATTATTGACCACCTTTGTTTTTGAATTCATGAGTTGAACAAGAAATTGTCAGGATTTTTGAAATGATTGATTTCCATTATATGATGAAAACATTGCGAGCTTGCTGCATGCCTAAACTGATGACAACACAGCAATCACTGAGGGACCAGGTTTTGAAATTTTGATCATGTTGCATTGATTTATGTCTTCTAAATAGTTGTATATTTTTTGCCAAATGTATCATGAAAACAAACACTGTAGCTTTTATTTTGTGTTATAACAACTGTCCAGTAAAGGTATTATTACATATCAAGTTGCTTGCTTTCTATACTTTTGTTAAACACAAATAACTTTTCAAAAGTTGTGGCTAATTTGAAATATAGTAATGCTGTACCAAACAAAATATTTCCTCCTTAGACCTTTGGGATATTAAACCCTGTTTGAATATAATATATAAAATATGTACCAATACTGTTTAGTAATTTTATTGGACTATTCCAGCAAAAGTAGCAATATTATTTTTATTAAGATAAAAATAGCTGGCAGCCTTATAGAATATAATCACATTTTTGAATGTTATAACATTTAAATCTATTAAAGGAAAATTGCAGTTCTAAAATGTGGATTTTGAGCATTAGCATTACCATTCTCCTTGCAAAGGCATGCAAGGATGTTTAAGATTTCAAAAGGTTCAAGATTTATTTTGCCACTCACAGATTATAAGTGCAAAATAAATTTCATATTTAAACAGAATCACTATATGCTATGTGTCTCAACATTTCTGGTGTCACCATGCATTTTAGAACTGTATTCAGCCACTGAACCAGAAGAAACAGTTTGAGCAAAAAGACCATCGTATTCAACAAAGTATAACATCTTTGCATTGGATCAAAACAAATTAGTCCAGCAGAGGCGAGAAGGAATTTTGGCCAGCACTTTTTGAAAAGAACCATCTGGTCTTGTGCTGTGTGTAAGTTTTGGATTCTAGCATCATCTGGCTAACTATGATATATCTATTGATTTATTATAAATGTGTCTTGAAGTTTCATCGTGTATATGTAGATAGACCATATATTGTTTTCATCTTTATTTTAGGTACTGTGGTATATCATGGATTGTAGTGAATAGGCCTTCGTGCAAACAGTGAAGCTAATACAGTTAAATTGGTTTTTGTGGGGGTTTTTTCATGACTTTAATTGGCAGGCAGCCACTAACATAGTATTCTGTTCAATTTGTGTCTCAGTTTATTTTGTGATAGACAAAAAAACAATAGTTTTAGCAGGAAAAACCTATTTGTACTTTTAAGTAAAATCAATTACTTGCACTCATGCAACTACTCACCCTTTTTTTGGTGTAGTTTTGGGGCACCTGATGTGTGGAAAACACTATTCATGCTCAAATAGGCATGTATTACACTTTTTAAAATTCTGCTTCAGCAGACAGTCTTACAAAATACAATCCTTTTAATGACTTAAAATAGTTGTTTAACCCTCTACTTGATTAAAGTGCACGTTATGTCTTTCACATTTTATTTTTGAGTAGCTCACTATTGGTGACAATCTGGACTAAATCTCCATCAGTGTTAGCTCATTATGGATTACCATAAGAGCTTTCAGATATATTCAAGTACATCATTAAACTCTGCCAGGCATGAAGTAGCTGCAGAAATAACATTAAATTTTGGTTTTTCACAAAAACATATTCAAGGTTTTAAATTCTGTAATTGTGTAATACAATGGATATGAGAAGCTGGATATAATTTTCTTCATATAACACTGCTAATGATGATTGTGAAACAAAAACTGTAGTGCAATATTTTTAAATATGTTGAATGAGGAGGGGAAATACTTGTATCTGAGTGATAAGAAAAACATAAAAATCTTATCTGGTATTATACAATAAACACTGACTTTTGAGGAAAAGCTGTAATAGTACATTCCTAATGTAATCTTTGCTTTCCTGTAAATAGCTGAAAATAAAGAATACCACAGAAAATGAGAATATATTTGACTTAGTGATATTTAGCTAGGTGGCAGCTACATATATTTACAGAAACTGCCTGATATGATTTTGTTGGCTATGATTTTATCATGAGAACAAGCTTTAATAAAATAGTTTTTGCTAAATTATCAGTTACTTTTTGCACTGTTAAACTACTGAAATGCAATATTTTAAAAATATTCCTATTTAAGGTATGATTGAGAGAGCACGGTACATTTTTTTGGGTAGTGGGGAAGATACATGTTTATAGAAAAGTAAAATTACTGATTGCTGTACAGTATAAGCCTTTAATGCATTCTCTGTATTTAGCATATGCATTTTTATTACACTCAGCACAATGTAAAAAGTACAGAAGTTTTTCAGAAACATTGGGCCAAATAAATACATGGTGTAACTCTATCAGTGTTTGCCAAGTGCATAGAATAGCAGGACTCAGATCCTTCATTAAAATTTCTGGGCACTGTACAAATAATATTACTTCTAATGATGGTAATGACTCAATGGAGTTACACCAGGGAACAATCTGACTCACTCTGTTTAAGAATAATTCTGATCTAGCCTATATTTTTTCTTCCTTGTGCTTTATTTTTTTCCCCTGCAACATTTTTTTAAAAATAGAATCCTTACAGTTTACTAACTCACTTTATCTGTTCCTCCTGCTAATTCCCCCTCTCCTGAAATGTGTACTTTGTCATAAACAGACATTTATAACTACAGGAGGAGGAGAAGTAGCAAAGCAGATGAGCTATTAAGCAGTAAATATTTTTAGGGGAAATAGGGATAGAAAAATATACTAAATGACAGCAGCAGAATTATTCCTAAACAGAATGTTTTTCAAAGTTTCCCATGTGGTTAAAGGTAAATATAATTACAGCCATGGGGTACTATTGGGTTGTTAATACTGATTTTGGATGAAATCCACCTGTTCCTCCATGGCCAAAGAAGTCCCAAAGTACAGCAGAATTTTCATGGTTCTGTTGCATGTTTTTGGGGGTTGGGGGAGGGAGAGAGGCCATACAGAAGGTCTCCATTGTGCCCATTCTCTCCATGGTGTATGGGTGGGTTGGGGGCAGAGTGATGTTTGGATACACTGACTAGAGACCCCACAATGAGGGGATACATAGACCCATAGTCTGCACTTGTTCTGCACTCTGCCCATCACTTAAAGAGGACTGAGCTGACCCCCAGAATCTCTCCTTATGGGTCTCTCCCCTAAAGCTTATTTACTTGGGATTTGTGTAGCAATGTGAATGTCTCCATTAATTTTCATTTTAAAAAAATTCTTATTCAAGAAAAATGCAAAAAATAAATCCAGGGAATAGGACATTCTACCTTTTTCTTGGTATGCCCTTCTAAATGTAGCAACTTATATTATCTAAATATGAATATAAACTATACACTGATTAATGCAGTTGGTGGTTGCACTTTATCCAGATGAATATACTGTATGCTAATTAAAATTTGAATGTTAGTATTATAGATCCAACTTCAGGGCAATAAATTCAACTGAACAATTGATAACCAGAAATGTTCACAAAAACAAAGTAAAAGACTTAATTCTCTGCCTTAAAATGTTTATATCCTACAAATTTGAAAATCAATTTAAACAATCAAACTTCAGCTCAAGGAAAGAAGTGTTTGGAAACAAATTTCAAGGTTATGATGAATTCTGATAATGTATTTTACTGCCCCATTACAAACTGAAAAATACAAATCCCAAATGAACACAGTCATAATATGCAGACTACATTTCTCACTCTTTTCACTAGTGAAAATATGAATTTCATATCTACGATTGCCTAGTTACGCAGCTAGATTAATTGTTAAATCTCACAGTTGAAGCTTTTTTAAAAAGAAATGCTAACCCTGAAAATACAAACTGCTTCTACTGAAGAAAACTCTGTAGAAAGGATAATGTTCTGAATGGCAGTTTACATATAGTTGGTGTTGCAACCAATGCAGTGGACTAAAGGAACTGTTGACAGACATGCCAAATCTCAGTCTCTGTTATATTAAAAATGTTTGTCTTCCAAATACTTTGTGAGGCATGAAAGGAATCATTTTCTTGTGTGTTGGAAGCTACAGAAATGCTGTCAACCCTGTTGCATCAATAAAATAGAAGACAGCCACATCCACAATTAGATACTAGTACAAGTCAATTTTCAGACTCTGCTGTGCTCCTTCATATTTTGTGAGTAGTTGATTCCTGCTGTGGTGTGGTCTCATAACTTATATTTACATGCACGTGTCCATTCAGGAGTGAACAATCTCCTATATGCTTTGTAATCCCTTTTACATCTTTCTGCATTATTTATTAGAACAGTTTACAAAAATTTAAATTTGGATTAAAAGTCATTGGTCAGATTGCTTGGGAGCTCCTTTTACATTAGCAGATTATACATAGGCCCCTTGTCTCCTGGCATGGAAACATTTAACCTGCCTGTCAGAAATCCTAGACAGACTAGGTATGAGATGAATGTTGCTTTCCTAGGAAGTTGACAAATTCTGATTACCTTCATTCCACTTCTTGTTGTGTGCAAACCAAAACAGCATAGAAAATGGTGAGATAGTTATGGTATTGTGTTGCAATAAATCATGACCTTAATTTAGATTACTTTATTTATTTTATGTAGTCTTACTGCATAATTATCAACAAAGCAATACTTGATGTTTGATTCACAGTATTTCCATACTTTCTGACCATACTATATTATGCTTTACAAAACCATATGTAAACAGAGTATCTGCTGTAGTACATAAAACATCTGCTGACACATGAAAGAAGGCACATAAAGATTTTCATTTACAAACAAAAACTACATGCACAACAATAGATAAAAAACATAATTCATTTTTTTGTTGAGTGTTTACTTTAGAAGTTTGATCTTTCTCAATGCAGATAAGTAGATTGTCTAATGCAGTACTTCCATTGCATTAGATTTAGTCTCATCAAATAACTAGAGGATTTGATAATGAGCTGTTACTTTTCCATTATTTTGGCTAAATTTATAATTTGACTTAATTTTCAAATAAAACATACAAACAAAATTTCTAGACATGTAGGCAAATCAGTGTAAAATAGTTTTTAGTCAGAGCTACTGAAGTTGAGTGCTAAGGTGAGTGCTGCAAGTAAGATGTTAAATATAAATACTGTGGTACTGCAATGATCTGAACTAATCATAAAAATCCTGAAATGAATGTGTAAGAAATACCTGAAATAAAGTTGAGATGACAAAAATAAAAGATCTGAATATAAAAATTGTAAATGTCAAAGCTTCATGCTGCTCTAACTCTTGAAGGTATAATAGCCCACTTGTACATAAATAATTTTAGCAGGAGATATCAAATACTCTTCTCTCCAGTTTTCCCAGCACCAAGAATATCTGGTTAGCTAAGACTACATGACAGGGCAAAAAAATAATTGCAATGGTTTGACTTTGGTTTTGTTGTACATTTACATATTTTTGGCCAGATTCTCAGCTAGTGTAAACTGCTATAGCTGAATTGATTTCAGTGAAGCTACATCTATATTTACCTTAGCTGTAGTTTTATAACCCAATTTCACTCTGATACAACTGTAATCCCCAAAGGAGGAGACAGGGAGCATACATGTGAGGACAGATTTTGAACCTTATCTTTTGTTTCCTTAGTTGGCCTAGTGCTGTTTTAGATTAATAGCCAACAAACACCGATCTCTCAATTCATCCCTATATATGTAGATAACCCAAAGTGAGTTCCTGCCTTGACACTTGCCCAGGGTTCCTTCGTACATCAGCTGGAAACCATAGTATCTCCTGTGTGAGAGAGCAAATATACAGTTTCTTCTAAAGCTAGTGACAATACCTTTTAGGGGATGAGTCAGTGAGAGTCACTCGTGTTAGAGCAGTCCCCATCCTTCAGAAATACATTTTAACTCTTTTAGCAATACACTGATATGTCTGAAAACAATTTTTGTTTTTAAAAATAAAGTTTTATTTCTTACTGTAAGGTCTCAGTATGCCATCAAGTTTAGGCAGAGCTCACCTTTGGAATCATCTGGGGAGCTCTGCAGAGAAACCAATATTGATGGCACTGAATGACCTTGAGCTGAGCAACTGATGATAAAGTGCTGTCTTAATTCTAGTCTTTATCTCTGGTGAATGTGCTTCAAAGAGCACAGTACATTTAAAAGAGCTGAGAGTTGGAGAAGTTGTGTGTCCTTTGAACTTCACTTTTTTTTTTAATCAGAGGAATAATTAATAGAAGCATTTTACTCTCAAGATCTCATTATCAGAGTCCAAACTATGAAATCTTATGTCAGTGTCCATGAATAAGATTTAGAAAATTATAGTTTGGATTCAAATATTTATACAGATTTTACTTCACAGTTAATCAAAAATATACTGTATAATATTTAATAAAATTAAATACATAAAATAAAGTTTTCAACACTATACAAACCCCTATAAAAGCTATTTTCTCTTTATAAGGCAGTTGGCAATCTGCACTATAACCATGGGAAATAAATAATATACCTTTGGTTTCTTTACTATTTCACCATTGAAAGTACAGTACACCTAAAACATTTCTGTATGAGATGTTTCACAGGAAACACTGCATTGTGTACACCAAAATACTCAGTATGGCTTTTAATATTATTCATCACTTTCAGATTCTTCATCCTCACCTAATGGATATGACTGGACGTTGTTCTGAGTATACATTTTTGTTTTAAGGGAACAGTTATGATCCATGAGTATTGCCTAAAAGAAAAAAGAGCGGAGTATTAGCAGATATGCTAAACATTTTAATGGTGTCTGCAGCGGACTGTTCTTCAGAAAAAGCACACCACTTCAGCCACTGTTTTAGGGACTGATTCTTCTTTCATTAAAGTCAGTGGCAAAACTTTAGTGAGTTCAGCTAGAGAAGGATCAAGCCCACAAAGAATATTGTAGGTGAAAGCTATAGCTGACCCTATTGAAGTTAATGGCAAAACATCTATATATAGGACTTCAGTGGGGCCAGGATTTCACCCTATGTCACTAACTTGAAATGTGAGTTACCTTTCCAGTGTGCTACAAGTAGTGAATTTACAGCTACATTTTGCATCATCATCTGTTAATAATCTGAATCACAAGAGAGCAAAATACCATTGCTTTAAGGAATTGTTCTATCCTGGGTCACTTGATTTCTCCATCACATCTGACCCATCAAAGCAATGCAAATAATCCACACCATGACTACTGTTCATAATGTTACCAGTTACCTCCTATACCTGGAGAAAATTTTCCTTTGTGGTTTCAGAAACTAAGTCAAACTTGTAGCATCTATTCCAGTCTTATAGAGTCGACCAAATTCTGCTCTTAAGATATGTCTACATTGCAGTTAAACATCACAGCTGACCTGTGGCTGACCCATGGGGCTCGGGCTGTAAAGTTGTGATGCAGATGGTTGGGCGTGAGCCGGAACCCAAGCTTCGTGACCCTGCAAGAGGGGAGGATCCCAGAGGCTGGGATCAAGCTCAGATGTCTACACTGTAATTCTACAGCCCCAGTCAGCTGCCACTGGCCAGGCAATGGGGGTTAAGTGCACAGTAGACCAATGAAACTAGTAGCCCAAATTAATCCCTGGAATATCCCAGTGTAAATTTTATTGACTGAAGTTGGGTCACTGTGAGTTGCAACTATAATATCAGGTTTTGTCTGTGAGAACAGAGTTTGGTGGCCTGTTCATTTTGTATTTAATGTTAACCAATACAAATAGTTATTGCAATGGAAGGCCAGCCAATTTAATCAATTTACATCATATTCTATTGATTATGGTTTTTTATTAATCATGCAAAGTGAATAAGGTAGGAAATCGCCTTTCTATCCTCTTCATCAAAATTGAAAGCAGAGCAGTGCCAAATCAGTGACATGCAACAAGCTACTTAGAAAGAGAATAGTGAACTATGCAGTTATAATTTGAAGTATGGTAGCACTTGTAGACTCCAATCAAGGTTGAATTTACACATCATAGGTATAATCCAAGCCTCACTGAAGTCAGTGACAAAACTCTCCTTGACTGCAATAGGGTTAGGATTTCATTCCATAGAATTGTAAAATAGTAATCTGCACACAAGACTTTAAGGTCTTTGAGGTAAAGGACCCTGTATTTTTGCACCAGTATAAATAGTTATGTGAGAATTGCTCCATCCAAAATTGGCCTTTTGCCCTTCACAAGACAGCTGAAACTAAGCTGCTTGTCTTCACAGGGGGACACATTTGTTTTAGCTCACCTGCAGCACAGGCAGATGAAAACTGGCTTTGAGCACTCATGCATGAACAGTGTTTTCCCCTTGTCTACTGTTCTTGCCACAGGAAAAATGAAATGGTCCTATCAATTATGCTGTACTTGACCTACGGTTGCAATGCAGTGACTTACTGACAAGAGTAATATCATTTCTGAAGAAAAAGATACAATTGTCTAACTGCTTATATACAAAAGATTCTTAAATATATTGCAAGAGAGTTAAATTCAAATTAGTGTCAAGGACCATCTTTTTGGTTTGTCTGTTGTCCCTTAGATATTTTTAAAGTGAATTTTGGGGAGACTTTGCATATCAAATGAGCAATATAGCCATAAAAATTTCTTGCCTACATACAATGTTAAAAGGTCCCTCCGTTTAATTAGAAATTACATAGTTCATTAAATAAAAAACCAACACAGTGAATGTTTTTTTGCTCCCAAAAATAGTTCTGTTTTTTCTTGGGTGTGCAGGTTGCTGGTTATAGTTCATTCACAGGTCAGTCTGCTATTTACATGTGTACTCAGGGTAATGATGAGTTCACAAAAGCAGAACTAAATGCCATCTCCCCATTCTATTGAATTTTAGTGGAATGCCACGTTATAGTGAATGATGGGTAGTTTTACTAATGGTGATGTAGTAGCAACATTTTCCATTTCATCGTGAGTGCTTCAAATATCAGTACTTCAATGGGGAAAAATGGTGTCATTCCATATATCTTCATATCATTCCACATACAACATGGGCGGGGGGCTAATTTAGCAACAACTAATCAGGAAAAAGATCTTGGAGTTATCGTGGATAGTTTTCTGAAGATGTCCACACAGTGTGCAGTGGCAGTCAAAAAAGCAAACAGGATGTTAGGAATCATTTTAAAAGGGATAGAGAATAAGACAGAGAATATTTTATTGTCTTTATGTAAATCCATGGTACGCCCACATCTTGAGTGCTGCGTACTGATGTGGTCTCATCTCAAAAAAATATATACTGGCATTAGAAAATGTTTGGAGAAGGGCAACTAAAATGATTAGGGGTTTGGAACGGGTCCCACATGAGGAGAGATTAAAGAGGCTAGGACTTTTCAGCTTGGAAAAGAGAACACTAAGCAGGGTGGGGGGTGATATGATAGAGGTATATAAAACCATGAGTGGTGTGGAGACAGCAAATAAGGAAAAGTTATTTACTTGCTCTCATAATATAAGAACTAGGGGCCACCAAATGATATTAATGGGCAGCAGGTTTAAAACAAATAAAAGGAAGTTCTTCACACAGCACACAGTCAACCTGTGGAACTCCTTGCCTGAGGAGGTTGTGAAGGCTAGGACTATAATAGGGTTTAAAAGAGAACTGGATAAATTCATGGAGGTTAAGTCCATTAATAGCTATTAGCCAGGATGGGTAAGGAATGGTGTTCCTAGCCTCTGTTTGTCAGAGGGTAGTGAAGGATGGCAGGAGAGAGATCACTTAATCTTTACCTGTTAGGTTCACTCACTCTGGGCACCTGGCATTGGCCACTGATAGCAGAGAGGATACTGGGCTGGATAGACCTTTGGTTTGACCCAGTACAGCCATTCTTATGTTTATCAGTCTTGGATTTTTCATACATCATAATCTGTTCCTTACTGCTTTACCAAATAGATCAGTGGAGAAGAGTAAAGGGGAAAAGGGACCAGAAAGAAGGAAAGTGCTGCTTGTGTGTGTTATGCTTAATCCAGTTTTCACTTTCCTTCAGTGTGGTTTAATCAGTTTAATGTGGCAACTGAACTAAAAAAATGTATCACCTACCCTGGCTTGTCTAAAGAATGTCATCTTATGGGATGAAAAATCCATGTTTTATAAAAACAAAAAACAAAAACTTAAGTTTAAATTCATGAGCCTAAAACCACTGACATAGGCAATTGCCTCCTTGTTCTATAACTACTCTAATGGCTATAATCCTCATCGATTCACTCAAGCAATTAAGCTTTGGCTGTTTTCTGAGCTGAATCACTTTCACCAAGTATACTTCTTTCCCCAAACTGCACACTTCCCTGGCTTCTGGCTTATTCTTCCTTCCTCAGGTCACTTTCTGGGAACCCCAGGTGTTTTGTGGGGTTTTTTTTTTTCATAGCTGCAGCTAAGCTCTCCTCCTTATATCTCTGACAAACAACAGGAGCTGTTAGTTATTTCTCCTCCTCTGTCCCTACCTCTAATCACTGTACAAAATGATCACTGCAGTCTAAAAAGGTCATGATGCATAGTCCACAGAAATCTCTGGGGAATTGCCTTCAGAATCTGCATACAACTGTACGTACACTGAATCCACAGGTGGCAGATTTTCTGCAAGTAGTTCCTCCCATTTTCTGTTCTGCATGTGCCTGTATTAAATGTGACAGAGTCACGCCAGGTGGTTCTCTTCTAACCTTTCAGAGAGATGTTATTGCACTTGGAATACAAGGGCCCATGCATAATTACTTTTTGCTATCCTAAGTGCAAAAGTGACGGCACCTGGCTTACTTCAGGAGTACATCTTGGGTAAGAGCCAGAATTCTTCCAATTTGGGAAGGACCCAGGCCCCTGGGAGGAAGTATTGGGCTAGACCAGCATTTCCACAGGGCTTGGAGAGATGTTGTAGCCAGTATCATACTGGGTTTGTAGAGTTATCTGGGTCTTGGAACCAGAATACTGATCATTCCACATTGTTCTGGCTATATTTAACCTAATGATGTGGTTGTATCATGTCTTCTATGGTAGCCAGGCAGCTGCATCTTCTCAGCCTCTTGCCAGACAGCTGGAAGCGGCATTAGAGCAGAGCAGTACATCAGCTCCAGTGGCAAGAGGATCTTTGGGCTGGGACCAAGCAGAAGGAACATAAGTAACAGGAGAAAGGAGATAATGGGAAGGGGCAGTAGAAAGGAGAGTTATGGAGGGAAGGGAGAGTGAGCAGAAAATTTCAAGGAGGGGAGGAAAGCTGTGGAAGGGCAAGGGGAATAGCAGAGCAGTGAAAGAACAAGGCAAGCAAGAAGCAGACCATAGCACAAGGAGGCGGAGGGTAGGGGGAACCAGCAACAACTGCCTTACACAAAGCTAGCTTGGAAGCAAACAAGGCTGAAGATAATGTGCATAATAAGATTAAGAAACAAAAGGAAACCCAAGAGAAGACCTTCAGCTACAGCCAGGAAAAGAGGACCAATTAACATGTAAGTGGGGCTGCAAAAAGGAGGAATAAAAAGGAGAGGGGGATGGAGCAAAATACATTGTAAGAGACATTTAAGGGTATGTCTATACTACACTTACACACACTCAGCCGGCCTGTGCCAGCTGACTTGGGCTCAGGTCAGGGGCTGTTTAATTGTGATACAGAAATTTGGGCTCCAGCTGCAGCCCAAGCTCTGGGATGCTCCCACCTGGCACGGTCCTAGAGCCTGGGCTTCCGCCCAAGTTTGAATGTCAACACCATAATTCAACATTCTCGTGAGCCTGAGTGAGCTGGCCTCCGTTTTTCACCACCGTGAAGACAGACCCAAAGAGTACAGTAGAAATGATACAAAGAAAAAAACCATCATAAACATGGACTTGATGAACCGCAGCAAAACACTCTTCCGGAGTTAGGAGGAAAGCGGATAGAACAAATCTGAGTTCGAGGTTTCCACACCAGAGGAACTGCAGCATTTTACACTGAGTCCAGCCATTACACTGTTGGGGAACAACTTTTGGGCCCTTATTGCTTTGAGTCAAAGAAATCATGTATTGCTCATTTTATTGCAAAACCAAAAGGAGTGGATGCTAAAATACTGTAGGGGGCTCAGGAAATACAGTTCCAGTCACAAAGTGGAGTTACTACTCCAAAGAGGAGAGGCAGAGATGGCAGAAAACCCCTGGCTCCTTTGGTTTTCTGGATAAATAGTGCTAGAGAAGTATAAGTAAGGCATTGTTCATTTTACTGCAAAATAACATTGTCTGCTTACCATTTTTTCTTCCTTCGCAGGTGGACTTCGAAGGAAAAAACATAAAGGAGCAAAGAGAATATCCACAATCCCTATAATTGTCATGAGCCATGGAAATCCAATTGCCTTTGCAATGATACCACCAGCAGAGGGACCTTTTGGAAATAAAAAGCTCTTTCTAAATATTGTAAAATATTTACGATAATCATTGGGGGCAAAATATATTTTTAAATTCAAAATTTACAGTCTAAAAATCCATTTAAGAAAAGTAAATATGCATTTAAAAGTCATGTTTAAGCACAAAATGCTGTTGGGTACCAATCCTATGTCCACTGAAGTAACTGGAGATCCTATATTGGTTTTAATGGGCAAGAGATCAGAACTCTTGTACACTGTTCTTGCACCACACCTAGGTAAATAGGCTATGCGCAAGGTTACATGGCACTGTGCACTGAGGAGAAGACAATGGAATCCTTTCCTTCCCCAGGCAAGCAAAGGAGAAACCACTGATTTAGCTTAGTTCTATAATGCCCTCATCCTAGGGACTTAACTTTCTTGGCTAGCGCCTACCCTTCCCCATCACGGCGTATAGGTGGTGTGGAATTTCCATATAGGCTGCCAACATTTGGTTCCCCTACCATCCTAATGCAGCAGAATCACACCAGTGCTGCAGTTTATAGAGCCTTTAGTGCTTTGGGTATTTGCCCCAAGCCCTTTTTAATTTATCTTTTTCATGTCTATTCGATACATTACACACAGCAGAAAATTAAGCCCTTACCTAATGCAAATCCCATGCAGAAGGCAACATCGGCTATTGCATACACACTGCCATAGACTGAAACATGACGCAGATCTACAAGGTAGCCCATAATTGGCATCATTGAAGAATCCACCATTCCTGATTATGATGATAGGAGGAAAATTGCAATTCATGAAACAGATTTCATTTTTCTCTCTTAATATATCAACCTCATATGATGTGAAAAGATGTAAATGAAACTAGAAGAATTGTTAAAGAAGCTTTTAATAACATATTCCTATAGAAAACAAACTATTCAGTCCAGGCTTATACATCTTTGCTTTTGCTTAGGAGCATAAAGGATTGTACTAGTTTCAAGTCTGTCGTCATTATTATGCTGTACTTCACATGAATGATTTGTGAGCTGTTTTCACTGTGAGTACAAAAGCCGCATGAGTTATCAGATCAAAAAGCTGCATGCTATTTATGGTTTATAAACATTGCTATAATTTCTACACTTACTAAAAGTCCTTTGTGTTTACAGACACTTCAGACTATGTGCTAAATATCAAATAACTAAGCCATCTGTCAAACTCTGTACCCTGTAATTATTTAAAAATCCCACTCAAGTTTCACTGCATGGCCCATTATGAGCAAACACATTCATGTGTACTGTGACACATGTGTGTGCTAAGGGGTTTACGCTGGATCAGCAGTAAGTTGAGTGTGTTTACTATTGCCTTACATAAAAGCAAAATGTTGGGGGTTTTTTGTTTTGTTTTTTAACAATGCATTGCTAGAATCCTGGAACATCTTAAAAGAGCCATTGAGGTCAATGGAGTTATTCCCAGGTAACAGATGTCAGAATCTAACCCAGTTGCTGAAATCTAGGTTGAGCATCCTTGAGTGTAGGCCTAAAAACTATTGTTAGTCTACTGACAAATTTGTTTCAGAGTGTAACCTTAGGTGTTGCCAATTCAGAATGGCAACAAAAAAAATATTTTATGTAATTCTGTAGTAATGTTATTTTTCTAAATAAACAGCAAAATATGTACATACAAGTAATTTTACTTACCAATGGCAAATCCAACCCCAAAATTTGGTGCTATAAGCCCATATATGTTTTTGGCAAATGGTACCTGCAAATTAAATTTCAGAAATTTAAGTATAACTCATCACATCTTGATAATGGGACTATTGTCTTTTTCGCAAATAAATCCTCAAAACAATTGATTTAACTGCTTAGTATGGCAACTTAGAGCAGTTTGTACAGAAATACAGATTAAAACATTGTAATTGTTTCGCATGATTGTGTCATAACAAATACTTATTGCATTTAATTACAGCTTATAGTAGCTGTTGATTAGGAGACAACTCAACTCTAAGAAAGTATGGTTCCTATTGTCCAACTCTTTAATCACCCCCTGAAACATGATAAGCACTCTCTAGGAGGCAATTTTTGTTGAAAGCACTCGGGATTGATTAACAAACTGATGTTTAAAAATGCATCACAAGCAGAAACTTCAATAAAAATCTCATGACCAAAATACATACTTAAAGCTAATATATGCATTTTTTGAGATGAGTTGAATTTGTAGTTTGTTCTGCTGACATGTCAATTTTTACTCACACATAAAATGCTTATTCCCACGATTATCATCCCAAGTAGAGCACAAAGCCACCTATCAAAGGAGAAATGTTATCTCTTAGACATCAAATAAATGCAGATTTGTTAGAGATGGTCTGGAATTTTTCAACGCTATTTCTAAGGTAGTAGTGCAGGGTTATGTAACCAAATACGTAACATGATTTATTTAAATGAAATTTCAGGTTAATAATATCTAATAAAATCTAATGATTTCTATTATAAAGTAATTGCCTAAGGAAAAATTGGAAATGCTATATGAATATGCTGAAGGATTACAATTTTTTAATTAAGCATACCTTCCCATTTTGTGCGCAAGTACCCCAAAAATATTTGTTCCAATAAGATAAGAGATACTAGCTGGAATGAAAGCGACACCTGGAAAATATGAAAAAAACATTTTATCAACAATGATTTCAGTGAAGTGAAAAACTAATAAGTTCAGACACAGCAATTGTGATTAAAACAATCTAATGGAATCCTGGAGCCTGTACCAAAGCATTAAATATCCGGTTTGTTCCAACTCTTTCATGAAATCTAACAAGATTATCCATCAAATACAATACCATTGTGACGCCTTCAAAAAGAGTATTTCATATCAGCTATAACAATCTCTGTATGTGTGTGAGAAAGAGACAACAAAATTATATTCAGAATAAATATAATAAACTTTGGGCCAAATCATGGCCCATTCTGCACGCCACTGCAAGGGGTAAAAGGATGCAAGGGAGGTGCCTTCTTCCAACCCAGACTAAAACAGCTACCTCTCTGATTCTTATGCTTGTAAGGATTGCTGTTTTCCTGGTGAAGGACACTGGGGAAGGCTGTTTGTGGAAGAAGGCAGGAGAAGAGTCGGAGAAAAAGGTGCTCTAGGAACTGACTCTGGGAACCAGTGGAACAGGACAGTTGGCCTTTGGGCAGGTGATTGTGCCCAAGTCAGGGTCCCAAGGACTGTAATAGGGAGGACATGAGTTGCCTGGAGAGATGGTGAGGAAAATGCTGTGCTGAGGAAAGGAGGACTTCTGAGCCTTGGGGAGGGTTACAGGACTCAGTTTGTTCTGGCATGGCTCTTACTTTAGTCCTCTAGCCAAAACAGCAAGTCATCAACAATCCCAGATCAATTGAGGCCTCAGGTCAGACGCTGAGGTAGTGCATTCATCCTGATGTTGGATATGCTGCTACACAACTCTTGGATTCAGTAAAGTTAATGTACCATCCCCATATTTTTTTTCAAAGAGTTTTCAGAAGTCCAGTCTGTGGCTACAGTACACATGAGGCATAGGCTGTATTTTGCCCTACTGTGCGTGGAGCACTGAACATGAACCAGAAAGCAATGTTCCTAAAATGTTTTTCATATCTGAGTCTGATATTTAAGCGCTAGACTGTTGCTCTCCTTCTAACCCTAACTCGTGTGCAACTGCCCTGCTCCAAGAGCATCCCAGAAGCCTGTTCCGTGGATCTCTGTTCCTGAGCAAGGGGGAAGAGTTGTCTGCTGCTCACTCATATTAGCAGATTACTTTGCCCTCTGCATCAACTCAGCTTCACCCTTTTCTGCCCACAAGGTGGGAGTAGCAGCTTTATAGAGCCTGCTCTCCCCCCACTGCACTACTGAGGCAGGGAGTCGGGGAGCTTGGGGAAAATCTGACTTCTCTGGGTATGTACCCAGGACAGGGTAGTGTTTTGTGACTGTGCTAACCTTTGTTTTTCATGTGAGTGTTATAATGTCCTCCTGTAAACTTAGGAGGCTTGTGTGGGTATATAGTAGGTCTGTATCTAATGGCACTCTTCTAGCTCATGACAAGTGGCATCTTTGTGAAAGGGAGTGAGAATTATGTTCACCTAAGTGGACATTTGCACAGTATCTCTTTCTGAAGTGTGTACAGCCATAAACACCACAGTTGCTATCAGATTGTGTAAAGTGTCCTAGTTCTGTGACTGTTGCAAGGATGGATCTGTCGTTTATGGAACAGTAAAGCTGCTTAATGTCTGGCCTTCCCAAGACATTGCTAGAGAATAAAGTTTAAGATTGTTTAGATGCCTAACTGCCTCTTTGTGCACTAAGATCTTGGAGTTTCTTAGACACGTTTAACCTTAGCTCTGTATATTTTTTTAACTGTAATGTTCTTGTAAGATTTGTATTAGGAATTCACAGATAAACTGGAAAGAGTCAGAAGGCATTTAGGGGGAGATTGTTCTGGGCACTTAGGAAGGTGAGTGGATGAGGTGGATGGAGGTAAAAAATTGCTGCACCATTGCCCCTTGCATGTAGCCCCTCAAAAAAACAAAACTTGCAGGTCCCATTCAAGGATCTGGAATTACAGCAGTCCTTCAATGCCAGGAAGTACACTGAAGGGTGCACATTGTTCAAAGAGGTGGAGAGCAGGAGGAACTGTGGCATCATCCCCTTTCTGATTCTCCAGGTGGGGAGGAGGGAGGGAAAGAGGTTTCCCTGTATACCAGAAAGCTCAGGGACAGAATTGTGCCTCAGTAAAACATAACCTCTCTGCCAAAGCTCCCTTTGGGGCAGCTGAAAAAACAAGAAAAATGCTCCATATTAATCTGTATGACACTCATACAGAGCTTGAAACACAGAAAGCTTAATGAGATTTCCTTTGAAATATCTTGCCTATGTCTTTTTTTATATATATTTTTCCATATCTCTAGACTTGGAACAAATAAGAAAAGAAAATATTTCATTGGCTGGGGAATATAGAAGATGAATATTGCAGATGTATAGTACACTAATTTCATCTGGTAGTTAATAATGCTTATAGCAGTTATTTCGTTGGTAGTTAAACACTTTAAATAAACAAATATAACATAAAAAAAAACAGAGGCACAAAAAGTAAATCAAATAGTAAATGGAAATGAATGTGCCTAGTATTGTCTGAAGATGACCAGAGTCTGACTCTACTGGACAGTTGCAGGGGAAAAGTGCTAAAAGCAAGTGCTCTTAGCTGAGACAGCCTTCCCACCAAACATGGAGTATTCAAATGTACCTGACTGATTGTATTACAGAGTACAGGAGAAGATTCCCTATCAGAGAGAGACTAATGCCAACAGGTGGACTGCTGCTTTCTATGCTGTTTGGAGCTTCCAGATGGACAATCAATACTTGAACTGTATTTGGAAGCAAGCAGGAAGCCAGTACAAAGATGCAAGCACAGGTGCTATGTATTCATGATGGCCCACGCTATTTGGGAGGTTGAAGCTGTATTCTGAATTAGCTGGAGGTTCCAGGAAAATTTGGATTGCCCTAAGTGGTGCACAATACAGTAGCACAGACTGGATGAAAAAGTGTGAATGAAAGTCTGCATCAGATAGAAATGGCTGCAGTCTCTTCACCACTCAGTGGTGATAATAAGCATCATAGGCCATGTAACGGGTTTCCCACAGAGCCCTCCTGACTCCTACCCCCACTTTGCTCAGAAAGTCACTCAGACTCCTTGGTTGCAGTGCTTCCCTGGTGCATTATTTTACAAGTAGTATTCCCATCACCTTTTCACCACACTATACACAATCCCTTTCTGCTTGTCCGCCAGCAGGAGAGAGGGAGCAAGATATTCCTCTCTGCTTTCTCTTAAAGCAGCTTCCCCTTTTCTCAGCTCCCCTCTTGACTTCCTTCCCTTGGGGCCTTTCTCCAGCCCCAGCTTGAAGAGCCAGCAGCTGTTCCCACTCTGCCAATCAGGACCAGCTGCCCTACCCAGCACCAATTTACCTCACTTAATTAGAGCTGGAGTAACAGAGGGTTGGTTAAGCTGTTTTTCTGCTACACCCTGTCACAGGCCACCTCTACAGTCTGGGGCTCCAGAAGCAATAAAGAGCCAGTAGGAACCCAAAGCTGCAAACTGTGTTGGTCAATGTCAGGTATGTGTTTGTAATACACTGTATAGACATCACCTTTGACCTATCCCTCTAGATTTGTGTTTCTCAACTATTGCATGTTGCTGGATCCTTATTCAAAGTCAAATATCTTTGACTCCCTTCTATTTTTGCTTACTTTTATAATTAATGTATCAATTAAAACATAACCTTATCTATAATTCGTGTGTGTGTTTTGAGAGGGACAGAGAATAGGTCCTGGGCAAGAGTGTGCAGGAAGTGGTAGAGTGAGATTTTTTTTTTCTTTGCTTTACATCATAACAAATTTTTCAATGCCTTACAAACCCCTCGATTTGTATTTTGTGACCCATTGGCTGAGGAATGCTTGTTGGCATAGGGAAGTATCTAGAGCAGTATTTGCATCTTATCCAGGCTGAGTGATAACCCAGCTCATCTTCATCCAGATCCCATCTCCTTTAGACACTGTGAGACTACAGAACTTGGGTTTGAGGAGGAGGAGGAGTATACTGAGATTATATGGGGAGGTAATAATTGGATTATATTGATTATCTATTTCTCTCAGGCTTTTGTGTGGTGAAGGATTCTTTTTCCTGAGTATGTTTGTGAAAATATCTGACTAAAATGTAACATTTATTTATCCACCTTCCAGGACATAAGTGTTATTCACAATATTAATCCCTACAGTGATAGTAGCACAATCAAGGCCCACTGTGCTAGGCACTTATGTAATATGCCCCCACCCCTTACTCCTGGCCACACTCCCACACCTTCCTGGAGTCAAGCTATTAGTGGGGCGGTGGCTGGGGGATGCAGACAGGGGTCAGGGGGTTGAGGCTGGGGCCGCAGCTGGTGGTAGGGCTGGTGATGGGAGCAGAGCTGGGGCCAGGGCTGAGACTGAGGATGGGGATAGAGCTGCAGCTGGACTGTGGTGGTGGGGCCGGCAGCCAGGCTCCCAGCATTAATTTTTAAAATATAAACTAACGTCATTTAATGCCAACTGCCCCAACACTGAACTCTCATCGACTGTCACAACACACCTAACATTAATTGTCTGACTCCTTGTAGCTTTCACAGCAGAAGGGGACCTTAAGGAAGGACCGAGGGAAGGAGAGTCTATGGTACTTATGGATTTGTTCAGGAACAACCTTCCATATACAAGGAGCAATTACAACTCATTAGTATCTTAAGCATTCACAGCTATCCCAAGCAAGGGAGCTTCCAATATTGAAAGCTAATACCACAGCCTAATACACTTCACTAAGAAGCTTTTTCTAATATTTAGCTGAAGTTTCTATAACTTGTGTTTCACTACTCCTAATTATGCCCTCTTGTACAAGGCTTAGTAATTCCTTTCTATCCTTTGTTCTGGTATTTTTACATTCTTCAAATAGCTATAGATAGGTGAGGTGAGGGTTTTGGTAACTGTCAAAGGCCACTATTATTCTTTAAGCTCTTTCCCATTTCTTTATACATTCCTAATAATGGACTAAAAACTGATGGTCTTGTTCCAAATGCAATCTCACCATAGCAACATAATGCTCTATTATTTGATGTCACTGTAAGTAATCAAAAATCATACTGGCCCTTACCTATGACTTTCATATAGAAAACCCAAATTTCATTGCTCTTTGCTCTCACATCTAGGTTACTCTTGATGTTATTGCTCCTCGGGTGTCTTTCTCCCATCTGAATATCTGCTATTTGAATTATCTTTCCCCAGATACTCATTGCATGTTTTTGTTGTTGTTCCTTTCCTAGGGTGAATCCTCTTATTTCCTGACCTTACTTCTAACTTCCACATAGTAGAGGAATACAGAACTGTTGCTGTGAATTTATTATTCTGTTTTCCTCTTTTGAAACCAAACCAGCAAGTATATGATAATTCAATGTAGACCATGCCTAGCATTCTAGTCAAAGTGGTATGTGTTCAAACAATTCCCTTAAAGTATACCACAGCCTCTTCCCTGGAACCAGCATACATTTTTCTTGCCTATATCATTCTCTTTGGTGTAAACAAAATTTAAAGAGAATTTTTAGCAACAGCTTCTTATGATTAACCCCACCCTAGTCACACACAAACAGCTTACAATGAAAAATATGCCATTTTTACATATAATAAATGGATGCCATTACCCTAATCCTGTTGTGAGGTGAATTCATACATCATTCCACTTACTATAGGAGAACTGGAAAATTACAAAAATTTGTACTGAATTTAGCTAAACTTGCAGTTAGTATGTAAGGCAATGGATGAGCAGTGAAATACCGAATCACCAGTTTTCCCTTTTCTAAGTTTTGTGGAGTAGAAAACTAACTGATGCAAATCAGGATTTCTGAACGAACTGCAGGATCGTACTTCAACTAGACTCTAAATCATACAAAAGTCACCATTTTCAGTCAGTCAGTTCAAGATAGATTTTAAACACTTTCAACTGCTGATGCCATCAAATCAGACAAAGCATGATAGAGTCAACTGCTCTTATCATTAGGGGATAAAACTAGCATTAATTAAAATGGATATTCTCCTCCAAACAATCTTTATTCAAACAGGAAGTTCTCAAGACTCGTTTCTTTGACATCAATAATATGTTTTGGTTGAGCGAGGCAGATAAACAAGCAGCTTTCCACTAGATGGATTGTGTTTTCTTCTGAATGGGAGGCTTTAAAAATCTCCAGTCTATATATTAATGCTCTCGTTATAATATAGCACTCTTTATCGTGGTTGATGGTTTGGCAGTCTTTTAATTATTGATGCTTAATTCCATTCTGGCTTCCTGAGTGCTTTTTTTAGAAAGAAAGTTTGCATGTCATCTGTGGTGGTGATCTACAATAATACAATTATGAGTGAATAATATTATTTGTAGATAATAGTATTTGGGATAATTATAACATCCCTTTAACATTATCCTTCAGCTACTGCAATGTGCTCAATGTTAACTACAATTTAACAAAGTTTGACTAGGAAATTCTTAATTAAAATGTCATAAATTAACACTAAAGAAGAAACACAAAGAATGTTACCACGTAATCATTCAGATAATGTGAAGATAGATACTTTTAACCTCTTAAAAATGTTAACTTTATAGGTCAGATTAATCTCTAAACTCTGACTGCTTTACCCCACTCTGGAGCATCACAAAATACCGTAATCAGATTGTACTAGCCAGTTTCCACCTCCAGCTACATGCACATGCTCGCACATCTTTCTACACTATCCCCTGCACCCATTCTCTTCCCCTCCCTCTCCCCGAATAGATCATGAAACAACTCCTGACTTTGAATGATGCAAAAAAGGAATCTGATTCATCATTTCACCCCTCTTAGACATGCAAACAACTCCGTCAGACACAGTATGCTCTCCAGAAGGCAAACTAACGCAGATAAATGAATAGGTAAATCAATCCACATAGCTAATCCCCTCCTAACATAACTCCACTGAAATGATTTACATAAAATAACTTAAAAGAAAAAACAATTGTGTAAGAATATGTTTGCTGCCATCATATTGTTTGCTCTGCTTGTATGGTATATCCACTTGTCTGTCTTGTCTACTTAGACTTTGAGGCAAGACTATCTCTTAATCTGTCTGTACAGTACTAATTATAATGGGGCCCACTGCATTCTCAGTTTCTGTGCAAGCACTAGTGTAATAAACATGATACATAACACAAGGAGATGGGTGGGAATAAAGAAAATGCAAAGGTATTAAAAACAAGATATTGTCATAAATGCTCATAATGTGCTCTAAACATAGAGGAGCCTGAAGGAGGGCTGTGCTTGGTATCTTGGCAAAGTCTGCACTATTGAATACTTTTCTTTTTGGTGCGAAGAACTTGGGGTGAAATCCTGGCCCCACTGATCTCAGTTACACAATTCTGGAATGTGTATATGGGTGTGTGTACTACATACAGTGCAGAAACATATGTAGTACTGCCAGTCCCAACCATTCAGAACTATGAATCAAGGGCCCCCCAAACTATCATCTTGGCTTAAATCATGAGACTTTCATAACAAATCGTGGGTTCTTTTTATTTGTCTTCTAGATTGTGAGCATTTAGGGTGCACTCAGGTCACATTTTCATACTTTTCTCTGTAAACACAAGAGCCAGAAACTTTATTTTTTCAATGAAATTGAGATTTTTGTATGCTCACTGGTCTCCAGGAGCTGGAACTTAAAGTCAAACATCAAATATTGCAACACTCATACTAAAATCATGATAGCTGGCTTGCTGTTCCATCATGCCGCTATATAGACTTGGATGGATTTTTTTTATTGATAAGTGTCAATAAACATTGATTTCATCATATATACACAAACTGATGAAAAAACATTTGTCAATGATAACTGAAATTTACTGATAGGCAAAGTAAGAAAAATGCTGTTTGATTTAAGGCTGAAACGTCAACATATGTTGACAGATTATGTTTTAACAGTTAAAGATTTATAACTTTTTGATTCTCAGTGTCTACTCTCATTAAATAATTCTGACCCTCCAGAATTTCCCACAGTTCAAGCAGATAAAAATAAATAATGCTTCAATGAATAAACTATTATCCATTGAAATGATAAATAAAAACTGATTTCTGCCATATGTATGTCTCACAACCAGACAACCTCTAAATATGTGTACATAATCACACAATGGAGTATGATGATGACCAAAAGATGGAAAAAAATGATCATCTTTCCATCTATCATTAAAGCACCCAAAGAGACCACTGCTAACAAAACCACAGTTGGAACAGCCTCATGCGACAATATACCAAACTCAAGTAAAATATATTGCGCTGTACTTTACCAAGTTGCCATTTTCTTGAACACATGGTCTCCATCATCCAGATAGGCAATGCTGGTTCCAGCATAGCAATAGCCATGTTTGCAAAGCAGATTGATCCTTAAAGAGAGAAGGGGTTGGGGGCGGGAAATGCAGGGATTATATCACTTGAATGCTAACACCAAAAGCTGAACAAAGAAGGGCAGTGTTTATAGAAACAACGTGCTCTTTGTAGCCCTGTTTGTCATACACCAAATATTGATTAACTTTAAATGGTGGAGGAGCAGATCACTCGTCTCCAACTTATTTATTTCAGTTCTCTGAGGAATTGTACAATAAAGGTTAAGCTATTTTCAGAATGGGGTGGGGAGAGACACAGATTTCAGTGAGCTTGGTGACATTTAGAAAGTGCACTAGGTCTGACTTGTACAAATGATAAATTATAACTATGATCTTTTGGTCTTTACATCTGTTCCCTTAGGGCTAAATCCTAGCCTTATTGTGTACAAGGCCTGGCCTCTCACCCCATTCCCGAGGTATCTAAGGATGATTAAGAGGCAGCATGGTGTCCCTTCCTGGCTCAGATGGAGGTCCCCATACTTCTGTCAGCTACAGAGAACCTTACAAGAGCTGTATATCCCTTAAAGCATAAAGGAGCTGTGACCCTGGGGATGCCCTCTATTCCTGCCAGGATATTGGAGAGGATAGAAAGTTAATCTCTCCTTTCTTCATCAGCATCCTACTCATGTCCAGAGAAGAGAGATGTTTTTATTTATTATTACTTTGTAAAATTTGGACCCATCTTGGCCCCACTCCCCCACTGCAGCAGCTCAGAAGAGGGTGCAGTTAACTGCAGATGCAGCACAGCAAATTGAAAAGGCCCAGGATCCATTGAGGGCTTCTATAGGAATCAGGGTGCTCATTATTATGGGTTATCCACACCTCAAGAGGCTCAGTGTATCCCAACCAGAAGCAAAGATCTTTCCTCTCCAACCCAAACATTCCAAGGATGGATCAGGCCTCTCTGAAAAGCCAACATTGGTGTGCATGTAGATGATGCTTAGTCCTGCCATGAGTGCAGGGGACTGGACTAGATGACTTCTTGAGGTTTCTTTGAGTCCTGTGATTCTGTGAAAGACTAGTGACACACTTGATCCATAGTAAGAGAAGACCAGAACTTGGCCTCTTATAAATGTAGCACTCCTTGTGGGCTCAAGTGTTCTGAAGTATAGCTCTGAATGAACTGGCTACACTCAGTTTAGCAGTGGTGAAAGATCCATCCTTATCAAAAGTATTGTACAGTAGTATTATAAAGTGGTGTCATAGCACTGTTCAAACTACATTGTTTCTGACCATTACTATGGAACCCTCTAGTATTTTGTATAAGGGCTGGACTTACAACATTGGAGATGTAGATCATCTATGCTCATAGGAGAGCTAGTGCAGCTGGTGGTATTTAAGACATCCCCACAGTGTTACAATATGCCTCAGTTAAAGCCAAGTGATATGTTTTATGAAATTTAATATGCTGTAAATTTACCTGTTGAATTCAAGGAGCCAGAATGACTCATAGTTTTTCCAGATTTCCCAATCACACTTATCTGCATCTTCACCAAATTTTTCCTAGTGTATTTTGTTAGACGGTTGAAGTCACAAGGTATTTTTTTTCTGTTTCCCTGACAAGAGGTGCCTACCCCATTTGCTCAAGAAAACCTGCACAAGCTGGAGGGTGAGGGGTAAAAGCAGGATAGTGAGAGAGGTGTATGCCTATCTGCTGATACACCACAAAGTGAGCTTCAATAAAGTTTTAAAGCCACTGTTGTAACCACTACCCTTAGATATGTAATCCTCAAGTCTTTCTTTCTAATATTTACAGTCTTGGACTGGTATCCAGAAACATTCAAATGTTTCTATGGTAGTTTGCCAGTCAATTTTTACCTTTAAAAATTCAAGTCTAATTTGTCTGAGGTCATAGAGAAATTATTTATCCTGGAAGAAACCTCTCATCCCACAGTTCAGCACAAAATGAGCACCACTGTCATTCTTTGTTCAAAAATGCCAAGATGTATTAGACTGCACATCTAAGACCCCTAAGACAGACTTGTAGACTCATTACCCATACGTTCCTGGGGCAAGCAACAGCAGCTAAAGTAAACTTTCCGCTACATTTTGTGCTCCTGGAACCTTCAAATATCTATGAGCAGTTCCAATTAAATAGACAAGGATGCCCTGTCCAAAACCAGAAGTCAACTGAGCCTGAAAGAACACCTTGATACTGGAAAACCACTTCATTTCATACAAAATTCAGCTGGATGAATGAATTCTATTCCATCTTAGAATCAAAGAAGAGCTCTAGTAACAAAATTCTTATTTGGGTCTTAATAAACTTACCCATAAATAGAATTCAAAAACACAGATGTGTATAAAGGAGTTGAGTCCATTTCCCTAACACTACAAGACCGAAAAGGTCTCTTGGAGAACGGTTCTCAAACTTCATTGCACCGTGACCCCCTTTCAACAACAAAAATTACTACATGACCCCAGAAGGGGGGACCGAAGCCTCAGCCCACCCAACTCTGCTGCCCTCAGTAGGGGGGCAAATCAAAAGCCTGACCCCAACGCCCTGGGCAGGGGGCTCAAAGCTAAAGCCCAAGTGCTTTAGCCCCAGTCAAGGAGCCTGTAACCTGAGCCATGTCACCCTGGACTGAAACGCTTGGGCCCCAAGCAGTGGGGCTCAGGCCTTGGCCCCAGACCCCAGCAAGTCTAAGCCAGACCTGGCTACCCCATTAAAATAGGGTCACAAACCCTTCTTGGGGTCCTGACCCACAGTTTGAGAACTGCTGGCTAGGGTTTGCCACAACCAGAACTTGTAATTACTTTATGACCATAGTACTTCATATCGTTATTATGCAGGTAGGACATATTCCAACACAACAATAGGATCTGAGCTGGTATTCTGGATTACAAGTCTGTCATACTCCATAAAATTCCTGTACATTACAAGTCTGACAGTTCCCAGTAGGCTCACAATGAACAGTGGCATCCCTACCCAATCCCCTAGGATAGCATCCTGAGAGAGAGAATGGAAAATTGAAACTTATTTGAGCCTAAGGTGTGGCCTACACTTAAAAGTGAGGTCAACATAGCTACATCAGCATAGCTAGGATTGTGCTTCCTATGGGAAAGATTAATCAAATCAATAATGCCCATAAAAGCAAATGACACTTATCGTTAGACCCTAAGCTACCTGCAAGCAGGCACCTTTCTCAAAATCCTATAAATATAGTTCATTCTCTAGGTACAATCCAAACTCACACCCTTTCTAATGAAAACAAAGTTCAGTTTAATCCTTTTCCCCAGGCTTGGATGCTCTGATAAATCTTCCCTCACAACTACTCAGCCACATGCTAGATCTTCTTTCTGCCCAGACAGCCACACTTCCCATATATCAAGGTGGCACAATTGTCTCCTGACTCAAGGCTCACCTACATTGTGTATGAGGTTGTGAATAACATTTCATGTAGATGTACCCTGACACCCCTAGGTATGTACTTGCTTATGGAGCTAGTACAGAAGCCCACGTGTGGCATCCTCACTTCTGTTTTTTCATGAGCTAACTAGAGCACAGCTAACACAGATACCTCTGTACAAGCTGTCATTCATATCCCTGGTTACAATGTAGACATACCTTCAGTGAGTCAGCAGAACTCACTTAACCCCTTCCCAGCAAAACCAACACCTGTTAACAGATTGGAGTGTTTCCAATCTACCAGTCTGTTGCAATTCCATTAGTTTTCCTTATTGCAAAGCGTTCATCCTAGTAAATAATAGGCTTTGAAAAAAGAGTTAGGTATGTGTTTAGCTGACCAGAAGTGTGTATTGACATAAGCCTGACTAATACAAGTATTTTTTCCTGCAAGTTTCTCAGGTGAATAATGCATGCTTTACACAGTCCTACACAGAGACAGACGTGAACCATCATCTCTGCTCTTTGAACAAAGTCCCATGTGAATCTAAGACTTGCATCTTGAGCCCATCTGAACGTCCATGAATTATTTTGTTCCTGGAACCTTGTTTTAAATTAACATTGCAAATAATTGTGATGCATTGGTAGAAAGCTATTCATAACCGGGGCCAGAGTAAGGTAGTCTGAGATTCAAGGCACAGTCAGAATTAAACTGTATAAGAATTAAACTGTACCTGCAGCAATGATGATATATGGATCTCTTAAGAGGGTCAGTAATGGTGTCCCTTTTTGAGTCTGTCAGACAAATAACAAAACCTCAGGTTTAGGAAGGGCAAAACATCATCCATTATATAAAAGTGTTTTTTGTGGTGGTACTTACTTCTGGTTGTGCTCTGGATGGTTGTAGAATAAATAACTGAACAGCTGCAAAAAGAAATCAGTGCTGTAGCTGTTGTTTAAGATGGTGGCTATATTACATAGTAAAAATAAATGAGTGAATTAAACAGAATTATGAATGTTAGTATTTACTGACCTCCATCTAACAGAGCTAATGCTGCCAACACGAAGAAGGGTGCTGTCTTTCCCACAAACTCGTACATCACACTCCCAAAAGGAGGACCCACTAGGGAAGAAAGAAAAACAAGGAAAACATTCATGATCCTTTTTTTCTTTTAAGAGTTCATCACGCTGGGGGACCAGTTCTCTTAACACTGAAATTCAGTCCCAAAATTCCCATCCATTTTACTGGTTGTTAATTAAAATAACCAAAGCACTGTAACTCAGTATGAGGAACATATTTAGATTAGATTAGATAATTTCCCAGGGATTGTTGTCTGCAGTCTACAAAAAATGCCCAAAAAAGAAATGTCAAGCGTGGGTCATATCCCACTTTGCTTTACTCACACAATCTGGTCCACTGATTTCCCTAGTACTATCTGTGTGAATAAGGCAAGCAGGATTTTGTCCTATGGAAGTAAGAATGCTGGAAACCTGACAAAGGGTCTGAAGGGTGCTCATGAGGATGAGTATAGTAGAAATACTGATCTTAGAACCTGTTCATGCTGCGGTCAGGAAGATTTTTTTGCCGCTGACTAATTGGAACAGGATGGGCACAAACCTTTGGCAGATCTATGTTCAACTCTTGGATTTAAAGATAGATTTATGCGGATGAGAACATAGCCCATAGTGTTTGTATTTCTAACTTCAAAGGCTTTTCCAAACAAACTGCAGCTGCACTGCTAAAAAAGCCACTTACGTAACTGAGACTGAACAATGATATCTCTGGATGTTAATCACTGTTCTCCAGCACACAGTTAAGGGGAAGCATTCTGAATCAGAGAAGATGATTGGTGACAGACTTTGAATCAGATGTGTCTTCTTTTAGCAAAATGTATATTGCATGTTAAATTTATTTTAACTTTTTAAAACTATTTTTAGTGTGCATTGTTAATGTAATCTGGAGATAGGATGACAAAATCCTATTTCATAGAAGGGAGATACCAAGTGGAATCTCCTATAGCATCCATACAATAGAAGATGTGCATTGTGAGTTTTTTGGATTTGGGGCAGTGGGGGGGGGTTTGGTGTTTTGTTTTGTTTTTGTTTGTGTTTTGTTTGTTTTTGTTCCCATTAATATTTCATCTCACTGACCTAATACTCCCATAGCCAGTCCTCCTAACGCAATTCCCATTGCATTGCCTCTCTCTTCATCATCTGTATAAACACTGGCCAGCATACCCATTCCTAAAATAAATAAAACAATTAGGCAGTTCTATAATATAACTTATTTTCATCATACACCAGTTTATTGAATATTAGAAAGATGTGATATTAGACATTTACTCTCTGTGTGTGTGTGTAAAATATATATAATATAAAAATTCACATGCCTCCATGTGTAACTCCCGCTGAAGTCAAAGGAAGTCCTGCAAGCATAGATGGCTTATAAGGTTATGCCTCATTATATATGCCATTACACACACACAAAAACTATATTAAAAGAACATTATTAGGTTGCAAAATCAAGTACTCATGGGAAATGCCAGAACGAAGGCTGCCTGTGCAACCTGACTTTGGACCCCTTCTATGTATTCATTATGATACAGTCACTAATTACATGATTGCATACTACTTTTTTCCTGTGTAGTACACCACATAGAGAGTGCTCACTGAATGAGCATCTTGTCAATATGTTGTTTGCTCCTTGTTCAATGTGTGGTCATAGGCCTTATTTACTGTACACAATTCAAATCCTGGCTAGAGACAGAATTACTAATTTCTTCATGGACTTTTCAAGGGTGCTCATTATAGAATAAGTGCTTCACAAACATTAATACATTTAGTTTCAGAACACCCCTGAGCATTCAACTACTTTAACCATGAGTCTATTCTTTGTCTGCCTGAAATCCCCTGTCTCATTCACTACATTTTCCAATTTCTGCAACAAGTGAGGTTGGTCAGAGCAGGTCAATCCTGTGCACTGAATGTGGTAGGATTTCTGAAGAAAAAATAGTATGTGATCATAAGCATTTACATGCAGGCAATCTTAATTCTGTCATTTCTTAATTTTTGAGTGTGACTTTGAAATCTTAATGTTCTTCTTCTCTAATTTCCTTTATAAAAGCAAGCTGAAAAAAACAAATTTCCTCATGAGTCATGTGGCATCATACTGACAAGGAAAGGGGTCACCAGCAAGGTTGGAACCTTTAGAACTACTGTATAGACTTCTGCCACTTGAGCTAACTGATAGCAATAGCAGGTTGTCATCTTCAGTGTTGACCAGCACTAAAAGCAGATGGAACACTGGATTTGCTGACAGCAGAGGAATGGTGAGACTGGGAATTGCTGATTCTGTTCCAGGCTCTGGAGGGGGAGTATACTGTAGTTGGCACAGACTATTCTTCTCATTCCTCCCAAACCCTGACAATTTGTGTCCTGTCCCTCTCCTAGTCCTGTCTTTCTTCTATCCCTTGCTCTTCATCACAGTCTCATTCTCCTCACATAGATAGCCCCTTCTCAGGCTTTTCATCCATTCCCAGTTTTCTTGCCCAGCAAGTCCTAGTGCCCCCTCCTCCTGGACTTCTCATCCCATTGATCTTCATGGCATCACTGAAAGTATAGAACAGATGGTTTTCCCTGCCATTGATTCGGATGCCCAGACTTTGGCCCTGAACACTCAAGCAGCCTAGAGCTGCAGGAAAGTCCTGCTCAACCCCCAGGTTAGAGCATGCACAGTGCAGACGGAGTCTTCACAAAATTTAGCTGCCAACCTCTTAACAAGTCTTTACTAAGCATTTTGCTTACTGCAATTTTGCAAAGACTTAAATTGGCTAAATGTGGGTGGGTTTTCATGAAGATGGCAAAAGGCACATCCCTGACACAAAGGCCACTCACTGCTAAATTTCAAGTCCCTGTTCCAAAGCATGGAGCCTTTTCGTAGCCAAAAAAAAAATTGACTTTTTTTTTGTTAAATGGTCAAAACAATGTGTTTTTCCCTAGCCTCATTCTTATTCAGACCCTCGTTCTGTGAACTATTTTGAAGCAAAATTCCCCACCCCCACCCTTGAAAAAAAAATTCAGCCTGAGGCAGACTCCCAGCATAGAAATCTCAGCCCAAAAAATTAAAATTTGGCAAAGTTATAAGCAACTGAAACAGGGTCTTATAATGGGAAGTGGCAAGCTACTAGCCTGCAGTGCAGACATCTATTCTTGCTGACCTTTCACATTGATAAAAAGAATTTAAAAAATCTACAGGCACTTGTACACAAGTACTCAAAAAACCATAGATCTTTAGTCTTCTAAATTCTTTGGTATTTGGGTCACGTTACCGTAGAAGTGACATTTCTCTGAGATACTTTCAGCCAGCTCCTTGCATACAGAGTAAAATGAATGTAATTGAATTCTACATTAATTATTGAAACTGCCAGACAAAATACACAATTAAGGAAATGACTGTCACTAGAATGACAGGCTAAAATATAGTTAATTTAATCCATCATATACACTTTCATTCTTACCGGCCACAGAAGAACAGGAGGAGCCCACTCCTTGAAGAGATCTTGCTATGAATAGTAATGTATAGCTTCCAGAGAAGGCAAACACTGCAGAAAAGGCCGAGGTAGATTTTTAAAATCAGGTTAAATCTAACAAGGTTAAAACGTTAAAGATATTTTAACAATCATGAAAACACCATTCAGCCAAGTGTTTTCTGTCACTGTTGTCACTTTCAATGCTAACCACATTATTTTCTCTTATTACATTTAGATTTGTCAGTGTTGAATTGTTTCTCCACATCTAAGCCTCCTGGTAACACACACAAAAAAATGGATACAAGCTATCTTTACTAATTCGTAAGGGTTAGAATATGCACTGATCTAATCTAACTGCCCCCACCTTCACCCCATCTCTCCGCACTGCTGCATTAGCATGGCCCAATTTGCATCTCCAGACATTGGGCAGAAGAGGGGCTGCACCCCAGATGCTTCTTCCCACAAGTAAGTGTGCAAAAGAAGGCTTAGCAATGGCTCTACGCTGCTCTCCACTATGTTCTGTCTCACATAGTTGGCTGGACATGCAGAGGAATGTGTGACGCCCATAAGGATTCTAGCAACTTATAGCCCCTCCAAATAGGGGAGCACTAGAGAAACTGGATCTGTGAGGCACACTGCCTTCCAGTGCTGCCCCTGGCGGACTGCATCTCTGCACTGTCCCTTGCATAAGTCTGTACTTAAAGGCACTATCTGGCCTCTTGGGTATTGCATTGGATCCTACACTCTACTCTGGAAAGACTCACTGCTGACATTAGTGTAGGGTGAACATTTGTCCCTGAAAACAAGGAATGTACTCTTTTGGGGCCTGCTCCTGTGTCACTGTCAGTTTTACAAAATCTGCAAGTTAGCCCCTTGATGGAGAACCCAACCGGCTGAGCTGGTGAAGCTGACAACTTGCTGGCTGAACACACATGAGTCTCAAGTACCTCCTCCCCTGACCTTCCACAAGCCCTTGAATCAGCCCTCACATGCGCGTATGGCCTTATTCTGTTCTCTCACCATTTTTCAATGACTTTAATAGAGATACTGATGATTTGTACTAGCATGAGCCATAGTCTAATCCACAGGGTGGCAGAAAACAAGTCAGGTGAGTTTCTCAGATGAAGAGAAGGAGTAGGCATCGTTTTTTCCTACCATCCCATGTACGCCTACTTGATGCCCACCAAAATCACTCCAGACGTGCATTCAAATCTGAGCACCAACATTTTCCTGTAACATTACTTTGAAAATAAGGTGCCTGTCCCATATAAACATGGAGTCTTCTGAGAGAGTCATGTCTACTGGATCATTTATGAAAAAATGTAGTATTTGCATCCAAGTATGCAAAAAACCAGACACTTACTAATAGTTGACACAAACATGATGCAGAAGCCAGCAAACATTGGAATCTGGTAGCCTATTCTGGAAAACAAAGTCAACACAAATATATTTAAGAATGGTACCTTTTCATGCACACTAAAATGGGTTTGTTCAGGTAAATTCATTACTGAAGGCAAAGGACGGTTGCTTTTATGTATTAAGAAAATTTCAAAAACTTAGCTGCTAGGTTTGTGGGTTTTGGATTTGAATCAACGTATGCTGGGCCACGTGATTAGAATTGTTTGTGGTATAGATACGTACCTTCTCACTCAATAGATTGTATTCTGTATCACAAATCTCAAGTGACTTGCCCCTTATAATTCTACTGGTCTAACTCTGCTATATTTATATCCTCTTCAATCCTCCCTGGGCTTCAGAGGGGTTACATGGGAGAATTTGGCTCTGCATACTGGAACTCTGAAATATTCTTCTAATGTCTTACTGTTGGTTAAGAAACTATTCTGTTCTTCTCTATGCACTGAAACTAGACTACCAAGAGCACATAGAACAGTCCCACTACCTGCAGTGAGATATGGTCAGGCCAATGACAGACTGAGTCTACTAGCTCTTACCTGGGGAAAATTTCCATTGACTTCATCAGGAATTTTGCCTACACTAGAATTACAGGATTGGGCCCAAAGAGCTTTTTTTAAAAAAAAAAACTTTGCTTTTCCTGTGGCTTCAGGAATAAGAATACAGCTGGTCAAAACTCTTCATTGGCAACGTTTTGCTACAAAGAAATGGCATTTTCATCAAAACAAGTATTTCAGTGGGATGTGAGCCTTTTTATGTGAGCCTCAAATATATTCGTAAAGAAATTCTTTAAGATGGGGTGGCCAACCTGTGGCTCCAGAGCCACATGTGGCTCTTCGGAAATTAATGTACGGCTTCTTGTATAGGCACCGATTCTGGGGCTGGAGCTACAGGCGCCAACTTTCCAATGTGCCAGGGGGTGCTCACTGCTCAACCCCAGCTCTGTCACAGGCCCTACCCCCACTCCACCCCTTCCCGACTCCTCCCCCGAGCCTGCCGTGGCCTCGTTCCTCCCTCCCTCCTCCGAGCCTCCTGAACACCACGAAACAGCTGACTGGGAGGTGTGGGGAGGGAGGGGCTCCTGGTTGGTGGGAGGCGCAGTGTGGGAGTTGATGGGGGGAGGGGGGCAGGACTTCTTACATATTACTGTGGCTCTTTGGCAATGTACATTGGTAAATTCTGGCTCCTTCTTAGGCTTAGGTTGGCCACCCCTGCTTTAAGGGCTCCAAACCTTCACAGTGCTGATTGTTTCTTAAGAGGTGATAAATGACCCTTCCAATGATTTGAAAGGATCAGGTCCATAAACTGATAGGCTTGATCAGCTTAGCGCTGCAAGCAAAATGGTGGAAGAATTTCTATTGTAGAACTTTTATTCCTATTAACTATTTATTAAATGTTTAATATATAAGGGAAAAACAAACAATGAATGATACATAAACTTCTCATAATGTTAACCGTTTGCTACCTAACCTTAACTCTGCCTGAAACATTTGATTATATATGAGTAGTTAAAATAAATATCAATTATTTGTATTGTCATTTACAAAATTTTGCTTACACAAATTCAAATAGTTTTAAATCTTATCCTTGCCGTATCCTTATTTTATGTACAAACTGATTTTTTTATAATAAGATAAAGAACATAAGTAAACTTCAGAGAAGGGGGAAAGAAACAAGGAGGAAAGAAAGTTGGCAGAGAAGATAGAAAGGCGATTGGGACTGGCCATGTGTTTATTAGGCTCATTCAGTTACTATAGAACTTCTTTCAGTTGATGTGTGGCACTTTTAACTAATAGAGTACTGCTGAGTTATATGGCCCAAATGGCATGATCCTGAATTAAATGAAACTCTTAATTGTTAATGGGAACCTTCCTTAATTAAGGGCTGCAGAAAATACACCTATCTTAGAAAGGTATATACTGCATTCCTGTGCAGAACTCTCATTAACATCAGTGGGATTTCCATATATGCAATAAGAACATAAGAAAGGCCATACTGGGTCAAACCAAACGTCCATCTAGCCCAGTATCCTGTCTACCGACAGTGGCCAATGCCAGGTGCCCCAGAGTAAGTGAACCTAACAGGTAATTATCAAGTGATCTCTCTTCTGCTATCCATCACCCACCTCTGACAAACAGAGGCTAGGGACACCATTCCTTACCCATCCTGGCTAATAGCCATTAATAGACTTAACCTCCATGAATTTATCCAGTTCTCTTTTAAACCCTGTTATAGTCCTAGCCTTCACAACCTCCTCAGGCAAGGAGTTCCATGGGTTGACTGTGCGCTGTGTGAAGAAGAACTTTCTTTTATTTGTTTTAAACCTGCTGCCCACTAATTTCATTGGGTGGCCCCTAGTTCTTCTATTATAGGAACACTTATTCACTTTCTCCACACCACTCACGATTTTATGTACTTCTGTCATATCCCACCTGTGTCTCCTCTTTTCCAGACTGAAAAGTCCTGGCCTCTTAAATCTCTCCTTCTATGGGACCTGTTCCATACCCTTAATCATTTTAGTTGCCCTTCTCTGAACCTTTTCTAATGCCAGTATATCTTTTTTGAGATGAGACCACATCAGTCCACAGCATTCAAGATGTGGGTGTACCATGGATTTATATAAAGGCAATAAAGTATTCATCTTATTCTCTATCAATACATGTAAAATATGAAATAAAAATAATCAATGGGGACTGGAAGGGGGAGTTTTGCACTAAATGCTTCTCCTTTATTAAAAATAATACAGCACAATTATTTAGGCATTAAGATAACAATTAAAGCAAATGGGTTAGTTTTAGGATCAGGTAACTGGACTGGGACTCAGAAAATCTGAGTTCAATTCTTAGTTCTGCCACCGGCTTCATGTATGACTTTGAACAAGTCACTTAATGTCCCTCTGTCTCAGTTTCCCACCCATAAAATGAGGATAATACTCCTTTTTTTTGTCTTGTCTATGTAGATGCAAGCTTTTCAGGAAAGGCACCATTTTGTTTTATGTGCAGGTAACAGACACTGTCCAATGCGGTCTCTGGGAAAGTGACAAGGTATAAAGGTGCTCTGGTATGTTACTGCATTGTTGTCTATTGTCAGGCTGATCCGAGCAGGAGAGGGTGTTTTCTCCATTCTTTCCCAGCTGACTGAAGCTTGAAAGGATAATTAGCAATTAGTCTGAGTTTTATTCTGATTTTGAGTTTGTTTTCTGGAAATAAAGCAAGTCCTGAACAAAAGTATATGGAAAAAAACTATGGCTTGAACTTTATTTTTCTATCCCTAGCTGGTGGTCTGAACACCAGCTTACATGGTGATATTGCAATAAGAAAAAAGGTAAGGAAAGGAAGATGAGAAGGAAAGCCATATATAAGAAGCCAAAACTGGTCATTCTAAGAAAAACATGTTTGGATGCACAGTGAAATGAGGTCTTGATTATGCCTGTCAATAATGGCACCACAGATATGCCCCTGATGGACAATGATCAGAATTAAAAGAGGAGCGACCAGAATCTCTGCTGCTAGTAAGGAAATCCCCCAAATCTGTGTCATTTATGAGAGTAAAATTGTGAGGAAGCAGACTGATGCTGACCAGAGGTGCACTGAATTCAAATTTATGTTATTTGAATGAGGATACATGCTAAAATGACTCCCACATTCATGCTGAAGTCCCCAATCATCCATCACCAGCTTAGAGAACTCTGCTGTAACACCCCCATAAAACCTAGAGGCCTAAACGGAGAGAAGAGATACTAATTTAGGATCCAATCCTGCCACACTGGAGCATGTCAAACTCTACCTGACTGCAGGATCAAGGCCTTCAAGTTTTAACTTATTTCACTGTCTTTAAGTAATCTTTCTACTCATGGAAATTCGGTAGACTGAAAGCACTAAGGAAACCTAAATGTTGTAACCCACTGGCCCTGAAAAACTCTTTAACATTTTGTATAGTACTTCTCATCTCTATATCTCAAAACATTTTACAAAGCTGGATAAGCATTATCATTATTCTTGCATTATTATGGGGAAACTGAAGCACAGAGAGAGAAAATGACTTGCACCATGATCAGAGCATGTCTGGGGAATAACTGCGAATAGAATCCAGATCTCTTGTCCCATGTGCCCTATCTAGTGGGCCATGTCACCTAATGCAGTTGGTTAAGATTTGATACAAAATTTTTTGTCCATATAGACATTACTTGCTGTATACCCAGACTTCATTTGTACGTATTCATTTCCCTTAGCGGAATCAAAACAGAATTTCAAATTTCTTTAACCCTTCAACAGTATGAGGCAAAGGTATTGGTTCAATGTAAGTTGTGCTTGCTGGCACAAGTTACTATAGCCCTGGATCCCTCTACTATGGAAATTACACAGGGAAAGGAAAGGCTTGCCTGAAATCTTGCCCAGGGTTTGCGGAGACATTGATCTGATGCAGCATCACCAATTGGGCATGGGGTTCCTGGCTCACTAGAAGGCAGGGGCTAGGTAACAAATAAGCTTGGGGAAATCCTCACCTACACCTTGCAGATGTGCAGTGTCCCTTCCTGTTTGGTCCTCTCTTCATACACCTGCACATCCTCCTAAAATAGCAGCGCTGATTAGTTGGTTGCTGTGCACCTATTAGGTCCTGGTTTGTAGCTGTGTTCTCTGACCCCCACAATGGAGTTTACAGTGCAGATATTAGGAGTTTGTACTCTGCTCCGATCAGTTACTAAACTTTTTTTTTACATGTAAATAAGCCCATATAGCAACTACTGTATTTTAATTACTCCTTCCTCTTTCTCATGAGCCATTCCCCCTTGTTGCTCTGTGGTGCTTTGTGTACAAGGAAAAGTTGTGACTATGCAAAGGTTGGAAAATTTCATGTCGCTTCTGTTCCCTTCCCATGACTTTTCTCCCCAGATCTGTGATATCTCTATACCAGATAGCAGAGGAAAATCCTGAGACCGGTATATCTCTTCTCTCTCTACTGCTCCTTTTTCTTTCACTCTCTTTTTAATCCCACAAGTAGGGAATTATTTGCTCAGTGGTAAATCTGAGACAAATCCCAGTATGTTTCAAAGAGCTCTCTGCAGCTAGAAAAGCTTTTGGAAGTATTTCTGGCTTCAGGAAAAATGCCTATCATTAATCAGTGTGGGAGGGCAGCTATGGATAAAGACTGTATAAACTGCTGACAAGATGGAGCCAATATTGCAGGATTGTCTGGTAGTGGTTACACTCATGTAACCCATCTGCCAGGTGGCATCATCAGCAACAAACTTCCATATCTAGGGGTTCCTCTTAACAGTACAAGACAAATCCAGCTCAAGCTCCCACCCAGAAATCTGAAAGAACTAAACACCCATGGGTGCCTAGAGGCAATACTTCCCCACTCACAGGCCCCAAATCTGTGTATGACAAAAGAAAAATGTTATTAAGAGCCAAAGAGGAAACTATTAATTTGGGAAAACTCCACAACCAATGACTCAAAAGTAAGTACACAATAGTGAAGTAACAATAAGTAAAACATCTGCATCACAGTATCTTGAACACAAGTCCTTTGCCTCAGTTTACCACCTTGCAGAGTGAAAATCCAATGGGTGAATGTCCTTCTAACATGCCACTTCCCTCTGCTGCGCCCCCCCTCACAGTTAACTGTCTTAGCTCAGTGAAGTGCCAGAGTTCAGAGGTGCATTCACATGGGTTTGTCTCTTGTCCCTAAGCATATGAGCAAGAATCATCCAGCCAAGCACCTGGGACAGACTGCTCAGTGCCACTTCAGAGCCCTGGTCCATTCCATCCCATAAGCCATCTCCAACCATACCCATACCTGATACATCAGAAGAAGAAGGTCAATCCCCACCCAGAATTCATGGTGGGAGAGGATCTCTTCCTGACCCCTGCAGGTGACCAGCTGAAACCCTGAAACATGAGCTTTTTGGAACCTAAGACATAAACCAGAAGTGAGCCCTATGGCCCTTTGAGCCCTGACCTCTGCCATCACAAGCAATACCATCAAGCAATTCCACTCATAAATTTGCCCAGTTCTTTCTTAAAACTAATTATGTTGTTTGCCTCCACAAGTCCTATTGGAAGGCTGTTCCAGAACCTCATCCCTCTGATGGTTAGAAATCTTATAGTTTACAGCCTGAATTTGTTTATGACCAGTTTATAGCCATTTATTCTTGTGCCAGCATTGTCCTTTAAGTTAAAGACCTCTTCACCCTTAAATACCTCTTCATACTACCTAAGGTATTTATGGTGAGCAATCATATTCCTCCCACAGCCTTCATTTTGCCAAACTAAACAAGCCAAGCTCTTCCAGTCTCACCTCAGAAGGTAAGTTATCTTAGTAGCGCTTCTCTACACCTATTCCAGTTTAAATTAATCTCTCACAAATATGGGTGACCAGAACAGTAAACAGTATTCCAAAAGAGATCTTAGCAGTTCCTTGCACAATAGCATTAATACTTCTCTGTCTCTACTGGAAATGCCCCAGCTGATTCATCCTATATTCCATTTGCCTTTTTCACAGCCATGTCAAATTGGTGGCTCATTGTCATCCTATGACCAACGCCGCAACACCCAGGTCTTTCCCTTCCTCTGCTGCTTCCAACTGATCAGCCTCCAGCTTGTAGCACAAATTCTTATTATTAGACCTTAAGTGCATGATCTTGCACTTTGTAATATTGAATTTCAGCCTATTTCTGTCACTCCAGTCTTCAACGTCATCCAGATCTACCAATATTCCAGCCTTCCTCTGTATAGATGATGCCTCCCAATGTAGTATCATTAGCTCCTCCATTTTGTGTCAAAGTCATTAATAAAAATATTGACTAAAATTGGTCCCAAGACCAATTCTTGAGTAACTCCATTAGTAACTTCCTTCCAGTCCGATAATCCACCTTTCAGCAAAACCTGTTACCGTCTCTCTTTTAGCCAGTTCTTTATCCACCTTACAGTTCTTCAGGACCGGCCCACAACATTTTGGCACCTGAGGCGGGGAGCTCAAATGACACCCCCATGTCCCGTCGCTTGGGTCAAAACTTTGAAAGGTCTCATTTCTGCTTTCTTCCTGTTCCACACCATCTCTGTGCATCTAGAGCAGAGAGAATACATATGCACCACCAGCAGACACAATTTTCTACACTCTGGGACCTAGTGCCCCCCACCTCCAGTCTGGCACCTGAGGCAGCCACCTCAGTTCGCCTCATGGTAAGGCCAGCCCTGCAATTCTTGTACTGATCCCCCATCTTTCCTAATTTAACTAATTTCCCATGTGGAACCATGCCAAATGCTTTACTGAAATCAGGGATAGCTCCAGGCACCAGCGTACCAAGTGCATGCCTGGGACGGCAAGTTGTGGGGGGCAACCAGCTGGTAGCTATTAGGGCAGCAGTCAGGCGGCCTTCAGCGGCGTTTCTGCGGAAGGGCCGCCGGTCCCATGGATTTGGTGGCAATTCAGTGGTAGGTAAGCCCAAGGCGCGGGATCAACGGACCTTGCGCAGAAACGCCGCTGAATGCCACCTGACTGCCGTGCTTGGGATGGCAAAACATGTAGAGCCGCCCCAACTGAAATCCAAGTATATTAGATCTACTGCATTTCCCTGATCTAAAAGATCTGTTGTTTTCCCAAAGGAGGAAAACAGGTCACTCCGGCATGATCTATTTTTGGTAAACTCGTGTTACATTACATCCCCTTTACCATTCACCTCCATGAATTTAATTATTTTTCCTGCCCTTTAGTCATACAATAAAGAAAATAGTATTTCATTGCCCCTGCATCCAAGACTAAAATAAATTTTAATCCACAACAGCCCAAATTGATTGCTTTGACAGAGCAGGTGTGTCTGCTATCACCTAAACAAGTAGGTGTGTCTATGCAAATATGGTTTGCACCTGAGGAAGGTCCTCCCCCAATTCATCAATAGAGAGCAGGAAAGAGTTCATTCAGACCTTGGTTTACACTAATTAATAAGATAAACCATTGATGTCACACTGATCAAGCTGCAATCACTGAGGGAGAAGTATAGCCTGATCCCATACTTTTAACTTTCCTGACCGTGGATGTTCAATATATCAAAAGTTGATGTTGGTTGCAAATATGGCAAGTACTATTTGTTTATCAATGTTGTGTTTATTTCACTAAGGATATTAATGAGGCCCTTAACTTGTCTTGTCCAGCATAGGAGAGGATTTTAAGTGTGAAATTTATTAGCAGAAAATTCTATATTAAATCTAAAATTCTACTAACAGAGGTTGCAAGACTTCAAAATGGCTGCTTCCTGAAAAATTCAATGGGCATCTAATGTTTGTTTCTGTCCCTCTCTGCTAAATCAAGTCAAATTGTAGTGTCATATTTAAATCCTAGGTAGATTTTGACATTGGCTTGTGCAGGAGCCCATTTTCAAGGGAAGAAATAATAAAATATTTGATTTTGCCACTATGTGGAAGCTGGACATGATTCACCGTCAATGAAGCTTATGAAGTGGGAACATCATGGAAAAGGCAAATATTTTCATCATCTATCTCCAAACCAGTCTAGGCTTCTTTTCAAAAGTTGGGTGGGGGGGATTAAACCCCACCAGTTCTGCTAAACACTCTGCCCCAGCCTGGAGCCCGCTCCTGCACTCAAACTCCCTCCCAGACCTTGCACCCCAACCTCTGGGCCCAGGCTCAGCCCAGAGCCCCATCCCACACTGCGAACCCCTCAGCCCCAGCCCAGAGTTCACATCCCCTCTCAAACCCCTACCTCAGCCTAGTGAAAGCAAGTGAGGGTTGGGGAGAGCAAGTGATAGGGAGAGGGGGAGATGGAGTGAGTGGGGCAAGGATTTGGGGTAGGAGCGGGGAAGGGGCAGGATAGATCCTGGATTGCCCTTAAATTGAAAAAGTGATCTTGGTCGTAAAACGGTTGGAGATCACTGGTGTAAACACTGCATTCTTTAGATCCACTGTTGAGTGTCATTCTTGTCAATTTCTGGGCTCCATTGGAGCCCTGAAATTGACAAGAAAGCTGTTTCTGGGTCTCCACTCCAAACTAGCCAGCCACCAGGCTCCCAGCTTGGGCTGCTGTCCAGACACCACACTCTCTATTGGGAGCGCCGCTGCCCCTCAGAGTTCCAGCTTCCTTCCTGGAGCATGGCAGATGATCTGATTCTGGGCATGGATCTCCCTGCCTGGGGCGAGAAGCCCTGGGCGGCTTCCCTCTTTCTCCCCTCCGGGAGTGCAGAGGAAAGCATAGTGTAGTGTAGACACAACTTCAGGTAAGAAAGCACAGTGCAGGCTTTGGAGCAGGCTAGTAAACAGAATATGTATCCAAAACCCATACAAAGCTTATCCTGACTGCACTGCACTGTCTGCACTGTTACTGTTTCCCATACTAGCTGAATGTAAACTAGCTCAGGGAAGTTAGTCCAGGCAGTTTTTTCTGTAAAAAGAACAAAGAGTAATTGTGGCACCTTAAAGACTAACAAATTTATTTGGGCATAAGCTTTCATGGGCTAAAACCCACTTCATCAGATGCATGTAGTGGAAAATACTGACTGGTTTTTATCACCAATGTGAGATATGCCATCATGTGCCAGCAATGCCCTTCTGCCATGTACATTGGCCAAACCAAACAGTCTCTACGCAAAAGAATAAATGGACACAAATCAGACATTAAGAATTATAACATTCAAAAACCAGTCAGAGAACACTTCAGTCTCCCTGGTCACTCAGTAACAGACCTAAAAGTCGCAGTTCTTCAATAAAAAAACTTCAAAAACAGACTTCAACAAGAAACTGCAGAACTGAAATTAATTTGCAAACTTGACACCATTAAATTAGGCTTGAGTAAAGATTGGGAGTGGAAGGGTCATTACACAAACTAAAGTTATTTTCCCATGCTAACTTTTTCCCTTACTGTTATTCACACCTTCTTGTCAACTGTTTGAAAGGGCCATCCTGATTATCACTACAAAAGTGTATTTTTCTTCTGCTGAAAATACCCCACCTTAATTGATTTGTCTCGTTAGAGTTTGTATGGCAGCCCCCATCTTTTCATGTTCTGTGTGTGTGTGTATATGTATATATATACACATACATATCTTCCTACTGTATTTTCCACTCCATGGATCTGATGAAGTGGGTTTTAGCCCACGAAAGCTTATTCTCAAATAAACTGGTTAGTCTCTAAGGTGCCACAATTGCTCTTTGTTCCTTTTGCTAATACAGACTAACACGGCTGCCACTCTGAAACCAGTTTTTTTCTGTGTAGACATATCCCTAGTTCTCTAAGGAATATCCGTATTTTGTCAGCTGTCCATTAAATGATGCTAGAATGTACAACAGCCATTGGTTAGCATCACTCACTCCTTTAATTCACTAATCTAGTAATTAAAATTAAAGCCATCTCTACACAAAAGAAAAAAGGGAAAAAATCCTGAAAAACTCTAAAAACAAGTAAAAAGAGAGTCAGTTACAGCAGCAAAGTGAAATTAATGTAATTATCTGTTGCCTCAAGTACAAACTTGAATGCTTAAAAGGGCGCATTTCTTCATAAAATCTGAACAATAACCCAAAATAAATATCATTCTTTCCCCAGTAATTTAAAAACTAAAACATAACATTCAAGTCTTTTGAGACGGAAACATGCTGAGCTTCTCACCAAAAAGATTATAAGACTTTTTTTAACATGGACAAAACTTTTTTTTTCTCCTTAATCCCATTCTTAGAAACAGCAGAACCATTTTTATTGAAACTTAAAAAAAAAAAAAATTAACTTGAAGACACCTAGCATGGGAAAGCTAAAGCTGAACAATTTAGTTTGCGAAGTTATAAACAACTGAAAACAGGGTATTTATATGGAGAGGTCTGTGTCAATTTAACTATAGGCAGTGCTACCAGTTTCACCTATAATAAATCAATACTGTTACACTTAACCTACAGAGAGAGAGAGAGAGAGAGAGAGAAATGGCTATTATAAGTTCTTCACCAAAAAAACTCTGCTGTGAGGTGATGAACAGGGCCCATAGGCAAAGTATGCAGCTGCGTAATGGAAGATTTGACCAGTGCAAACCCCACTGTAGTATATATTGCTATATCAGTTTAAAACTAAAAATGTAGTTAAATTGTTACATCTTCTGTGTATAGACAAGCCCAAAGATTTAAGAGAGAGATCAGTTTTGACATCAGAAGCAGAAATATCTAGTACTTCCAGTGTTTGATTGTTTGTATAACTGGCATACATGACAAGCACTGCATATTCCAACAAAAGAAAACCATCTGACCAGGGTAACATAATAGATTGTGCGCCAAAGACCGCTTTCCAGAGAGAAAACTTTTGAAAGAACAGCTTATATTAAAACAAAAAATAATGCTTTGACTTTAAACAAAATCAGAAGTAACTTTGTACACAGGGATCCTATAGTCTCATATGTCTTACTGATTAGGTAACTTGTCACTGTATTATGCCCAGGGATTGAAAGAAATTGTTTCAATGGGGAACATGCACACAAATCATTAACATTAAAACAGGACTTTAAAATGGTGTTCATTTTCATAATTAATAACACAACTCCCACAATTGTGTTAAAAAAATCTGTCAAGTTTACAAGTACAGTATTGTATTTGTGCACATGGCACTCCTGTCCACATATTCATCATGTCCCGTATTAGGATACCCTCATAACTCAATAAAATAACCTCTAGTCTGTCCACTTACACCAAATGCTTAAAATAAACTAAATTTATAAATATCCTATCTCCAAACATAGAACACCAGTGCTTCATTTATTTTCTTTTTGAATTTCATTGATGAAATACTAATAGTACGAATATTATAGCTATGCTTCTAACTCCATGAAAATAAATTTCCAGCAATGCCCCCTTTAAACACACTTCCTTTTGATATTTCAATATATGTGACATCTACAAAAGAATATTTTGTATGGAGATATTGGACCAGAACATCATTGGTGTCACACTAATTTACACTAGATGATTTCAATGATCCTCAACCAGCTGAGGATTTAACAGCCTATATTGTAGTTCAGTGATGGAACAGCAAAGCATCAACTATTTATACAATAGTCTTGCTCCCTTTCCCACTGAGGTCAAGCACAGCTTTGCTTTTCTTTTTTTCCTCATTATGAGTTCATGGAATATTAACCAGAGTCCTAGATTCGCAAGATGCACTATAAATAATGTAAATAAGATGAGGAATACTTGTGGCACCTTAGCGACTAACCAGTTTATTTCAGCATAAGCTAAGGTGCCACAAGTATTCCTCGTCTTATTCACGGATACAGACTAACACAGCTGCTAATCTTAAACCTATAAATAATGTGTCTCTACAGCACATGCAAGGAAAAAATTCTGAATGCTGCCGACCTTCAACATCAAATTCTCACATTATAGGTTTACTCATAATGATCTCGCTGTTTTAGTTACTGAACCATCTTGTCTTTCTGGCCCAGTAATGTAGTATTTTTATTAGCAGTACTCAAATAACTTGATTGACCCTTTCAGTAAAAATGTCTGTAAAGATATGCAGGCCAAGGAGTTGAAGAGAAAAGAAATTGGATGATGATTAAAGTAGCAAAATGGTTCAAGCATAACACACCGGTTTACTTTGAAAAAGCTTGAGTTATAAAGCAGATGTGATAGTCAAACATATTCTAGGGGCTATAAATGAAAAATGAACTCCAGGGATTTGGGGCCATAGAAAAAGAAAATAAATGTTTATATTAAATTATTAGTATAACATGCTAACAATATAAAAGAAATAACATACCTGTTTGTCAATGCTCCTATGAAAGGGTTTGTGATTATCTGCACAGTGGCTTTAGAAGCGAACAATAAACCAACTTGGACATTTTCATTTATCAAGTCCTTGTCTTCCGTGGGGCAATCAGATGGTGTATTAGTCACATTTACCACCATTTGCTCTGTCTGAGTATGATACGAATCTCTTGATCTTGTCCTATCAGACTGACTTCCAATATCCATTGTGGAGTTGTCATAATAGGAGAAGATGCTTTGAAAACTGGCCACAGTTGATGTAGTTATCTCAGGTCTCATGGTCTGGATTTCTGTTTCATTTTTCTGGTGTTTAATGCTGTACAGATAACTGGGAATTATTGGCACTGGAAAAGAAAACACAATATGTAAGTAACTTAGCATCTGTTGTTTGTAAATGCCATAATTTCATTAGCTTGAATACTTTATTGCAGAAAATGTAATATCAGAACAAATAAAAGTAGGGCTTTGCTATATAGAACAGTGATAGTTTGTTGATTTTTTTCCCCTTCAGCAAAGAATTACAACAACAAACGTTATTCCAGGAAAAAAATACTGACTGTACTGAATTATATTTAGGAAGTGTAGTTATAAGCAACTTCTGCAAGCCTTTGCCATAGAAATTCAGTTTGTCTTGGCAGGCATGACTAGCTGTCTGCACAAGCACTATTTAAGGGCAAAACATGTGAGGAACCCCAACATGTTATTTGTGCAGTCTTGTCTTGTGATGCTTTTAAAAAGAACATTTACTCCACTAAGAAGACATTTAAACCAAGGAAACTTCCAATAAAATATATTTATGTTCAATAAATGTTGATGGGAATACCACTATTAAGAGGGGAAAGAGTTTATATTTTCTATTTTAAATAAATAGAGATATAAGATGTTCACACTGTTCATTGGTGGGGAGCTTTCTAAGTTCACAGAAAAGGAAGCCATTTAAAAGTAAAATTCTATACATATTTTAAGATATTAGCTGTATCCTAACTGGATTAATATATAAGAAAGGAAAATTGGTATTTTTAAAATAGTAAAAGCAGGTGAGACAGTAATTTTTATCAGGGAATATTAGTGACAAAATCAACAGTTGTTAATGTGTATTGCCTCTTGTAAAAAGTCTAAAACTATACATGGTTCTGAAATATATATTTTTTTCAGCCAACCTGCAAACTGAGATTACATAAAAGGTCTTCTAACATAATTATTGAACAACCAATGAAATGGATATTATTTACAAAAGAACATTTTTCCTTAAAAATAAAATTACTTGCCAAAAATATATATTAGCCTTTTATTAGAGGCCATATTGTGCCATCATTTTTTTTTTCTTTTTTAAGCTGAACTCCCTAATGAAATCAATAAGAAATTTAGTTTAAAAACTGCCATGGTATAGCCAAAGAGATCAAATCTGTAGAATCCATATGTGTAGATCTATGCAGTACAAGTGTGTGAACACAAACTGGTATTTTCCCCTTGTTTTTGACTTTTTTTTTTATTTGCATCTTTTTATCCAAATTTATATTAATATGAGGACCTCTTCAAAAATAAGTTAAAATGTTCAAAAACTTGAACTCTAAATGCATTTAACTGTAAGTATTCTATCCTAATATGTAGTTAGGTCCTGCCTGTATACCATGGAACTTTTACCATTGATTTTAATGTTGTACAGTTGGCCCTTAATCTTTGTTCTGATCAAAGTTGATTTTATTAAACTTAGCTGTGAGTTATTTAAAATCTATCTAAAAGACCTTCATATTAGTCTGACTAAATAATAGTGCTTTGCCACCAAAATCATCTCATAAGAACAATGATGATGGGGGCGAGTTTACAGGAATTATCATGAGGAAACATACTTCTCAAGTGTTATCTAGCCTGTCCTTCTTGTTTGCCTGACCACAGAGGAAAGAAAATGCTGCACAGTTAAAAATAATTTAGAAAATGAGCGATAATTTTTTCTGACTAGAAAATACTGATACCTCTGTGAAGAACTTTTTAGACAATTATCAGGTATTTTTAATAAATATAAACTAAACCAAAGCTGTGAGGTGAGTGGAAATGTATTGGTGCAGTATCTAGATTATCTCATATATATAATTTGAAAAAAGGTTCTGCAGAGAATGTATTATTTAGAAAGAAACACCAATAAAACGTATAGAAAAAGGTACATAGAGTGTTTTGTACTTCAGTGCAGCCACAGGGAGGTTTTCTTGTTAAAAGAAGTTGGAAAGAAAAGGTTCCACATACCCACTACAGTAAGCAGCATGTTGTCCAGGAGTAATGCAATGAAAACAATAAGTAGAATTAGTTTTCGGGACTGCCGCCTCTCTCGGAGCCAGCTAAGGACTCTGAATTCATTCCAAGCCATGGCTCCGGCTCCCCCAGGCAACGACTTATACTGCAAACATACAAAGGAGAATTAAGGAATTCCAGGAAAAGCTGTTTCCCTGTTGCTTTCATAGTCCACTTGGTTGGCGCAGGTTTGTTTCCCCATTTTCAGCAATAGAGGGATTTTGTAGACCGTGTTTAGTTTCTTTCTTACTCAGGGCTAGACGGCAGAGGCCTAGTTAGATCTCTCCTCCTAATCCTAGCCTAACCTGATGTTTCTCTCAAAATGATCAGTTAAACCCTGGCTTCAAATTGTCATTATTATGTGCCATAAAGTGAAAGAAATTCACATCTCCTGCAACCCAACAGCTTGGCACAGCTGCCCCCAATAGGTGGTGGAGGATGAGTCCTCTGAATCCTCCTGCTGCAGAGAAATGGAGCGAATCTACTCAGCCCTTCACTCCCGCCTTGGGCCCTTTACACTCCAGCCCTCGGTTCTGCCCAGAGGAATCGCAGCCATTCCGCTGAGTTGGGGACAGAGGTGGCACCGCGCGGTTTCCTCCTCTCCCCTGGCAGACTCGTTGGCTCATGTTCACCAGAACTTCTTCACCTTCCGGGCTAGAAGCTTATTTTTGTTAAAGGGAGCTTAGGTGCTGCAGGGACTAGCGGGGCCCTTTCAGCCAGGCTGGGACATTGTACCCCGGGGACCGGGCTCAGCCTGCCCCATGCCTGCCCCCCTCCGAATACAGGGCGGCAGCACCTGGCGTGAATCTGCAGTAAAACAAGAGCGTCTAGCAACCTGCCCCCCTTTGCCAGTCCTGTCTCACGCGGCGGCTCCCATTCACTGTCCTGCGGCTGGGCTGTGGAGGGGAACTCGGCCCTTCCCAGCAGTGGGGCAGTCAGAGGATCCCTCGCTCCAGGAGCTTGGCTCATGACTCTGAGCCGCCGGGAGGCTGGAGGTTTGCAAAAGCTGTGACAGGCTCATCGAAAGGGCAACGTCGCTGGCCAGGAACCCGCCTCTGCCCCACTGGCACTGCTCCCCTCAGCCCCCCCAGAACCCCCACCCCATGATCACTGCTCCCCCCCACTAACCTGTCCCCCTGCTGTCACTGCTCCCCTCAGCCCCCCCAGAACCCCCACCCCACGATCACTGCTCCCACCACTAACCTGCCCCCCCCCGCTGTCACTGCTCCCCTCAGCCCCCCCAGAACCCCCACCCCACGATC